>LPNX010783833.1:191620-305449 GCA_001517045.1 Pseudotsuga menziesii | reverse complement strand
CCCCCTTTCCTCCCGACGCGTGGTCCCTTCGCTGGCGGCCTTCTCTCTCGAGCCTTCTGGTTTTAATTGCTCCCCCGTATGGCAATTTACTCTCCTCTCATTCGCACGCTCTAGCTCTCCTTTTGGTCCTCGAAATGGCTTCTGCGGGAAGTGTAATGCCTATCCGTTCCTCTTCTCTTTTCGGTCATGGCTCCTCTGATGCCCTGAGATTCCTCCTGCAAGTTATCTCTGGTGTTTGTGAGGGAAGTTTCTATGGGTTTCCGTGGCAGGACCTTCCTTGCATTCGCTCTGTGGTGAAAGAGAGAGTGGCTATTGTGGCCTTCTCCCCGTGTTCGTGCTTATCCCTTTCTGTTTCAATCCCAACTGCTCTGAATTTAGGTTCTCGTCTTGGCAATAGCGCAGTCAGTTTGGTCATCGGCTGTAAGTGCACAGGTTGGAGACATGGTATCGTGGGCACATTGGCTTGCAGTGACAGTGGGCTTAGGTTGTATAAAGAAATTCTGGCTCTTCGTGTTTGTGTTGTCAATTCAGTGGCCCCTCTTGGTTCTGTTTCCTTTCTTCAAAGGCAGTTCGCCCGCATCTCTCTCTGGTCAACAGTAAGCGAAATGGCGCAGCCTGGGGGAATCTCTGATTTGATGGACATAAAGAAGAATTTGAGGAGACTCTACGAGCTGCTTTCCATGAGTGTTATGGATAACAGAGAGACGGCTCAGGTGATTAAGAAAATGGAGGACACAGTTAGTTATACCTCGAACCAAGTTAGCAATCACGATGCTCGCATCGACGATAATGAGAGCCGCCTGCGGGAAATTCAGGGACAGGTTGAAAGAATTGTTGAGGACTTGCAGAAATTCATCTCTATGAATCAGAGTAGCAGAGTCCATGTAGCTTCGGATGATGTTGTGCTGCCAATGGAGGAGGAGTCTGTCCTGCAGCCAAGAGGCAATCCTTAGTTTTATTTTGTCTGGCTTTGTTTATATGTTTTTCTGTCTTTTAATTAGCAATCAGTTTGTAAGGGTGTACACAACCCTCGGTTATATAAACTCTGAACAGTCTCATTTTGAAATATGTAAGGAAACTCAGTGGATGATCTCATGGTGCTGCCTCTCTGTTGAGCGCAGATACTCTATACCACTTTGCTTGTACTGAATGGCTGTGCACAGCCACTTTTAAATATATTTTCTTTCTGTTTCTGTTAAAAAAAAAATAAAAAAAAATGAGATAGGATAGGTACAATGTATTTATGCCCTCATTACACTGATTATTCCATATATGTAGCTTCCACAGAAATAGGTGCAACTTTGTGGCACCATAGGCTTGGCCACATGAGTGAGAAGGGGATGTAGATTCTTCACTTAAGGAAATTGCTTCCAGATCTAAAGCATGCAAATTTGGAATTTTGTGAGAACTGTGTTTACAGAAAACAAAAGAGAGTTAGATTTATCAAGGTTGGGAAATAGAAGAAGAGTGAAAAGTTAGAGCTTGTGCATACAGATGTATGGGGACCGGCTCAGGTACAATCTCTTAGTGGCTCTCATTATTATGTTACTTTTATTGATGATGCAACTAGAAAAACTTGAGTTTATTGTTTTAGACAAAAATCTGATATGTTTGTTACTTTTAAAAAGTGGAAAGCTTTGGTTGAGAATGAGATAGGAAAAAGGTTGAAATATCTCAGATCTGATAGTTAATGTTTATTCCGTGGGATTCGTAGAGAGAAGATAGTCCCATGAACACCACAAGAAAATGGTGTGTCAAAAAGGATGAACATGACGATCATGGAGTGTGCAAGGTGTATGAGATTTCAGGTAGGGTTTCCCTTACAGTTTTGGGTTGATGTTGTAGAAACTGTTGTTTATTTAATAAACAAAGGGCCTTCACGCACTTTGGATGGTGGGACTCCAAAGGAGGCATGGACAAGTAAAAAGGTAAACTACTCATTTTTTAGAACTTTTGGTTGTGAATCATTTGTCCATATTAATAAAGAAAACAGAACAAAGCTTGAGGCTAAATCCAAGAAAAGTAGCTTTATTGGATACGGGGTTGATGATTTTGGTTATCGCTTATGGGATTATGAAAACCACAAAATCATTAGGAGTATAGATGTAGTATTCAATGAAAATGTTATGTACAAAGATCAATTGTAGGGAAAGAAAGAGTAAATTGAAAAGACAAAGTGCACAATGCTTGATGAAATCAAAGAAAATGAAGTTCCAAAGGCACCATAAAATCAAGAGCAACAATAGGTATATCAAACTCCTGCAAATGTAAAAATATTTACCAAGTTAAGTAAACCTCCTGAACGATTCTCTCATTCATTGTATTATTTATTAATGATTGATTCTGGTGAACTGGAATGTTATGAAGAAGCAATGCAGGTGGAAACTAAGAAGAAATGGGAGCAAGGCATGGATGAGGAGATGAACTCATTGTTAAGAAACTAGACTTGGGATTTGGTTGAGTTTCCTGTAGAAAAAAGAGCAGTGCAAAATAAATGGGTTTACAGGTTGAAGGAAGAAGATGGAGGCAAGAAGCGATACAGGGCTAAACTTGTTGTAAAGGGGTTTGCCCAAAAGAAATGTAGAGACTTTGTTGAAATATTTTATCATGTTGTTAAAATGAATTCAATTAGGACTATTTTAAGTATAGTGGCGGTAGAAGATTTGCATCTTGAGCAGTTAGATATAAAAACAACATTTCTCCGTGGCGATTTGGAAGAAGAGATTTATATGCAGTAGCCACGGGGGTATGAGGTCAAAGGGAAGGATAATTTGGTTTGTAGGTTGAAGAAGAGCTTGTATGGCCTAAAGCAAGCTCCAAGGCAGTGGTATTTAAAATTTGATAAATTTATGACAGAACATGGTTATAGTGGATGCCATTTTGACCACTGTGTTTATTTCAAGAGGCTAGATAATGGAAGATATATTATCTTGTTATTGTATGTGGATGACATGCTTGTTGCAGGATATAAATGTGCTGAAAAGGAAACTACCTAATCATTTGTGATGAAGGATTTGGGTGCCACAAAGGAAATCCTTGGTATGAGAATAGAAAGAGACAAGAAAAATCACAAATTGACATTATCTCAAGGTGAGTACATAGAAAAGGTGTTGAAGAGTTTTAATATGCAGAATGCAAAATCATTTAGAATACCTTTGACCAACCATTTCAAACTAAGTAAGGTGATGTGTCCCAAGACACATGATCATATTCATGTCCAAGGTTCCCTATTCATCAACAATTGGTAGCTTGATGTATGCCATGGTGTGCAAAAGACCAAATACTGCACATGCAGTGGGAGTTGTGAGTAGGTATATGAACAATCCAAGTAAAGAGTATTGGAAGTCAGTACAGTGGATTCATAGGTATTTGAGAGGTACCACTTCTCATGCATTGTGTTTTGGAGGTCCGGACACTATTCTATAGGGATATGTTGATGCATATATAGCATGTGATAGAGATAGTAGGAGGAGCACCACATGGTATGTTTTCATTATAGGTAGAAGAACAGTAAGTTGGATTTCGAAATCGTAAAAGGTTGTTGCACTTTCACAATTAAACCAGAGTATGTTGGTGCTACATGGGCTAGTAAAGAGATGATTTGGTTGTAGAGGTTCATGGAGGAATTGGGTAAGAAGTAGGATAATAGTAGGTTGTACAGTGACATCCATAGTGCCATTCATCTTGCAAAGAACTCAACTTTTCATTCGAAGACTAAACTTATACAACTCATGTACCATTTCATAAGATCTATTCTTGAAGATGAACTGTTAAAGTTGGAAAAGATACATACTAGCTAGAATACTGCAAACATGTTGAAAAAGGTAGTAACCAGAGAGAAACTGAGTTCCTGCTTGGTTATAGTTGGCCTTCAAGCATGAAGGCGAAGAAGAGAAAATTTTCAAGTCCAAGTTTCAGAGCATAATCCAACAAATGCAGCAACTGTGGAGTTGTGATCAGTCTTTAAGTGAGAGATTGTTGGTTGTGGAGCCTGATATTCCATATTCATAGACGTTATTGTTCAGGGGTGATTGTACCCCAGTGTTACTGTACACTCGTCCCAATAGGGGGTGCGTGGGGACATCGTCCCCCTGCAGGGTTTCGGGGGGACCATCCCCCCAACTAGGGGGTCTGGGGGCCATCATGGGTTCGGGGGTGAAGCCCCTGAAAGAAATTTTTGGGATGTTTGTTGGTGAATAGTTTATGGGTCCATGGTATTGGGTGACCTGTGGTATTTTCCCATGGTAATTCCACTATAAAAGGAAAACATTGTAATACAATTGTGTATTATATTGTAGCATTATAAAATCAATCTTTGTGATTGTGAGAGAAAGACTGTGAAAGAGTGAAGAGGAAGTGCAGCAAGGTTGCTACATGTTGTATCCCTTCATTTTGCTGGACAAAATAACAATAAAGGACTGACAATCTCTGTGTGGGTGTAGCCCATCTTGGGTGAACCATGTTATATCTGTGTCTCTCTTGTAATGTGTTTTAATATTTGCATCTTGTTTATTATTTATCGTTTATTATTATTGCTATGCAATCTTGTTATTCTAACATATCCCCAATTTAATTAGAATTGTTGAAATAATAGATACAAGATGTTCAAACACCTTAAAGGTGAACACATGTTTTTTAAGACACTTAATGCTAGAAAAACATGATTGCAGAGCAATAACAATTAAACAATTAAATAAGATGCAAATATTAAACACATCACAAGAGAGACATAGATATAACATGGTTCACCCAAGATGGGCTACGTCCACACAGAAATTGCCAGTCCTTTATTATTATACCATCTAGCAAAATGAAGGGATACAACCTACAACAACCCCGCTGCACTTCATCTTCACACTCTCATAGTTTGTCTCACACAATCACAAAGATTGTTTTACAATGCTACAATACAATACACAATTGTATTACAATGCTTTCATTTTATAGGGGAATTATCATGGAAAAATACTACGGGTCACCCAATACCATGGGTTTGCAAATTGTTGGCCAACAAACATCCCAAAAAATTCTTTCAAGCGCTTTGCCCGGAACCTCCATGGGGGGACGATGTCCGAGCTAGGACAAGTTTACAGTAAAAACTCAAGTATAAACACAACTAATCAATAATATCTTTGAATCTGGAAAATCAAACTCCACAACCAACACTTAATTTATTTCTACATTAAAAAATGAACTTACAATGAAAAATTATAATTTAACAAATAAAAATCTTCCAATAACCACATAAAACCAAATGACTTAATCTTTATATAGATTTCAAATCAAATGTTTTAAGCATCACACCCACCTAGAAAGCAGTAAATACTTTGAAGAATACAGTTATTTCACCCCACTCTTAATACATTGTCACCCAATTAACAACCAACACATAACAATAAAACACTTTTAAATGATTAATTCACTTTTTTTAATGGTTTATAAATTACATTTTAATTTGAAAAAAACAAAAAACAAAAACAAAACGATACCTAATAGCAATTGCTATATTATCCTTATATCCTATAAAATCTGGAAGATGAAAATTTGAAAGAAAAAAACAAAAACAAAAAACTATACCTAATCCCATTGCTATATTGTCCTTACAAAATGAAAAAGTCAGAGTAATCACAAAATCCAAAAGAAAAAATCGAAAACAAAAAATTATACCTAATCCAATTGCTATATTGTCCTTACACAAATGAAAAAGTTTGAGTCTCCAGAAAATCCAAAAGATGAAAAATGTTAGAGTTGGGTCAATAAACTCCACTGTTAAAATAATGACTTAATAAAAATGTGTTAGTATTTTGTAAACTAGATTTATCAAATATTAAAAAGAGAAAAAATAATAATACAAATTTATATATATATAATTACACATTAATATACTTAAATCTATATAAAAATGAATCTAGATAAAAAAAATTTTAATTTTTTTGAGCTAAATTAATTTTAAATTTTTAGGAATGTTAGTTTTTTTTTACCATGGGAACAACAACCTCCCAAGGGTATATCCAACAGCCTGCAAGCCAGATATACCAAAAACTTGTGACTTGGCAAGGGCCGAGACGTCCCGGTGGGGTCACCTACCCTTCTAGCCTTGCCACAGCAGGTCATATGAGCAACCCTACCCCGCCGGTTTTGAACCTGTGACCTCCAGAGAGATAACACATGAGCCCACTCAATTACAATCTCTCCCCATCATGGGCTCGAACCTACAAAAAAATATTGATTGAAAATTTTTTCGAACCTACAAATGAAAATTTTTTCGAACCTACAAAAATTCGATTGAAATTTTTTACAAAGCAATAAGAAATTCAATCTAAGATGTCGACAAAGTCATTATTACAGTTTTATTATAAGGAGTTTGTTAAATGTTCTAACTTTTGGACTTTTCGGTTATTTTGTTGAATTTGGCAATAAAATCTTTAGTGAAATCATGATTTTCCATTATTTATATTTTTTCACTGCAGCCCTCTTAATTACTCTTAAGTTATATTATTACACAATTCCATCAATTTAGATTTACAATTCAAACAAATTCAATTTTACTCATTTTTTTAATAAGTCAGATAAATTTCAGTTATTTTATTTTTATGGATACTGGAAGATAAAATTCTTGCTAAATTCATAATTTTTATTTTTCAAAATATTATTTTAACTATAAAAATAGATTTACTACCCTTAATTATTAAAGACATCTAAATTATGCAATTCCAAATACTTAATACTGCATGCAATTTAAACAATTTCAATGGTTAAAACCATTTCAGCACCATTTTGGTATTTAAAAACCCGGTTTTTTTATTAATAAATCTGATCATCCCGATTTTCAACGGCACTTTCACTGTAGTATCACACCCGGAGGAAAAGATACATCCAGTAATGGGCCAATGATTTGAGCAATCCGTTCCACATTTTTTTCCACAAGTGCGGAAACCCCAAGAACAAGAGGATTGGTTCTCATACACAAAAGGAAAGACCGGTTTTTTTATTAATAAATCTGATCAGCCAGATTTTCAACGGCACTTTCACTGTAGTATCACTTTGACAAAGAATCAATTGGTAGCATATAACTATGTTATGTTATGTAACATAGTTGTATGGTTTTTTTGGGGTTTAGTTTTAGTGAGGTTTTATGTTCAAACTTCACTTCATGGTGAGGGGTTGAGTTTGTAAGCTAGTGGACCGTACTATTCACTTTATGGAAGTCCATGTTATTTTTCTTGTGGAAACTGTATTATTTCCTTGCGGGAGATGATGTCGGTCATTTAATACTTTGTACAACTACCGTAACAGTTCTACTTATAATTGAACAAATCCTTCTCACATTCAAACTAAAGCTAACCTAAGTACTACATATACTTGGAATACTTGGATTGAGTGACTCACTCCGTCTCTAGCTCCTCTGTCTACCGATACAGATTCATGGTTGAAAAAAAAAGAAAAACACATCATACAGCAGGTTCACTTTCACTTTGACAAAGAATCTCTAGGGCATACAGCTATATTATGTAACATCATGTCTACTATTGACGCGCACACATCGAGTTTAATATATGGGAGTGGGATCCAGCAATGTAATGGCACTGTCCAATGCTTCGAATTCAACGATTGAAGGGAACACCTAGAATCTGTCAGTGGCATAGTGGGATCCAGCAATGACACTGCAAAGTGAAAGTGCGCTGCCGATGAGAATGGAATCCAGCAATGTTGATGTGACGCAACACTGCAAAGTGAAAGTGTCGTGTCTCTCTATATGATCCATTTAATCTTCTTGGTAGCTGGATATTATCGATTTATGGTTTTGGCGAGTTGAGTGATTTGAGCTTTGGAATACGCTGTCACTTCCTCAATATCTCCAAAATTTTCCTCCCCAGTATCTGCAAATTTCCAATTTAATTCCAGCCTCTGCTACTGCCACTAATAACACCAAGGCTGCTACCCTAGTTGGGTACTACAGAATAAGCTCTTCGCAACTCTCCATCGATTCTTCCCCTCTATCAACTTTTCATGCTTCTTTTCTGCAGAATACGCCTCCTCCTACAGCTTTCGAACGGTGTTCCACGTTAACATACAGAAAGCTCCTGCAGGAAATGTGGATGTTGATTTGGATTACGTAGTCTAACGTATATCTCATCTTTTAAAGCTATCATCAAGGTAAGGTGGATCGCAATCTTTCATATCTATTTGAATGTGAATTTGTTGAAGAAAAAATGGCCATTCTTATTCAAAGATAGGATGAAATTATGTCGATCATGTAATGAAATTTCATATGATCTCATTAAAAAATAATTCCGAATTCTCCTGTTTTTCCCCAATTTTCTCTTTAACTTCGCTCTGCCCTGAACCCACATTAAAATTGTAGATCATGATTCTATTATGTGAAAAAGAATTGGTATATTCTTAGATTGTCTTTTAACTTCACTCCGCCCTGAACCCATTTCAATCCGCTCTGAACCCACATGAAAATTGTAGATCAGGATTCTATTTTGTGAAAAAGAATTGGTATATTCTTATATTGTCCTTAACTTCACTCCGCCCTGAACCCATTTCAATCCGCTCTGAACCCTCATGAAAATTGTAGATCAGGATTCTATTTTGTGAAAAAGAATTGGTATATATTCTTAGATTGTCCTGAACTTCACTCCGCCCTGAACCCATTTCAATCCGCTCTGAACCCACATGAAAACTGTAGATCAGGAGTCTATTTTGTGAAAAAGCATTGGTATATTGTTAAATTGTTTTATTAGACCATATTGAATGTATTTCCATTTTTTTTTCTGACAAAAGGTCATCCAATCAAAAACCGTCGACTGAGTAGTATTGGCCTAGAAGCTCATTAGGGTTATTGAAATTGGAGTTCATTGTTAAATTGTTCATATTAAGCTCATTAGGGTTGTTGAAATTAAAGGAGTTCATTGTAAAATTGTTCATATTAATATAAATTCTTCTCTTTTTATTGGCATCGCGCAGAATGATATTGTTCCAGATCAATATTTTAGCGTAGCGGAGAAAATCTTTTGGAGTTTCATGGAAGAAATGGGGCATGCACACTGGGTTACTGTAGGGCTTCCTGTGGTTCCAAACATTTTGGAAAGATTCCAAAGTGTTTCTGCCAGTCCAAATGAGTGGTTGTATCTTTTGGGGAAAATGAATAGATTAGCAGAATATCTTCAGCAACTTGAAGAACGACTAGGATTAAGGAAAATGATGGAAAATATAATTATAGATGCCATACGGTTGATGATGGAAGCTTCTATAATGTGTTTCACTCAGATTGACTCTTCTAAATTTAACAGGTGACTACAGAACACAGTCATGGTAATCTTATTTGAAAAGACTGAAAGAGTTTGTAGGATTTGTTTAGAATTATGATAAGAAGGGGATTTATAAACATTGCTAGCAAAGGAGAAGCCATGAGATTTTGTTTTGTTTTTCTATTTCACAGTTCTAGACAAGCTGTACAAATTTATATTGTGTTATTGTGTTTTTAATGCTTCAAGGTTGATTATTATATAATAAAATCATAATATTTTGTGTTATTTTTTAATCCTTTCAAGATTATAAGGACATTTCTATCTTGTGCTTTAAGGTTGGTGGTTATGCACTAAATGCTGTATGAAATTTCATGAATTGTAGGTTCTTCTCAACTCCAATAAATAAGGGTAACTAGCGGAGAGGATATCCGGAACATGCAGGTGAATATTTTATCATATATTGTGAAAATAATTTTATTTAATTTGGGGTTACTATTATTAATGTTATTTTGTTTTTAATAAATTACTAATGGCTATGGTTTTTAATATTGTTGATTTACAGTTGGAATTGAGGAGTCAGTGAAAGAAGTTATTGATCTTCTGGAATGGGGAAGTGAAAAAAATGCAGTAGCAGTTTTTTTGCTTAGTTTTAAAGTGAAGGGTAAAACTATTCTATCAAATGCTGTTGTATCATGAATTAACATAGAAGGATGTAAATATTCTATGATACAAGTTTTTGAGAATATAGATTTTACTCTAAATATCAAAAAACCAATCCCGGAGATTAAGAAATGTAATGATGGTTAGAGAGAGTTGGATCTCATGCTACTCTGCCTTCATTTACATTGATAATGTTTTGGGTCAATATGAACTTCAACCTCTTTTGCCAAGAGACATGAAGAAAAACAAAGAAGGCGAGATTGCTTCTTGCATGTCTGCCTTCATTTATATTGACAATGTTATGTGCCAAGATGGACTTCAACAATTTTTGTCATAAGATATGAAGAAAAAAGAAGGTGAGGGTGCTTCTTAAGTGGTTGCCTTCATTTTCATCGACAATGTTTTGTGCCAAGATGTTTTTCACTTCTTTTGTCAAAAGATTTAAGAAAAACAGAGAAGTTGAGGTTGCTCCTTACTGCTCGTGACACAATTACTAAAGATATGTGGTGGAATTCCAAAAATCGTGTGAAGTCTCAAAACTCTTAACACTAGTTGTAGGTGAAGTGTACAAACAAATGTTTAGTTTCAGGTGGTGATGGAAGAGAGAGAAGATAAAATCAATTTTCTTAAGTACAGAAATTCTATATCTAGACATGTTTTATTTTCCCAAGCTCTAAGGGCTGGGAGGCATGGCAGATGTTGTGTAAGTGTTTTTTATATAAACATGGTGGAAGCCATTGCATCCAATATTTTCAATTGAAAAATAATTTATTAGTTACATTTCGATGCCTTTTCTAATCTCTCATATTCAATGGCTTCTTAGTCTTACATTTTTTTCATTTGCAACACTCTTTCGTCTTGTAAATCTTGTAGGATCAAAATATTCAATTGTGTCATCTTGCCTTGACAATGGGGCACACCCAATATGGGTTTTATATCATTTTTATTGAATCTAGAAAATGAACATTTATTTAATATTTGGAGTTGTACATGTTCATTAAACTTGGTGTTATTGACATCCATAGTCATACTGATTACAACAATTCTTTTCTTGAATGTGCATCTTTCTAGATGTGTTGAAAGTGTGGAGAAATATCAGCTGCAGACAAACACACCATCTCTGACTTTATGTGGCACTTATTAAGGTTGTATCATTTGTAGTCCCTAGCTTTAGTGGGTGTGGCAATGGATTTTGCTGGGCTTGTGATTGTGATGTTTTCCTTCAACCGTTTTGTTTTCTCCATGTACCATTTGTAGTTTAATGTGGCTATGGGCTTTGCTGAGCTTGTACTGTCACTATTTTTGTGTTACCTGAGCTATGATGCGATGTTGAAGTAAAGTTGCTGATTACTGTTCGATAAGCATCCTTGATGCTGATAAATAACCCTTTGATGGCAATTTTACCTCAGAGAATCCCATCAAAGCCACTGTTAAACAGTACCTCCATAATTCTATTGACATTAATTGACTTTTTTTCAACGCGAGCTAGATAGTAGAAGTAAAGGATCTAAAGAACGGCTAACTACACTGAACTATATTCATGCCATCATTAATATGGATAGGAGGAAATCTGCATAGCAATTATTAATATGGAAAGGGCAAAGTATACATAAAAAGAGGGAATTTCAATAAAATCTTTTAGGACAGGCGCTACTCTATGCTAATCCTTGAGATATGCTAATGTGACAGACACAGTAACAGTTATTAAAGCACATGAGCATAGCACTGAACTATGCGATTGATTGCACATGGAAACTACATGCGCACCAAATACCCATTACCATCTTCTGCAGAAATACACCAAATTAAATTTTGTTCGCAGTAAAACAGCTAGCCCAGGTCTACTACACATGCACAAAAATAACTCCTGTTCGCAGTTATAACAGCTAGCCCAAGTTTTTCGTAGTAGACAGTAGCAGGGGAATTTCCCATATATTTAAAATAGGACGCTGGAAGAGGACGACATGGTCGAAATGGGGTGATTGCAGGAGGGTTGAACCAGAGATGGTCAGTGTAGCTTGGAGACTACAAAATTATTTTTTGAAATGTTGCCAATGGTTCTATTAGACTCGCTGGATGGCCTTCTGCCATTGTATTTTGTGCTTAATTCCATGGATTTGTGCTATTTTTTGTGTTTATTTTCACGGATTTGCACTACTTTACTTTAATCAAGGTTTTGTATGGTGTCAATGGAGAACATGATTTAGTATATACATGGATATCAAAAGATCTAAGAAATAGAATAATGGATTCAGCCAGATGGTCAACAATGCTACTTTTAGATTGATATGCATATTACACTAATAGTTACTATATACATAAAGATATAAGAAATAGAATTAATGGATTTAGCCAGATACTCGACATTGCTATTTGCTACTTTTAGATTGCTATGCTTGGAGCAATAATATACTTGAGTATGTGTGAGTGTCATATGTGTGTTAGAACAGGTTATTCGTGTATGGAAATTTCGAGGAAATGTTGGAATCACATTTTCCATTGAATTGCATCAAATAGCCCTACATTGATAAAATGCTCTTATTTGTAGAACCTATTGCAGATCCCAAAAAGGGAATTGATTGGTGCCAAGATGGTCAAGATTTAAATAAAAACCCTGGAGTAGTTTTGCATTTATGTACAATTAAACTTGGCTTCTACCGCTGATGGGGTAGACTGATATTTTCAGGACCACTGAAACAATATTGTATCTCCAGTGAGATAAATTGTGCTCAACCTCCACTCTTTCGTTCATTGTGTTTTTCTCTTAAGAAGAAATACTTATTCGAATTCATTGGTTCGCTCCTGGAAAATGACATGCAATGTAATCGAATACTTCATTGCCTTTGCTGCCACTCAGTTCGATCTCGGGTGGAACTTTGTGCTTGCAATTTGTCCAAGCAGAGTTTGGGAGTTGCCACAAAAAGCCAAGCTTTGTGGTTGCCATTTCTGCCCAAGAATTTCATTTTGTGAGAGCATTTCAGAACTGGAATCCTCGGGACAAGAATCTCTTTAGTGCGACAGAATTAAGCGTTTCTATCACTGCTCAGCCGTTACACTGCGAGGAACAATAACAAGCAATACCCATATTCCAAAGAAACACGAACATATTTAACAAATCAAAACCAGCTACATCATGACTATTAGTAATAAGATAAAAAAACCACATAAGCTACATAAATTGTCACAAGTTGTCATTTTGTGAAAAGAACAATGGTCGGAATAATGTTGACCATTCTTTGGAAGTTAAAACACTGAATAATCTATTGAACTTGTATCTGAAAACTAGGATATTTATATTCAAGTACTAAAGTAGTTAATTTTAATTTTCAAATAAAGTTTACATATTTATATTCAAGTACTAAAGTAATTAATTTTAATTTTCAAATAAAGTTTACATACTTGTAGGTTATAAAAGTTACTCAAAAGTATCCTTCTATCAATTTAAGCAGCATTGAATTTCTCCCAATATTAATCAGTGAACTTCATCTATTTAAGTAGAATTGAATTCCTCATATATTTATGCTATTCTTTTGTGCTTTAGCAGCATTGAATTTCTCCCAATATTAATCAGTGCACTTCATCTATTTAAGTAGAATTGAATTCCTCGCATATTTATGTTATCCTTTTGTGCTTTGGTTTCATTTGATATAGATAAACAACATTTTGGTTTCATTTGATATGGATAAACAACAAAAGAGAGAAAAAAGGTTTACTGTTACTAACTTCCTTTGAACATAAACAAACAACTGAGTGTAGCAGAGGATATGTTGCTATGCAATTTTAAAATTTAAATGCCTAAAAAATAATACACAATTCTATTGTCTATTGTAAATTTGTCTTAATTTTAGCTCTATTAAGGATTGTAGGATTGAGGTATCAAATATGTGGATCAGAAAACACTCTTTCAAGGAAGGAAGAAAAACTTGAGAAAGGATTACACCTCAAACCTATTTGGTTTCTCTAAATGCTTGATAAAGAAAAAACCACATTAATTTAATTATCTGAACATGTCCCAATTACATAAACAACTATAATTTGCTGTTTTATATAGTCAGCAAAATATAAAAGATAAATAATAGAAAACTAGTATACATTTAAATAAGATAAGATAGATTGATCGAGTTCACATTATGCTCCTTCCGTTTTCACCATGAGGTTTGTGCTTATGCCTGAAATTGGAAAGAGAAATTCATGGAAATGCATGAATAGCAGGAGCACGTTGGCATCATTAGCTCCTTTCCCTACCCCTATTTAATACCTAAACAAAGGCTTCATTCGAGTACAAAACTTGGGGAACATTTGATGGAGGATTCTATGGTTTGCCAAATTCTGAGTTAGGAACGGCATTCCATTAAAACGCTACACTAAGCTCGACATTTTTGCTTGTGGTTTAAGGTACCTGTTTTCGACAATGCTATTGACATTATATTACATGGTGTTTTCATCTCCACTTCAAGAGATACGTCTTTCAAGTTGTAAATGTTTGAAGTTTTCAAAGTTTTGATCTGCTTTATGAAACGTTTTCAAGTTGTAAATGTTTGAAGTTCGCAAAGTTTCGATCTAGTTTATGGAAAGTTTTCACACAGCATGTTGACTGGGATTAAGTAACCAGTTTTATTTCAGTTCATCCAGTTTTATTGAGTTTTTGAAACTTATTAAAACACTGCCAGAGTATCTTGAAACTCACAAGAAATTCTCATTGCTGGAGTGCTTAACACTTGCAAGTAACATTTCCCACAACTTTCTGTGCCTCAAAGCTACTAAAATCCTTCGCTTCCTTGTCACTGGTAGCACTAATTTCTGATCCCGAATGAGCCTTAGCAACTGAGTTACTTTCTTTACCCCAAGGTTTTGTCCAATCCATTATAATCCAAAGGCATCGCAAGAATAAGGTAGTTTACTGTATTTCATGACGAGACCTAAATACATTCCAGAATTCTTTCCCCGGAAGGATGTAACACAACTTGATTGCTATCCAAAGCTTTTTAGAGGTGATTTCAAAAGGCTTAATGCTCAGAGCCACTAGTACATTATTAACGGCTTGCAATCCTTACTCATAAGAGTAAGAGTAAGTGTTAAACACTTTAAACTTTTTTTCATTAGAGAAAGTGTTGGACTTTGAATTTACTTTTTGTATCAAAACCTTATCAGAATTGAACATAGGATTGAATGACATACTTCCAAACTCAGGATATACCAGTCCCCAAACCAAACACTTTAAACTTTTTGGCACCTTTGGATTGGGCATTTTTATGAATTAGGTTTGTTTTTTGTAAGTTACATTATTTCATCATCTCCTTACCCCTCCCTCTAACTGTCCTGTGCACGACTTTTCTTTCAGCGTTCAATTCTCTGAATCTTTTCATCCTGCGACATCTCCTCCAACCTAGCCAGTCTCTTCTCTTCAACGTTCTTCCCCAGTAAGTCCCTCGAGAATTTGCGTCCATCTTCACTCTTACTCTCGCAGGGATTTGCACCGGAAGTCGAGCCCTCTTCCTTCCCAAAGAGCCCCTCTAAACCCCTCAAACAATTTTAAACAGTAATTACAATTTTTGCTAGAATAGTTTTATTTAAATAAAAAGGTTCATTATTAAGTTAAAAGTTATAAATACTAAAAATAAATTAAGTCATTTGGGTGGTAACTTTGGGAAAAAGAGTTCACGTGGGAGACTTCACTTTTGACTACATGAACCAACCTTTAAAAGTATTATTTATTATAAAATAAAAAATTATTTATTATATATTAAAAAATAATAATTTATAGTTAACTATTATTTATATATAAAGAAAAAATGTATTATGCTATTTGGGTTCGTTAATTTGAATGGTTATGAATGATCATGTCGATTATTATTAACTATTTTGATCATTGTCAACTATGATTATGGTTAGACTTTTGTTATTAATAGTTAATTATGATTAATGTTAATTAAATATAATTAAAATTATGATTATATTAATATTACTTTATTTTATTATTATTATTATTATTATTGAGTTGATTATAGTGTATATTTTGTTTCTCTTTATAGTTCAATATGAGCCTTGGTAGCCCATCTTGAGGGATGAAAACCTTTTTTTTCCTTAAATACATACTAATATAAAGGTAATAAAAAATAACTAGAGATTTGAGCTTTCAACTTCTTCATAGCAAATATAACAACATTCTCTAATGTGTTAAAATATCATGGAGGGGTGGGTGGTAGTATTCCTTGGCCTCTATTTCTCTCTCTCTCCACCCTCTAATAGAAACCAATGACATGCAACCATGCATATGCATCATTGTTTGATTATCTGTAATTGTAATTGAAAGACAATGAAACAAACATGTTACAAAACCCATACCTCCTCCATTAAAGGATAGCTTGATTATTTAAGACCCCTTTTTCACTTGCCAACAACAAAAGTAGTTTGAGAATCATTAATTTTTAAAAGTTATTTGTGCTAGACACAAGCCCCACTCTAAATTTTATATAATGACCTTCATTTATGTAAAGAACACTTCCTGCCCCACAAATTCATGGCTCATGTTATGGAACTCCATCAAAAAGGCTCAAGAGTCATCTCTATCAATCTCTTTAATCAAAACTTGTGTAATAGGTTTTGTTCATTTTTCTCGTGGGAAGTTCTTTAAATGCCTATACCTTGTGTTGCAAATTGCAAAGAGAAAGTGTATTTGTCTTAAAAAATGCTTGTGTTTCTAGCCAACCAAATTCCCTTGGATATATTCAAGGGTGCTAAAGCTTTGAAGGCTTTAACCACGGGATTTTGATACCATTGTTTCTGCGTCGAGTCCTCTAAAGTGCTTCTAGTTCAAGCATTTTTTAAACCCGTTAAAAGTTATTCTTGCCATACTCGTTTTGTATAGGAGTAGTCCACTACCATATGCATGTTTGATTCTTCATAACACTTAGAGTGGGCATCTCTCAATATTAAATTGAGCACATAGATCTATGGATCAACACACAACTCACAAAATAGATCACACAATTTACTCAGTAATTGAAGAATGAAATAGTGCAAAAATGGCTTGCAACTGTAAATGCTTTCATTAATCAAAAGTAATTAGATAATTACAATGAAGTACAATGGCTAAATAACCTCATGCAATTTGGATACTATGTGAGGAAATTCGAATTGGTTTGACTCTACTTGACTGAATGGTTAACTAACCTTGTCTAAATCATTATTGGAGGACTGAATGGCTAACTGACCTTGTCTAAATCATTATTGGAGTTCTAAATCACAACTCAAGTGTCTAATTCAGTGTTAACTAGTCTAACTGACTAAGGTATGTGAGTAAATGCGCCTCACCTGCATGTAACCATGCAATCCTAGCGCTAACTAAATAGAACAGAATGTAAGGGATTAGAACTGGATGTAACTGACTCCTAACTGAGCTTGACTAGTCACCAACTCAAATCAACTGATGGAGGTTGGTATCGGCACTCCTAGTTGCTCCCAATTTGTAGGGATTGATCTAGGAGGCTCTGAAACTTATGCATGTAAGTGAAATCAATGGCAATAGGCCTCAATTAGTGTTCCCCACACTTTATTAATTGGAACATGTGCCCCGATTAGGCCAAGTGGACCCTATGGTGCTAGTGACTAAAAATAGACTAAAAGGACTCTCGATTTAGACATGACTCCTGATTTAGACATATGACCAAATTAGAGAAGGGAGGATTAATAGTCCTAACACCCCCCTTGAATTCTAACTTGGACAATCTGTGGGCCATTGTAACTAAGACCATGGGTCACCCATTACATGAAGTAAAGTAAAGTAACTGTTCAATACAAGGAGCTGGGGAAAAAACCACATGGGAAAAAACCACCCCCTCTAACTAAGCAAATACAATCAGGATTCAAGTTGGAAAAACTTGAAATGTGTTGTTGCAGTCGCTGTGATGTAGCGAAGCAGCATGCATGATGTTATGTGCACAGGTATCCCGGGGGCTGGCATGTAGACTTCTCCATCTTCTCCCAAAATGATGATGGAAGGAAGGAGGAATGTAACCTTTGTCTCTTGTTGGATGAAGAGGTGTATGATCAACTCTATTCTTCTAAATGTAGTGAGACTGAGCCCTTTCCATGGTAGCATCTTACAGGGAGTCTATTGCATTTCTCTGAAGGAGGTAATTTTGCATGACATAGCGCAAGGGTCTTTCCCTTCTGAGTGTCAGATGGATTTCCAGTCATCTTCCTAGCTTCCAGTTTGGAAGGAGGGACTGGATCTGGATCTGAATCACCCTGAATCTCAATCTCATAAACTGATACAGCTAGATCTACAATACTAGTGGAAACTGCAAAAGTAGGTGAAATGTTTTTACCTTCCCTTGCAAGTGGTTGTTGAGAGTGCATTGGTTCTAAAAATGGCATGAAGTGTAAGAACTCATATGCCTTGGAGGCATGATTTGCAACACCCTTCACTATGATGTTCCCAGTAGAGATATCTGTGATATCCACTGAGTCAAGACCAAATATGACTCGCTTTGAAGAGATAGTATGATTCATCTAGTATACAGATAACAGGTTTGTAGGTAGGGAGGGAACATAAAGCACATCTTTGAACTTTCCATGTTCAAGCTTGATAGAGACCTTCCCTTTGGCTTGAACTTTACTACTATTGCCCATTTGAATACTAGGTCCATCAAAAGATTGCAAGGAAGAGAATGATTCTCTGGATGCAACCATATGATTGGAAGCTCCAGAATCAATGAGGAAGGCATGTGTCGTTGAGCAGCTAGCCTTCAGTGCATGGCATGTCTCTTCATGTTCTTGAGTTTCTTCTCTATGGTCATCCTTCCTTGCGCTAGCAAGTACATTAATGTTATGTTTCTTCAGAAGAAGAGACATCTCATCAATTGTTCTTCTCATATAGGTGCTTTCTAGATGAAAGCCCCTTCCATAGTAAGAACATAGTGTCTTTCCTTTGTATTTCTTCTTGCTTCTCTTCGAACTTGAAGGCTCTTTTGACTCTTTCTCTACATGAGACTCATCCTTTTGCTTCCCTTTATCATTCGCTAACTTAGGTCCTCCTGCAACCAATCCTTGATCTATGGAAGATCGAATGATCCCCATTTGGATCAACTTGTCATGCTCCTGAGTGAGAGATTCAATGAAGGATTTAAGAGTAGGCATCTTCCAGTTTGGAGTAGAAAGCTTCACATAATGAAATTTTGATACAAATATTGAATAGTCTGCACCAAGTTTGGAGAGAATGGCAAGGATGAGTTGATCATCCTCCTTCTCAACCTTGCACAACTTCATTAGGAACACTAGATGCTTGAATTTTGTGAAGAAGTCATTTAGTGTTTCAAAATTGGCTGGATGGAGAGAGACAGCTCATTCTCTAGCAGATAGATCCTTATATTGTCCTGCTTGTCAAATAAGGAGGCAAGCTTATCCCAAACCTCCTTGGGAGTCTTCAATCCATTGATGTGGAAGAGAAGATCTTGAGAGATTGAGAGGCATAAGCATCCGTAGGATTCATCAAGCCTATTCCAGTACTTTTCTTTGTCAACATAACGAATTGGCTCTTTCTCTGTCTCTATTGTGAGTCTGAAGAGTATTTTGGAGCGTAGTTGCATCTCCATGTTCTCCTGACACTGGTGATAGTTAAAAGGAGTGAGGAGCTCCATTGGAGGGGCCATCTAGAATGCAGTGGAGAAGACTGAGCTGCTGTAGCAAATGCTGTGAAGGAGAGTGAACTGCTTGTAGTGAATGAAATGAAGAGGACCAATAAACCTGTAAATCACATAATCAAATAGACAAAATAAGGTCGACAATCTACACTTTTGGAATTTCCTTCACACCCAGTATAGTTGATCAAGCAAGCTTGATCAACAATTCCTTAACTTGGGATATTAAGTGGTAAATTATCCGCTTTTGGTGCAATAATGGAAGGAGCAATTTTGCTCAAAAAAAAATTGATCCAAGTATGGATCTACAGTAGGAGAAGTGCCTTGTCCCGCCGAGGCTCTGATGCCATATTAAATTGAGAACATAGATCTATGGATCAACACACAACTCACAAAATAGATCACACAATCTACTCAGTAATTGAAGAATGAAATAGTGCAAAAATGGCTTGCAACTGTGAATGCTTTCATTAATCAAAAGTAATTAGATAATAATTACAATGAAGTACAATGGCTAAATAGCCTCCTGCAATTCAAATCCTATGTGAGGAAATTCGAATTGGTTTGACTCTACTTGACTGAATGGTTAATTGACCTTGTCTAAATCATTATTAGAGGACTGAATGGTTAACCGACCTTGTCTAAATCGTTATCATAGTTCATCGGAGTTCTAAATCACAACTCAAGTGTCTAATTCAGTGTTAACTAGTATAACTGACTAAGGTAGGTGAGTAAATGCGCCTCACCTGCATGCAGCCATGCAATCCTAGCGCTAACTGAGTAGAACGGAATGTAAGGGATTAGAACTAAATGTAACTGACTCCTAACTGAGCTTGACTAGTCACCAACTCAATTCAACTAATGGAGGTTTGTATCGGCACTCCCAGTGGCTCCTAATTTGTAGGGATTTATCTAGGAGGCTCCTAAACTGATGCATGCAAGTGAAACCAGTGGCAGTAGGCCTCAATTAGTGTTCCCCACACTTTAGTAAATGGAACATGTGCCCCAATTAGGCCAAGTGGACCCAATGGTGCTAGTGACTACAAATAGAATGGAAGGACTCCTGATTTAGACATGACTCCTGATTTAGACATACGACCAAATTGGACAAGGGAGGATTAATAATCCTAACACTCAAGCCCAACTCGATTCTTTATTTTTTAAAAATCCCAAGTAAGAGCATTATTATTTAAAAGAAACCACATGAATGCTTTATTCTTGAAAGGGAAAAAGAATTTTCAAACACCCTTCCACCACCAAGCAACATCTATGTCGTCATGCTCTACACTTTATGAAACTTAACCAATCTTTGGGGAGAATACACTTGAGGGGTTCGTATCCGAGACCAAAGTATCCTTGCCATGTAATCTAACATAATTTGACTTCAACCTAATGATGAAAGAGCCCCATACTTGTGCCTCCTCACCTATAAAACCCAAATGCTCAATTGTTAACCACCCTTGACCACCCTTGACCCCAAATGTTTGTCACCACTAAATCTCCTATTTGAGAGAGCTTAAAAAAACCTTAATCTCATAATGAATGAACCATAAACTCAGGTAGTTTGCGTTCAAAGCTACTCCCAACCCAAGGATATTATCTAAGCCTCACCCTTGTTCCATCCCCTACTTTCTATACTAAACCCCCACCAATTAGGGGCAAAGATAAGATATCGGCTTTCCATATTACTATGACAATGGTTGTGAATATTTTTCTAAGGTATTTTAATCTTGTTCTCGGTAAAATCTAGAGAAGTGCCCTTTTGATGCACCTGTTTTACCCACATGTCCTTTTCTTGGATTAGTCTCTAGATGCTTTTAGTAGGCAATGCTTTGAAACAATAAAAGATATTTTTAATCCCCTAACCTCCAAGACATTTTGGAGTTTCCAATTTTTTCCACTTTACGTGAGAAGTACCCCTTTTATCCTATAACCAAAGGAATTTAAAACTTAATCTCACGGTATTTTCTAAAAACCCCCTTTGTTATCCAATAAAGAGACATCAACTAAACTAGGATGGCCTCCATAACAACCTTGACTAACACCAATCTTCCCCCCTTTGGACATCCAACAATGACACCAAATACCAAATAGAGATCCATTTTCCAAATTTTGTTATCAACTAGTCATAGTCCCTCTTTAGGTAGGTATTGGACTCTAAGTAGAAGCCCAAATATCTCAGTCCTTCTTCCAAATCAACTAGCTTGTAAGGGAACACATTCATAAAGTAGTTTAAATCTACATCCTCTAATCCTAATCATGGAATTGTAGATTGTCCAATGTTTACCAATATTCTTGTGGCAACACAATAGAGATCCATTATCTCTCTAAGATTTTCTAGGTCCCTTCTTGAGCTATCACAAAATATTAGAATATCCTCAACAAATAAAAGATGAGATACCCACAAATTCCCACCTATCATGACACCTTTGAAAGTCCCTATCATGTTTGCATCTAAAAAGGGCCTTCTTAAGCCTTCTGCTACTAATAGAATAGGAGGGGTGAAAAAGGGCACTCATACCTTAAACCTCTACTTGGATTGAATAAACCTGAAGCGACACCATTGATCAAAATATAGAGAGAAAAAAAATATAATTGAACCCATCACCCAGTTTATGGAAGGAACATAAAAGCCAAGGTGAGGTAGCAACAACCTCATATACATCCAATTTACTCTATGCTTTTTAAAGGTCAATCATTTCCTTTAAATGTTATGTTTTATGGACTGCAGACCTTCCTAAGCCACATTAGTAGCCTTGTAGATATGTCTCCCCTCTAAGAAACCAAATTGCTACCATAGATCAAATTTTACAATACCCTTTTAACCTTTTTGCAGTTATCTTTACCACTATTTTATAAATTCAATTGCAAAGTGAAATAGGTCTAAACTCTTCAAGGGACGTGGGATTTTTTTCCTTCGTAATGAGTGCAAGAAAAATTGTATTGAAAATTGCTAAGGTCCTACCTGTAAATCTTGACTCCTAAAACACTCTCAGGAGATCCTCTTCCATTAGTTCATAAACACATGAAAAATGTAATTGGAAAACCATCAAGGCTAGAGATTTTATCCTTTTGAAAACTTTGTAAAACCTCTTGTAACTCATCCTTAGTAACCGCCTCCATTAAACATTGATTCCCTTCCTCATTAACAAACCTAGGGAAATATTGAGCTACCTTGACTACCTTAGCAATTGAAACTCTTTCTTCTTATTTGTAAATACTTCCAAAGTGTTCCACCCCTACTTGAGCAATGTCCTCAAACTTTTTAAATTCTACTCCTTTAGAGTTTTTGATTCTCCATATGGTATTTATGTTCTTTCAATGATAGGTATATTAGTAAAAAAATTAGAATTTTCATATTTTTTGGATATCCAAAGAGCCGTTCTCTTCAAACACCAAGCTACTTCCCTATGATCCATGATCTTTCTTCTTTTTTGTTCCAAAGTTTCCATCTTAGACTTTAACTGTTATGTTAAGAAACCTTGACCTTCTGAATCATAACTGACCTTCATCCTTTCTTCAATCTCCTTTAATTTGTTTTCCTCAGTTTCTCCTTTGGCTTGAGCCCATTTGATAAAAACTTGTTTAATTCACTTTAGATTCACTTCAAATTGCAGGGAGGCAAATTCTCATAGATTTTTATTGAAAGGAACCCATTGGATTTTACTAACTACACAAAATCTTCTTTTGTTATCCAACTAGGTTTGAATTTGAAAGGGCTAGGTGGCATAAACTCAATTCCATCCATCTCCAAACAACTAGGGGCATCATCAAAATCTCCTTCGACATTAACCCACTACCTCATTCTAAGGGAATAAACCATTAAACCTTCTAATACTAAATTTTTATCTAATTGCTTGGTTATCTATCCAAGCCCACACACTTGTTCCTCAACGAAGGTTTGGGTTTAAATGGTTCTACATCCTATGATTTACTCAAGAAGAAATTTGACAAGTAATATGCATGTGCATTAGGATCCCATATCTCATAATAGCGCAAGGTAAAATTCAAATCCCTACATAGAGTCAAATATTACTTATTCATAAAAATATTTTGCAAATAACCTCTCCCAAAACAAAACCTTATCATTTTAATGCCCATATACATTCAAAACTAATGATTATCTTCCTATTCCTTGAGAGTATAGCTCAAGCCCCAAACCTAAATCAATCAACCAACAATTTGTTCATCTAATACAATTACTACACCAACTTGAGATCAAACCCCTAGACCTAACCTTGGCATCCACAAAACAGAGTTCTCAAGCCCCTAATAGTTTTTCTAGTTCCCCCATAATTGACATTCCTTCACACATATTTTCCTATAACATTAAAATATCCATGTTCAAAACTTCCACTTCCACCATCCTCTTTAGAGCTAGCTTCTTGGAGAGGTTATTCATCCCTCTACAATTAAAGGACATAAAAATAATTGGGAAACCCTTTTGGGGGTGTTCATTTCTATAGGAAACCCATCTAAGGTAAACCACTAACCAACAACCACATCACATGTAACTTGTTCTTGATCCTAATGAATAAAAGGCTGCTATCCTCTTCCCAAAGGATCTAGACCCTTACCAAAATTTAACCCTAACCCTCTAAAGCATACTTTGTTTGAAGCCTCTAGGGTGCCTTTATGAGATCTCAAATGATATATAATGGTGATCTTATCAAATTTGCATGAGGCGTCTAACCCTTGAAATCCCCCCCCCTCCCCCTCTTTAACATGTTCCAATCTACACTCCAAAAAATTAAACCCTAATTGGATCCTAGAAGGATGCAAATGATTTAGCCTAGGGATTCTCCCTAAACATCTCTCCACAAAATCATCATTCCCCCAAGAAGAAATAAATTGACCCCCACTCTCTAAAAAAAGGTCAAGAACAGTTGAATATATAAAGAGTAGGGGGGAAATGCCTGCTTTCCATTATTAAAGAGGTTAGGGTTACAAAAAATGATAATAATAGGGCAGGAAAGCGCATGTGCCCAATTGTTTTTTGTTGCATGCTTTTAAAGTGCATGAAACCAGAGAGGTCATAGATGGAACAAGGCTATCTAAAGAGGGAAAAGGAAAAATATGGTTCAATCCTAAAGGATGCTCAATTTTCCAATTTACATGACAAATTCCATGAGTATGATGAGGACGAGGATGAATTGGCAAGAACCTTGTTCCAGAGAGGAATTATATTTTTTAAGATCTTATATCAGGGATCTGATTCTTCTCTTAGAGACCTAGCTGGTACACTGACAGTTCTAGGAGTTGTGACCATAACCTCGTCATAGATGAAAAATATTGGGAGACATACAATCAACAAAAGAAGGATGAAGTTCGTCTATACCTACACCAGGAGAAACCATTAACCCATCTTTATTTAAAACTCTTTAAAACTCCACCTCATTACCCAAGAATAAGGCTTCTTCACCTCCCCTACTAATTTTTCCAAAAAACCCTTGAGCCTCCTTAGGACTAAACTTTTATGGCATCAACTATGAGCCTTTTTAACCTAAAACTTTCTTTTAAAAAGGTAGATAACATTTAACAACTTTTTGAACCCAAATATTTCTTTTTAAAAGGTAAATAACATTTAACAACTAGATAGACATATTTATGGTAATGACTACACCTCAAAGACATTCTTTCATGCCCATATAATCCAACAACTAGGAATGCTTCTCAACACCCCTTTGAAAGGCGATGCTTTATGCAAAAATCAATCTGGCGAATCATATTGTTCATTCCATTCAAAATAATTCTTTTTTGTTTTTCTGACCTGCCTGGCTGGTGGCCAAGCCAGGCCAAGAAAAACAAAAAAGAATTCATGCAGTACTACATAGTATTAATATGCTATATAATAATAAAATAAATAAAAATAATATAATATAATTGTATATAATGTATTGAAGATCAATTTTCAAATAGTAAGTAGTTTTTGACATAATTATTTTATGCATAGGATTATATTAATACTACTTATTATATAATATTATGATAAATAATGTTTAAAGGGGTTGAATCCTTTGGTTAAGAGTGATGAGGTTTTTATTAGTGAGCAAGGTTCAATTTATGTGAAGGCCTATCCTAAAGCCTTGGGGCCACCTTGAGGTAGTGTTCGAACATGTGGTTACATCTAGAGATATTGTATTAAATAATATTGTGACCCTTGCACACATAAGTGGATCAAATCCCACTCTCGTGTCCTTCAATTTAAAAAATTCAAGTCTCACTAGTGCGATTGGTTTCTGATGAATCTATTTGTTAGGTGTCCCATGGTTTGTAACTTCGCAGTAGTGGAAGACACCTAAAAATCAATCCATGCTAAGGGTTGGTTTGGCCCAGGCCAAGTTTAGATTACCTTTGGCCACGATTTCTTATACCAAAGAGCTAGTCCTACAATTGATTGTATGGACTTTTATATTTTTTGTTTGATTTTGCTTAATAATGATTAACCATGTTTTACTATGTTTGGTTATGATGGACTTTGGTTGGCCATCGTTAACTATGTTTTACTTGTTTTTTTGACAATATTTGAATATGGTCTCCAACTTATGTTTGACAATGCTTGGACATGGTTGACCATGTTTTACCATAATCGACTATGTTTCACCATGATTCATCATATTTAATTATGATTAATGATAGTTGAATATGTTTAACTATAATGAACTATACTTAACCATTTTAAAATATAATAAATTATATGTAAACTAAAATATTTATAATTATAAATAAAATATTTTAACTATAACTAAAATTAAAAAACTATTTAATTAAATAGATTATGATTAAGTTGAAAACTATAAACAATGAAAATATAAATTTTAAATAAGAATAATAACATAGAGTGTTTTCCCATGTGAAAATTCAACTATTTACACCTTTAGTCATTGCTATTGGAGCCCCACTTACACCTTAGCTCAATTTTTGATAGATGAACTCCAAACCTTCAAAGGACAAACCTCATCATTTGTTAAAACCCTCTTCACTTCATCCAAAAAAACTTGCAATATCATCCTAGATAAGAAAGACATGTTCAACTTTGATGTGGTCTCCTTATTCACCAAGATCTCAATTCCTAAAGAGTTTAATCTTATCTCCTTAGTTGACCATGAAACCCTAAACCTCATTGAGATCTACCTCACCTCAACCTTCTTACCTCAACCACCTTAATAACTTTCAAAGGAAAATTCTACGAACAAACAAAAGGCACAACTATGGGTTCATCCTTATTCCCAATGGTAGCCAACATTTTTTTGGAATATTTCGAGGCTTTGGCTTTAAACAGTTTCCATCTAAAGCTCAAATGTTGGTTCCATTTTGTCGATGACACCTTTATCATTTGGCCACATGGATAGTCTTCTCTAAATTATTTCTTTAACCATTTTAATAACATATCCCCCAACATTCAATTCATTATGAAAACACAAAATGAAAGCTCTCTTCCCTTCTTGAATGTTCTCACCACTTACGAACTTGATGGAACCCTCAACCTCAATTTTATAGCAAAAAGACTCATACATATTGATACCTTCACGCCTATTACCATCACCACCTAACCCAAAAGTATGGTGACCTTAAAATTCTTGCTACTCATGATATATGAATATCTACTCCCCATCTCTTTGGAAAAAAAATAATCCACCTTATAAAACCATCATAATGAATGGTTATTCTATTTCCCATATCAACAAAGCCTTTGGCTCAACCCTCCACTTGAAAGATATCTTCACTACTTGAATGTTCTCATCAATTGCCAACTTGATGGAACCTTTAACCTCAATTTTATCGCAAAAATACTCATACATATCAATACCTTCATTCCCATTCCCATCACCACCCAACCTAAAAATATGTTGTCCTTAAAATCCTTGATACTTGGGCTATCTGAATCTCTACTACCCATCTCTTTGAAAAAAGAAAGATTCCACCTTACTAAATCCCTCATAATCAATGGTTATTCTATTTTTGAAATCGACAAAGCCTTTGGCTCAACCCTCTACTTGAAATTAAAAAACCTTAGTTCCACAACCTCTCCTTGAGCTCTTATTTAGCTCCACTACATCCAGTTGGGATTCCAAGCCTGGAATTTCATATCTCTGTTACCTTTCAAATGAAAATTTTATGATGTTTTTTGTTTTTTATCCCCTTCATTTTATGTTTTTATCAATTTGATGAGTGTGAAATTTTTATATAACAATTTTTTTTCTCTAAATTTAATTATTCAATTTTCCAAAATTAATATGTATGTATGTATGTCCATTGGGCGTAGCTTGAGTGGTTGGGAGATTTCGTTGTTGCACTCCCCACTAGGGTTCGAATCTCGTCCGGGACATTTGCTCCTTAGGAGCCCTTGTATGTAATGAAATATTAGGTTGGTGAGCCGTTTATCATGATTAATGATGCCCAAGTTCATGTATACTTGCCTAGTGAGTATAAGATATTTTCCCAGTGCACATAGCCATGGTGTAAAATTGGGCTTCCATGGTGAACCACTTTTAATATA
The DNA here is from genome assembly GCA_001517045.1 of Pseudotsuga menziesii. Lineage (NCBI taxonomy): Eukaryota > Viridiplantae > Streptophyta > Pinopsida > Pinales > Pinaceae > Pseudotsuga > Pseudotsuga menziesii. The sequence continues at coordinate 277,391 of LPNX010783833.1, read as the reverse complement.
TATATATATATGTATGTATGTATGTATGTATGTATGTATAACAAAATTAAAAAAATCCACTTAAGCTAAAATTAACACAATCTAAAAATCTATAAAATATTTCCTATGAAAATATGTATGGTATTTAGAGAATTTGCACAACTAAGTTTCCAACTAGTTGGTAATAAATAGTAGGGTGATCCCACAAAGAGCGTTTTGGGACCAGATACTACACCAGGGAATTTAGCTTCCATGTTCAACCACACAACAACCTTGCTGCTCAAGTTGGAGAGGGATTTCAAAATAGTCTCCAAATTCAGTCACAAAGCAACCTTGCCGCTCAAGTTCAAAGGGGATTTCGAGAAAGCTTTCACATCTAACCATAAGCCACAAAGCATCATTACTGCTCAACTTGGAAGGGATTTCATTAAAGAAGAGCTCCACACTCTTCTGAGTTCAATTCATAATGGAAATTCTCTTAGTATTTAAAATTTTTCCTCAAAAAAGTTTAAAAACTTTGATAACTTTGATATATTTATACTATAAAATAGGTTAAAAAAAACTTATTTGAGTTAATTTAAAAAATAATTTTATTAAAATAAAAAGTAGCTTACTGCAATTTGATTGAACTTTGCATTCACTCGGCCAAATTTTTTATTGATTGAACTTTGAATTCACTTGGCCAATTTTTTATTTGAATGAACTTTGCATTCACTCCATGAATTTTTAAAAAGAAACATTAAGCTGAATCATATTAAAAAGAAACATGGCATGCCACTGCTGAATGGGTCCATCTCTGGTGCATTACAATTATCCTCTTTCAGCTTGGTGCAGATCAGATTCACTTGGAAATAATATGAAACTGCTAGATTGAGCAATAGAGATGGGGGCAATTGGAAGGAGTTAAAAAGGGGGGAACTTTGATTTGAAAAAAGTGAACATTAATTAGGGAAATTTTGTTAATGACAAGACCCAAAACATACATTCACAAAAGGTTTACCGGACTTGAACTGGTAACAATGAATAAATCTGACATTTATATACACTTACTTACACACAAATTCCTATTTGAGTGAATGCTCTCTAAAGGTTTAGCCACCGAGCGAGGTCCATTTTTTGCTACTATAGCAGTAGATCAATAGCCCCCAAGTCCCTTTGCGCTCACAGGAAGCAAGAATGTAGCCCATCTGTTGTATGTTCCAAAAACATTGCAACACACTCTTATGTGTAACCGACCATTTGGTGGGGTCCATGCCAAAGAAACACTTATTAAAATTATGACAGTAATTGTAATTAGTTAAACATAAAATCCACGGTCTAAAACTTAACATAGACGTAGTAGGTGACCTGCAAATTTTTTATAATCTGTCAAATACATTCAAAACTTGAAAAAAGGGGAGCAATATAAGCATTGTTGTTTTTCTTTTCTTTTCACCAAGTTTACAATAATCTTGTAGCCCCACTGTTGCTCACTAATGAACTAGAACTAAGTTAATTTGCAATAATTACTTATTTATTTAGTAATTAAATCACATAAACTAAGACTAGGAAGTAAATGGGTCATCCCTCGAAATGTACTTATGCAACCACCTTGAGGCTTTCAACAGGCCTCATTGGTGTCACAAGTATTCAAGAGTTCTCATATTTCTTTGCTTATTTAACATCTGTAGTTAAACCAGTGTAGAATCCACTTTTTGGCACACAAACAAAGACCTAAATACTCTCCTCTCCCAAAGTATGCTCTTCTCCTCGCATTCCATATGATCTTGGTGAATCGGAAGCAAGAGTGAAGTGTGAAATACCTCCATTGAACTCTTAGCATTTGTTTCTTTTTGCAAGCATCATTAGTATCTTTAGAACTCAAGTTACAATCACCATTTCATTTTTTTTTTAGCACTTTAGTTACTCACAAACAATACAATTTTCTTATATTACAGTGTAATTGCACACTTGCACACATTAAGGGACCTAAAAACTCTTTCAATCCTATAGGCTCTTCACCTCGCATTTCATATGATTTTGGTGAATCATAAAGGAGGGAATCGTGAAATTCCTCTCTTACACACCTTAATCAACTCACAACCAATAAAATCAACCATTGTAAATGCTAACAAACTAAAATACTCTACAATAGGTCACAAAACAACATTTTAATTTGGTAGGATTGATTGGGCTAGGCATCCAAACAATCCCCACCAATCTAATTGCATTATGCATTATTTTTTAAACATAACATCGTTTTCTTTAAGGGTGCTATCAAAATACTGCTATAATTAAGTGTTAAAATAAATCTCAAATCATAGTGTGCTATGACCAAGGAGGTGAAAAACCGGGTATAACTGCCATTCTTTTCCCTACAAGTCACTCAACTCATTGTAAGGAGACAATACTATACCATGCAGGTAGAACCACTGATCCACACTTGACACAAGGTACCATAATGGCCAAAAGTAGGGCATCACCAAGGAGTATTTGTTAGTGCAAGTGGTGACTCCTAAAGTCGACTATTGTCATTGGGAGGTGTTACGAAGAGAAATTCCTATGGCTTGGGGTACCACAACAGACAGCTTGACTCCAGAAATCAATCCTTTCCAATATGCAATAGAAATCAAATATCTAACACTAAAGGATCAGACCTCGTACCTTATTCCGGACGGTTGAAGTAGATCCCCATTGAGCTTTCCAACTTCAGCTTGAATTGATTGATCACTTCCTCAACAACAAGTAAACCAGACAAGCATACTATATATATTGGTGTTAGATCTATTCTAGCATATATAATCAACAATGTATAAGCATTTGAAATCATCCATGGAAAAAATATTCATTCAAACATACATTATTGGACAGGAAAAGATATTTCTATTAATATAAAATCAAAGATTACAATGGATACAACCTCTGTCGGCACGTCTGCGAATCGGAGAAACTGAATCCTCCACTTGGGCCTCCATCTCTCGATAGCAAGCTCACAAGCAAAAGGCAAGCTTAAGAAGAACACAAAAGTGCTCCAAGGGACAAAGGGATGCAGACTCAAGCACAAGTTCTGACAACAATGGACTATAGTTTCTTTGCTTTCAATTCTCTTATGCCTTCAATGTATCCAAAGAGTTCCTTATATAGCTTTTCAAAGGGGTAATGAAAGGTCGAATCCGAGCGATCTCAAATCATATGGAAGGCCAGGATTCAAGTGGGTCGAATCCATGTCAAGCAAAACTCCAAAAGGATTTGGATTTTGTACACATCCCGATGTACACGGTTTTAGGGGTCAAACCCGCGTATATACGCGATTAGGGGTTTAAAAGTTGCATGTATCAATTTTCATATGTTTATAGGGATGGTCTAGGGAACATCAAAGGACAAAAAATCATCCAAGGGGTCTAAGGAGTCTGCAGAGGGACAGGGGAAGGCCATACAAGTGTGATTCACCTAGAGGGGTAAAATCAGCTATAACAAATGCCCCCTAATGGGTGCGGTCAGAGGGGTCATACGATGGCCAAAATACATTATAAGTCCATCCCAGAAGTGGAGTGATGAAGAATCCCAAATGGAAGACCAGCCACCCAATCAGCATAGTACAATGATACAACTCTGCACATAATTGCAAATACATATAGCAGTCCCGGATACATAAGAGTACAATGGCCATGAATAGGCATGATACAAAATATCACATAAGTGGTCATCGCCACGTACAATATACATAGATCAGAATCTCCATGATGAAGATATACAAAGGATCATGATCTCCATAATGGCTGAAGATATACAACTCTGCACATAATTGCAAATACATATAGCAGTCCCGGATACATAAGAGTATAATGGCCATGAATAGGCATGATACAAAATATCACATAAGTGGTCATCGCCACGTACAATATACATAGATCAGAATCTCCATGATGAAGATATACAAAGGATCATGATCTCCATAATGGCTGAAGATATACAATGGATCAAGATCTCCATAATAGCTGGAAATGTTTGACATATACTGGAATCAAGTCATGAGAGCTGAAATCTCATGAACATTGGCACGATCAAGGAGGTAGCATATAAGAGATGCCACCAATCTGGAAGGTCTTCTACACAAACTGCTACGAGTACATGTCCTACTATGTGAATAGAGGTGTCGAGGTCGAACATAGAAGTCCATCGTCTAATTACCGGTCATTGATGTATACCATTAACAGACGCGAGATCACCCATCGATAATGATAATGGGAATCAAGGTACTAGAGTGCAAACTAACAAGTGTGAATAAATGTGTTGAGGTCGAACACTTGAGAGGATCCATCGATCAGGGGACATTGATGCATTCCCAAAAACTGTCGATGGCAAGAGAACCTACCACTGATGACTACAAGTCTCAAGGCACTCAAAAATGACTCTAGATTCCAATCCCAGAATAAATGATCTGGAGTATTTGGAATGAAATCCACTGGAAGGAGGGCATTAAGGCATCCCCCATCATCCAACACGAGTTACTCAACAAAGCTGTATAATGTGGAAGGACTCGATCATAAGGTGCACGAACCAGTAACTGTACAGGGAATGGCTGACATGCAAAACCAAGATAACTGAGGAATGGCTGACTCAGGTTTCAACTTCCTTCGAACAAGAGCATAATGACGAATGGTGACTGAATAAAGGCAGCACAGACTCGATATACAAAAATGGGACATCTCTGCAACACATGAAGCATCGATAGAGGCTCCATGGGGACTGGAAGCTTAACCAGTCGGTGGAGATAAACTCAAATAAAAGAGTACAGTGCCTAAAGTCAAACTATAAACCCAACCAACAGATGTGATATACAGTGCTCTGGTCGAAGGTGACACGACTTGATAGCTGCCAAAAGATAACATCTTTCCTTGTCTGGCTTTTTGGTTTTTTGAATTTTTTTTGGACTTTTTCAAATATTTAAAAAGCTTGAAAAATAATAAAACTACTTTATAGTTATAGATTAGGAGGAGACGAGTGTCATAGGGGAAAACAAACTAGTTCCAAGCAGTGGAACATACCTACGCTCAATGCAAGGATACATGTGTAGGATAACGACACTCGGGGGTGAATCCCCTCCTGGTAAAAATAGGGAATCAAGCTGCAAAGGATATATAAAATGGCTCTGCATGGCTAGACATGAGACAAGCTTGAGCTATATGGCTGAAACTCAATGTCAAGGAAGCCAGCGTAAGGCTCAATAAGGCAGGCAAAGCTCACGATAATGCAATTACAACTTGACATAAGGGAGTCCTAAAGGAAATAGTCCAACAAAAGATCAAGAGGAGTATGAGGCTCTTGCGAAATGTCATGGCAATACTATACAACGGAATCCCACACCCTAAGGGACAAAATGTCAGCATGGGCACCAAATGCAAATAAGGCGCTAACTAGGGTACCCATGTAAGGTTAAGCTCTACCACTCATATCATGCCACTTCTAAAACAACAAGAAGGTTCTGTGACATAATAGAGTGGGTTCGTACCTAAGGCTATAATGAAACGGTCATAAGGTCATGCAAAATGCAAACGGTGATGAAACCTAACCTATATGCTAGTTTAGACATGATACCTAAAATTGGCATGAACGGGTCAATCCAACGGCTGAAACGACACTCAAAAAGGTCTCCTACATCATAAATTAGTCCAAAAACGGTCCAAAAGGATTAGAAACGGTCCAGACTATAGGAAATGGGGTAAAAATTTTGAAAATTTTGAAAATTTTCTATAAATAGTAAAAAATTCAAAACATTATAAAACATTTGAAATTTTGACCCATTTGAGCTCAGAACTTCAACAGCGAATTCCAGGAGATCCAGCCAGTGAAATCCACTACCATTTTCTCCAAGTACTTACCCATGCTCTACTCTTCCATTTTGATGCAAATTTTGTCAAATTCCATGGTATATTTGGATTTCTAGGCCATTCTAAGATAGGCACCACGGCCCACGCGAAAATCAAGAGTTTTTCCGTGTATAGGGCTGGATATATGCGGAAAATGCCCTCACAGTTGCATACATACACGGCTGTTTGGCAAAGAGTCGCGTATGTGGCTGCGCTTAAGTTTTTTTAAGTATTCTAATGGGAAAAATTCAATTTTTTTGTGCAGGATGGTCCTAGAATGGAGAGAACATGAACATGGTGATGTAGAAGAGGCAGTAAGGGCAGATTTAATGGCTCAACAAGCATTACGTGCATGTGGGCTTTACAAATTTTGGTGTCTTGGTGGCTTAAAGGCCAAACTAGGACTATTGCAGATGTTAGTGGACTACTGGGATCCAGAATTAGAGTCATTCCAGATAGATGGGATGTCCCTCACCATAGAAGTGGAGGACATATACTTTATTACTGGACTTTCTCGACAGGGGAAAGTAGTGAACCTATGCTCTCGCGGGACCAGAGGTGGCCTAACTATAGATGAGTACATTGCGGTGTACTGCTATCCGGACATGGAGAAGGTGGGGAGTCAGATCCAAACTAAATCCATATAGGTGTTGGGCCTAAAGGCCATCCTACTGACACTGGGCAGGATAGTAGGCTTGGATTTACTCCACCAGGCCTCGCGGCCTCTGATGTTCTATGCAGTGGAGTGCATCAGACCCACGATATACGATTGGAGCACTGTGCTACTGGGCAACATGAAACACCAGCTCAGTGAGTGTAATATGGACAGAGTGCGAAACTTTGGTTTCAGCAGCATACTGAGCATGTTTTTCTTCGAGCGTGTTCCAAGATTGAGCCCTAGAGTTGGCGTTCCTCTACACGGGGTTCGAGATCCGGCCCAACGGCATTGGGCAGATGCGATGCATAGACTGGGTGGAGGTAGGGTGTCCAACCCCTATCCAGCTGATTTATTTTTGTGGTGGTGACGACAGATAGTTGCCATCGATGACTACCCCTATGCGGGGATAGATATTCGGGGGGACCCGGACATGCCGCTACCACCAAGATCGACATACAGTGACATAGGTAACGAATCTCGACCCTCTTTTTAAAAAATTTGAGTTGTTTAATTTTTTTTTGTGTTTTCTGACTATGTGGCATTAAAAGACATATTTTTGGGTGACAATACATAGTGACATCTACCATATGCATGCAGATGTGGGACCACGGTGGCCTGAAGGCTTCCCTCATCATAGACGGAGGGGAAGAGGAGACTGTTGGTTGTGGAGCCTAATCTTCCAGATCCAAAGATATTATTCAGTTGTGATTGTAACCCAGGAGTACTGTACACTCGTTCCCTCTGCTTTGGGACTCAGGTTAGCTAGAATAGCTTGGTCATGGCCAGAAAGTTGGAATAGCTTGGTCATGGCTGTAAGTAACTCTGTCCCTAGTTCAAACACTCTTAAGTTTGATGATGTTGTTGGTGTTATTCTTAGCGAGTAAATGCGAAGAAAAAACACAGGTGTGACATCAGGTAATGTGTTGACCATGGAGAGCAGAGGGAGACAAAACAAGAGAGGAAGGAGCCCAGGAAAACACGGCAAGTCTAAAAAGGGAAGATCCAAATCCAGATTCGGAAAAATAGAGTGCTGGAACTGTGGTAAGAAAGGACACCTAAAGAAAGACTGCAGAACACCAAAGAAGAAAGGTGAGAGGCAGCAAGAGACTACCCAGGAAGCTAATGTAGCAAGTGATGTGTTACAAGATGCTTTGATTCTTGCATTAGATAATACTAGTGATTACTGGGTAGTAGATTCAGGGGCTTCATGTCATGCTACACCCCATAGGAAATTCTTTTATGATTATGTTCAAGGTGATTTTGGGCATGTGTTATTGGGGGATGATGAACCATGTAAAATTGTTGGAAAGGGTAAGGTATGGATTAAGCTAAATAATGGAAATGACTGGTTCCTAAAGGATGTAAGGCACATTCCTGCTATGAAAAGAAATCTGATCTCAACAGGGCAATTGGGAGATGGCGGTTGTTTGTCTACGTTTGGACAAATGTGGTGGAAGGTCACTAAAGGATCAATGGTAATTGCAAAAGGAGATAGGATAGGTACATTATATTTATGTCCCCATAATACTGATTATTCTATTTCTGTAGCTTCCATAGAAACAGGTGCAGCGTTGTGGCATCATAGGCTTAGCCACATGAGTGAGAAGGGGATGTAGATTCTCCACTCAAGGAAACTGCTTCCAGATCTGAAGCAGGTAAGTTTGGAATTTTGTGAGAACTGTGTTTATGGAAAACAGAAGAGAGTTAGATTTCTCGGGGTTGGGAAACAAAAGAAGAGTGAAAAGTTAGAGCTTGTCCATACAGATGTATGGGGACCAGCTCAGGTACAATCTCTTGGTGGCTCTCGTTATTATGTTACTTTTATTGATGATGCAACTAGAAAAACTTCGGTTTATTGCATTAGACAGAAATCTGATGTCTTTGATACTTTTAAGAAGTGGAAAGCTTTGGCTTAGAATGAGACAGGAAAAAGGTTGAAATGTCTCAGATATGATAATGGAGTCGAGTACTGCAGCAAGGAGTTTGATAGTTACTGTTCACACAATGGGATTTGCAGATAGAAGATAGTCCCTGAAACATCCCAAGAAAATGGTGTGTCAGAAAGGATGAACAAGACGATCATGGTGCGTGCAAGATGTATGAGATTGCATGCAGGGTTGCCCTTACAGTTTTGGGCTGATGCTGTAAACACTGTTATTTATTTAATAAACAGAGGGCCTTCAAGCGCTTTGGATGGTGGAATTCTAGAGGAGGCATGGACAGGTAAATAGGTAAAATACTCATTTCTGAGAACTTTTGGTTGTAAACAGGTAAAAAAGGGCATTGCAGAATAAATGGGTTTACAGGTTGAAGGAACAAGATGGAGGAAAGAAGCGGTACAAGGATAGACTTGTTGTAAAGGGTTTTGCACAAAAGAAAGGTATAGACTTTGATGAAATATTTTCTCCTGTTATTAAAATGACTTCAATTAGAACTATTTTAAGTCTAGTGGTGATAGAAGATTTGCATCTTGAACAATTAGATGTAAAAATGGTCTTTCTCCATGGGGATTTGGAGGAAGAGATTTATATGTAGCAGCCACAAGTGTATGAGGTCAAAGGGAAGGAGAATTTGGTTTGCAGGTTGAAGAAGAGCTTGTATGGCCTGAAGCAAGCTCCAAGGCAATGGTATTTAAAATTTGATAAGTTTATGACAAAACAAGGTTATGATAGATGTCATTCTGACCACCGTGTTTATTTCAAGAGGCTAGATAACGGAAGATATATTATCTTGTTATTGTATGTGGATGACATGCTTGTTGCAGGGTCTAACATGCAGGATATAAATGTGTTCAAAATAAAACTAGCTAAATCATTTGCGATGAAGGATTTGGGTGCTGCAAAGCAAATCCTTGGTATGAGAATAACAAGAGATAGGAAAAATCGCAAATTGACATTGTCTCAAGGTGAGTACATAGAAAAGTTGTTGCAGAGGTTTAGAATGCAGAATGCAAAACCAATCAGCACACCTTTTGCAAGCCATTTCAAACTAAGCAAGCATATGTGTTCAGAGACACATGAAGAGATAGATTACATGTCCAAGATTTCCTATTCATCAGCAGTTGGGAGCTTGATGTATGCCATGGTGTGCACAAGACCAAATATTGCACATGCAGTGGGAGTTGTGAGCAGGTCTATGAATAATCCAGGTAAAGAGCATTGGAAAGTAGTACAGTGGATTCTCAGGTATTTGAGAGGTACCACTTCTTATGCATTATGTTTTCGAGGTTCAGACACTATTCTACAGTGATATGTTGATGCAGATATGGATGGTGATAAAGACAGCAGGAGGAGCACCACAGGGTATGTGTTCACTGTAGGTGGAACAACAATAAGTTGGATTTCAAAACTGCAACAGGTTGTTTCACTTTCAACAATGGAAGAAGAGTATGTTGCTGCTACAGAGGCTAGTAAGGAGATGATTTGGTTGCAGAGGCTCATGGAAGAATTGAGTAAGAAACAGGAGAATAGTAGGTTGTACGGTGATAGCCAGAGTGCCATTCATCTTGCAAAGAACACAGCCTTTCATTCGAGGACTAAACATATACAACTCAAGTACCACTTCATAAGATCTATTCTAGATGAAGAACTATTAAAATTGGAAAAGATTCACACTAGCCAGAATCCTGTAGACATGTTGACAAAGGGAGTAACTAGAGAGAAATTGAGTTCCTGCTCAATTTCTGTTGGCCTTAAAACATGAAGGTGAAAAGAAGAAATTTGCCAAGTCCAAGGTCTAGAACATAGTCCAGCAAGTGCAGTAGCGGTGGAGTTGTTGTGATTAGTCTCCAAGTGGGAGATTGTTGGTTGTGGAGCCTAATCTTCCAGATCCAGAGATATTATTCAGTTGTGATTGTAACCCAGGAGTACTGTACACTTGTTCCCCTTGCCTTGGGGTTTGGGGTAGCGCCTCGAAAAAGGGGGTTCGGGGGCAGATCCCCCGAAATTTTTTTTTTGGGGATGTGTGTTGGCCAACAATATTGCGAACCCGTGGTATTCGATTAACCCTAGAATTTTCCCATTGTATTTCCCCTATAAAAGAAAGCATCGTAAATCGACTGGGTATTGTATTGGAAGAGAAACTATGAGAGAGTGAAGAGGAAGTGCAGCAGTTTTGCTGCAGGGTGTATCCCTTCATCTTTCTGGACTGTAATAAAATGATTGGCAAATTTCTTTGTGGGCGTAGCCCATCGTTTGGGTGAACCATGTTATATCTGTGTCTCTTTGTAATGTTTTAATGTGTTTTGCATCTTGTTTATAAATTTAACTGTATATCGGTTATTGCTCAGTGGTCCTATTTTCTAACAGAGACGATATCACGGGTGTGGATGCGGAGCAGACGCTCCAAAGCATTCATACCAACTTCGTGAGGCTGACACACAGAGTACCCATGGCGCAAGTTGAGGACTTGCCTGAGGCCATGCAGCACCAGGTGGTGGGTGTACCACGAGCATGGGTGCGGTTATTCCAATGGCTAGCTAGAGTCGTAGTGACATTCCACGATCACAACCCCCCTCCTCCTCCATAGGCTTAGATACCTGGGAGTGATACATTTTGTATTACGGTGTATTATATTTTGGTGGCTTGAGAGCCCCATTTTTGTATTATGACACTATGTATTACCACATTTTGGATGTTTATAAAACTTTTATGATGATCGGTTTATTTATTTACATGTGTAAAAATTTATGTTTGTGATGAGCTTATTGTGTATGAAACAAATGCCAATCTAACACGTAGTTAGCATATGAGTCAGTAACTTGATTATTAATTCTTGCAACATGTATGTATGTTATATTATCAAATTGTCGTTCTAATAATCTCACACATAAGAATCTTCTTAATAATGTCGGATCTCTAACATGGTACAAACCATTAAGTTGTGACACTACTAACTCCGAATCAACACGTACCTCAAGAGAGAGAACGCCATGTAAAATGGCATCCCGTAGAAGCTCAATAACGACACTATATTCAGCAACATTGTTTGAAGATAGTCGTAAACATACGCCTCCTGAAGATAATACCTGACCCATAGGAGTATAAATCACCCAAGCAACAGAGGCTGAGTGTTGAGTGTGACAGCTCGCACCATCCACGAATCCTATGAAGGTGGAAGATTCCATTGACATCTTCCAAAAGAAACGGAAACTAATCACAAACCTGATCACCATAAGAAAAAGACATACCTATGCAAATTGTACAATAATATACAATAACCAGCCTTGGCTGAAAATCATGCATAGTACTTTTTGAGATAGAGCCCATTTCTAGGCTCCGCCAAGGCCATTCCCTCATAATCCACTAACTCATAAGCGCCCTTATCTAACACACGTTTGACGACGTAAGGACCACGCCACATGGGGTTAAACTTTCCTGCCCCCAAGGGTTCTTTCGGTTGATCCCACAAAAGGACCAAGTCTTCCTCACTAAACCTCCTTGGACGAACAAACTTATCGTACTGGACCTTTATGCAACGCTTATTTACTTCTAGAGCCACCAAGGCATCTCGACGATGCTCATTCAGTTGCTCAAGGTGGACCAAACGCTCCTCCAACGGGGAAGTGTCTGGTAAGAGTTCTATGGCTAGCTTCAAAGAAGAAATCTCGCATTCAACCGGCAATACTGAATCCACTCCATGTACAAGTTGATATGGAGAAAAACCTGTGGCAGTCTTAACAGCGGTTCTATAAGCCCACAAAGCAGGATATAACATAATGTGCCCATTATTCTTGCTTTGTGCAATGGTTTGTTAGAGAATGGATTTGAGTGATTTGTTCACTGCTTGTACCTGTCCATTCACTTGAGGGTACTAAGAGGAGGAATGCTCTTTTTTATACCCTAACTTTGATGCCAACTCTTCCATCATACAATTCTGAAAGTGCGAGCCATGGTCAGTGACAAGCTCTTTCGAAATCCCAAACCAAGTAATAATCTAGTTCAATACGAAGTGTGCGGCTGTCTCACCGTCGGATTTAGCTGTAGGCATAGCCTCAGCCCATTTCGTGAAGTAGTCAACAGCTACTATGATATGATGATGCCCCCCAGCTTCAGCTGGGTTGCAATCCATAAAATCAAGCTCCCACTTAGTGAAGGGACCAGCGGTGATGATGGGATGTAACGGGGCAGGTTTCAAGCGCATATTATGTGCGAACACCTAGCAAGGGTGGCACCTCTTGACCGCATCCACACAATCTTTAAAGATCAATGGCCAGAAATAACCCGCTCTTAAGATTTGTTGGGCTGTAGAAATCCCAGATAAATGACCACCACACGCCCCTCTGTGGAAATCATTCAGCACTACCTTAGCCTCTTCATGAGTTAAACAACGACGTAAAATGGAATCTACCCCACAGCGGTACAAAGTGTTATCCACTATGAGGTAATTCTTAGACACGTGATGTAACCGTCGTCATTCATCCCGTGAGAGGTGAGTAGGGACCTTCAATGTTTGTAAATATATAATGATATCCCCATACCATGGGTCTAAGGTTGAGATTAAGAAGATGTGCTCATCGATAAACGTATCTTCACAAACCAACTCCTTGGCCTCGCTTGGGAAATCTCATATAAGCTCTGCAAAAATTAACGATTTCTTCGATTTTGCCGAAACAAACTCGAGATCGAATTCTTGCAGGATGACAATCCATTTATTATATTTTCCCCCAATCATCCTTCGAGTGAGGACGAATTGAAATGGATTGGCATGGGCTACAACCAAGGTCTGGCAAAGGAGAATATAATGTCTCTACTGTTGAACCACATGTACGGTAGCTAAGGCAAGCTTCTCAACATGGGAATAACAGATCTCCGCATCAATAAGATTCCGGCTCAGATAGTATATGACATGCTCTTGGAGCTCCTCATCCTCTTGAACCAAAACCATACCAATCGTCTCCATGGATGTGGCCACATAAAGTAGAAAATCACGGCTATAGTCTGGGGGACTAATCACTGGGGTCGATGCTAGGGCTCGCTTGAGCGTGTCAAAGGACTCATGGGATCACTCATCCCAACAAAAGGTGGTGTCCTTCTTCAAAAGATGCATGAAGCCTCTAGTCAAATTGGAAAAATTGACAACGAATCTCCGTAAGAAGTTTGCCATGCCTTGCAAACATTGAAGATGACGAATGTTTTTTGGGGGAGACAACTGAAGTATTGCCTCAACCTTCAAAGGGTCAAATCTTATTCCCTCAATACATATGCGGATTGCTCCCTACTTCTTATCAACCAGAACGAGATTTGAAACCCACTCCGTCAAGGGAACAGGATAGATAAAACCGGCTTTCAACAGTTTCTCTATCTCTGCCTTAATCACGGGTGCTTTCGTAGGATTCACCGCATGCAAGTGTTGTCGAACAGGCTTAGCATTGGGATAAGTCTTAATCTCATGTTCAACAATGCAAGGGTTGATACCTGACATTTCATCGTAAGACCAAGCAAAGATATCACGAAATTCTTTAAACAGCTCGGTATATTCTTAAATCTCAGCATGGGAACATTCTGCCCCAATATAGACATTCTCTATCCTGCCAAGATCGTGAGAGATATTGATAGGAATCATTGGAGATATATTTTCCATGTTTCCATCAGCCATCAGACCAGGAGAGCTTAATGGAACCATAGGACTACCAATTCTCTCACTAAGAACCTCCCTAAAGTCCTCACGCTCCAAGCGGTCAAGCTCAGGAAGAAAGTAAGATCTATGATGGAGCTCTTCCCATGGTGGCTCAACTCCCGACATGGCCTCAATAATCGCTTCATCTGAAGTAAAAACACTATCAAGGCAGTCGTGCGCATGAGAAGACTGAACTGCCCATGCAGGAAACACATACTGGTCCTCCTCCTCCGTCCGTGAAGAGGAAGGACTAGGCTCTACAACACACTCAAGATTAGCTTGATAAGCTACCATAGTTGCAGGCAACGACATGTCCGTCACAATGGGCTCACTTGAAGTATTCGGTGTAGGAAGAATCCAAGGATCTTCCATATGACTCGTGCAAAAAGACACCGATCTCATAGATGTCAAATCCTCATCGGAACTAGACCCTATCATAAGGATAGGTGCAAGACAACTAAAACTTCCCATGAGGGATGGATACATGCCCACACCCACACTCCCAATTGTCGGCTAAGAGTGTTCTACAATCGGTATCAAAGCTCCCGAAGATGCGATAACCGACGAATTCTTGAATGACGTTTGATCAATCGTAACTATCTTCCCATTAAATGGAAAGCATACAACGCGAAATAGGGAAGAAGCTACGGCTTGCATACGGTACATCCAATTCCTACCCCGTAAGAGATTGTAGTCAAGGGGCGCATCAACCACCTCGACCTCTATCACAGCAGTCTTCCCTCCCAAACGGACCTTAAGGGAAGGAAGGATCTTGTGCAGCCTAAATGATCTCCCATCAAACATAGTTAACATGGTCACAGATTTAGACAACTCAGGGGAACCTAAGCCCTTCCAACATGATAAAGACATCACAGAAGCAACAGTGCCTTCGTCAATCATAGTGCGCTTAACGGTCATGTTGAGACATTCTACATGAATCAAAAGAGACACATAGAAATGCAAGTGAGGCTAAAGTCCTGCAGTTTCAAATTTAATCATGGAGGAAGAATTATCATCATTCACACCAAGGGAAAAAAGCAAAGCCTTCCTTTGTGAAGGACAAGCCTTAAGTACTTCTAGTGCAGACATTGCACAAGGAGTGTGGCCCAAATCCTCAACAACAGAATAGTTCTGGGCGGCTCAGGCATTAAGATTGAGCCCCAAATGCTTAAGGACTCCCTTAGGAATGCGAGGTGTAGCTTCAGGTTTATCCACTAGTTTTTCAATACGCAAAGGAGTCCCTGGTGGATCAGGTTCCTTTCCTGGGTTGGGTTGTGACGAACCATAGTCCTTCGCATGGGTCACAACTTTTGCAGCACATACCATGTTAATGCAACCACGACCACTACCCTCCGACGGATCTTGATCACCACCAGACTGATCATGGGTCCTCGAGTTCATATTTTGATTATGAGGTAAAGGGTTAGTCAGCACAGCTGGGCCCTGTGCTAAGAACCTCGAGGCTTCATCGATACGAGGGCACAAGTAAGTGAGGTGATCTTCCTTACACAACTTGCAAGGAAATTTAACCTTACGTTTAGCTTGCTTGTCCCCCCCAGCATTACGGGTGTTCTTGTCATTATTATTAGCATTTTCATTGCTATTCCTACCCTTATGATTCTTCTTACCCTTCTTTTTATTCCTTCTGGGATGCTGGTTACCCTTCTGGTCTGACGATTGTACTAAAAACACACTTGTTGTTTGGGTGGGTTGAGACGAAGTCGTGGCTTGTCCCGAAGCAGATTGGTTGATTGACAATTAACTAACTTGTTTCGCAACCAAATCTGTAGGTTTAGCACTCGCACAACCAACAATGCCATCGACATGTGGTCCAGGTTTAACTTTGGGGTCAAAACTAGAACGCGGAGCATTGGGAATGATCTCATATAACAAACCGAATTGAGCATAAATCAAATCCAGTTCCTGCGCCCTAAAAATGGCTTGTTCCTCATTTTGCACTCTAGATGTAGAAACATCCTTCGCTATATAAGGCAATAACGACTTAAGGAACCATTCGAGGAGGAATTTCGGCGGTATAAAGGCTTTAATCAACCTCTTCCGTCTACGCCACTCTTGGATATGATCCGAGATATGTGTGGCTTTATCTTGTCGAAATGTCGACAAGAGTTTTGTACCAACGTCATAATGCACTGGTAGCTGGAAGTGGTTAAGAAAAGTCATCACTAGGTCATCGAACAAAGCGAATGCCCCCCTCCGTAGCTCTATATACCATTTCGCGACAGGCCCTGTAAGGGTGCATTGAAACAGCCTTGAACAGATTGAGTCCTGGTGTAAGGAATTTGAAGAGCACCATAGGTGAAAGGTAGTAACGTATTCACTCGGATCCGCTCCCGGTTTGCCCTCAAATTTGGGTATGTCTGAGGGAAGCTTAATCAATGCTCAGGCGAACAGTCGTAGGCGGGATTGACCGTATGGACAGGGTAGCAAAGCCCAAAACTCTCAAAAGAGCCCCCAGATACGAATACAATCCTGGAAATACTTCTGATGCTACTCAGTTATGACTAGGGGTCATCCTAATCAATAACCGCTCACACTGCCTCGTGCTTAACTCCCTTTTGAGAGGAGGATCCTGAGAAACACTGGTTATACCAAGGAATTTCACACACTCACCTGAACAAAAAAATACATGTTGTTGTTTAGTGGTCTTGGAGAATTTATTCACAATGAACTATTCCAAGACTCTAAAACCTAATCTTGTTGCTGAACCCTATCAAATAAAATAGTGTAGTTCATTTTAATTAAGCGTTGATTTTAATTGGCTTTATTACTCAAAAGAGGTATATGGTCGTGCAACTAATGGCGTTATGACACAACATGAAGCAAAATGCACACCTAACAATCAATGCAAATGCATTGTGTCCATGAAAAACAGGGTATGCTACTACGTGTAATGCACAATTTTCTTCAAATGATAAATGCAAGCTTTCCTATATGAAATCTTGACTAATACTCCAAAGCAAATCTAGTGCAAGTACTATGAAAAATGCAAGATGCAATGCATAATGATAAGCAAATATTTTTGGATTTTTTGAAATAAAAATGAGATATTAAAGCAAAAGAATGGTTCTACAAGCCCCAGACTCTGCAAGCACACTCAAGAAGCACTCAAGCAAAGTACTAAGGTAAAAGAAATCTAATGCACTAATCCCAAAACAAAAAATCAAAAATGCAATGACAAGAACATTCTTCAAAAAAGAAATTTTACCCTAAAAAAAACGTCTCTGGTTAGAAATAGAGGTGTATACAGACTCTAGCAGTATCAAAGGAGACTCAGCAATCATCAAAATTCACCCAGCAAAAATCCATCTTCCTCTAGAAGGCAAAACTATTGGCATACACGACTGTTCACAGTAAACCCGTGTGTGTACGCGGAAATAGCAGTGAAACCCGCGTATATACGCGACTGTGAGTTAAAAACTCGCATACAGGAATAAAGGTGCATAAAAATAAAGGAAAACAAACAAGCTGAGACAAACTTCACACCAATCAGACACTACCAGGAAAACATGCCCCCAGACCCGACACAGAAACAAGAGAAAAAAGAGCAATTCAAAGTCATTGAATGCCGATAGAAAACCCCCAAAGGACAACTACTAGGAACTCCCCAGCGGAGTCGCGAATTCTTTTATGGAGAGAAATTCCTATGGCTTGGGGTACCACAATAGACAGCTTGACTCCAGAAATCAATTCTTTCCAATATGCAATAGAAATCAAATATCTAACACTAAAGGATCAGACCTCGTACCTTATTCCAGACAGTTGAAGTAGATCCCCATTGAGCTTTCCAACTTCATCTTGAATTGATTGATCACTTCCTCAACAACAAGTAAACTAGACAAGCATACTATATATATTGGTGTTAGATCTATTCTAGCATATATAATCAACAATGTATAAGCATTTGAAATCATCCATGGATAAAATATTCATTCAAACATACATTATTGCACAGGAAAAGATATTTCTATTAATATAAAATCAGAGATTACAATGGATACAACCTTTGTCGGCACGTCTGTGAATCGGAGAAACTGAATCCCCCACTTGGGCCTCCATCACCTAAATCCTCCATCTCTTGATAGCAAGCTCACAAGCAAAAGGCAAGCTTGGGAAGAACACAAAAGTGCTCCAAGGGACAAAGGGATGTAGACTCAAGCACAAGTTCTGGAAACAATGGACTATAGTTTCTTTACTCTCAATTCTCTTATGCCTTCAATGTATCCAAAGAGTTCCTTATATAGCTTTTCAAAGGGGTAATGAAAGGTCGAATCTGAGTGATCTCAAGGCATATGGAAGGCCAGGAGTCAAGTGAGTCGGATCCATGTCAGGGAAAACTCCAAAAGGATTTGGATTTTGTACACATCTCGATGTACGTGGTTTTAGGGGTCAAACCCACGTATATACGCGATTAGGGGTTTAAAAGTCGTGTGTATCAATTTTCATATGTTTATAGGGATGGTCTAGGGAACATCAAAGGACAAAAAATGGTCCAAGGGGTCTAAGGAGTCTGCAGAGGGACAGGGGAAGGCCATACAAGTGTGATTCACCTGAAGTGGTAAAATCATCTATAACAGGAGGTGTTTCCAAGTCTCTTTGATTGGAACATTGGATCAATCCCCGGTAGAATTGGCTCTTTGTTACCTTCACTAGTCGATTGTTGTGTGGATCCCATTATCAACAAAAATAGTAATTTTGGAAGGCCCGGTTACATTTGAGAGGAAGGACATTAGGAATTTTAGGGAATTATGCTTGAGCTCCCTTATATCTCATCCCTTTCGCTCTTGCTTGGCATTCACCAAGCTCCCTTACCTCCTTCTTCCAAGGGGGAAGTGATTTCCTCATTTATTCTTCAAGCCACTTGGCATCTAGTGTGGTCTAAATAGGCCTACCATAGAGGTATTGTTTCCCTCCATTTAGAGCTCACATCTCCAAGGTGTTGTATATGCTTGACCATCAGGAAATATAAGAAGTGGTTTGGCATCCATTGATTGGAGTTTGCATTTCTCACCCCCTTTGCACTTTGTTTAATTTTGTTTCTATGTTTCTTTGATTTTTTCTATTTTCACTAACAACCATTTGCAGAACCACTTGGCGCACTCACCTAACAACACAAAGGGTACCTAATACTAAGTCTTTGTTTCATCCTACAAGGCCTTGCCCCTCAACAAGTGGGAATGATTCACTCTTGTTTAATCTTTTTTCACAACAATATTTATGGTGACTCCACTCTATTTTAGTTCATTTCTCTTTCATTAGGTTCTTATATGTTAGGTTAATTTATGATGTTTTATGCTTTGAAGGTGAAGAGGTCCATACCTTTAATCCCAGGAATTCACCCCCCATCCAGCTGGTTTAGCCATTTTATCAAATGCATGGATCTCAACCTCTAAGTCGCCCTAACAGTGCATACCATCTTTCGACAGTCGTGTTATTCGTGCATATAATTAGACCCCTACCCTCGTGGGTGTTTGTATCATGATATTACAACCCATTTCACATTGTAACCGCATGACAACACGCCAATGAGTCTCTCTGCCGCGGGACAACATATATGTTAATTTGTTTCTGACATTGTTGTTTTTCTTTGCTTTTCATCAAATTTACAACAATCTTGCATCCCCATTGTTACTACTAATGAACTAGAACTAAGTTAATTTGCAATAATTACTTATTTCTTTAGTAAGTAACTCACATAGACTAAGTCTAGAAAGTAAATGGGTCATCCCTTGAAATATACTTAGGCAACCACCCTTGAGGATTTCAACGAGCCTCATTGGTGTCACTAGTATTCAAGAGTTCTCATATTTCTTTTCGTATTTAACATCTTTAGTTAAATTAGTGTAGAATCCATTGTTTTGCACATAAGCAAGGACCTAAATACTCTCCTCTCCCAAAGTATGCTCTTCTCCTTGCATTCCATACGATCTTGGTGAATCAGAAGCAAGAGTGAAGTGTGAAATATCTCCATTGCACACTTAGCATTTGTTTCTTTTTACAAGCATCATTAGTATATTTAGAACTCAAGTTACAATCACTATTTCATTTTGTTTTGATCACTTTAGTTACTTGCAAACAATACAATTTGCTTACATTATATGTGATTTCCCACTTGCACACATTAAGGAACCTAAAAACTCTTTCAATCCTAGTATGCTCTTCACCTCACATTTCATATTATCTTGGTGAATCGGAAAGAAGGGGAATTGTGAAATACCTCCCTTACACACCTTAATCAACTCACAACCAACAAAATAAACCATTGTAAATGCTAACCAACTAATTGCCTCCACAGTAGGTCACAAAACAACATTTTAGTTTGGTAGGATTGATTGGGATAGGAATCCAAACAATGCCCACCAATCTAGTTGCATTAGGCACTATTTTTAAAACATAGCATTGTTGCGTTTAGGGTGCTATCAAAATCCTACTATAAGTGTTAAAAGAAATACCGAATCATAATGTGTTGTGACCAAGGAGGTGAAAAATGAGGTATAGATACCCTACTCTGCCCTACAAGTCACTCAGCTCATTGTAGGGAAACAAAACTATACCATGCACATAGAACCAATGATCCACACTTGACACAAGGTACCATAGTAGCTACAATTTGAGCATCGCCAGGAGCATTTGTGAGTGCAGGTAACTCCTAAAGTCAGCTATTGTTGTTGGGAGGTGTTGCCAAGTCTCTTTGATTGGAACATTGGACCCATCATTGGTAGGACTAGATCTGTGTTACCTTCACTAGTCGATTGTTGTGTGGATCCCATTATCACCAACAATCGTGATTTTGGAATGACCAACAACATTTGAGAGGAATGACGTTAGGTATTTTAGGGAATTTACACTTGTTTTTCTTTCTAAATACAAGTTTACTTAACTTGTAATTTAAAAGGAGCCTACATGTGGACATATTTGCACTAAGCAATCATTGCACATATCACTCACTTAATGCAGTATTTTGCATATATTGTGGTTGGCATATTTTTGCAATTGTTCATTTGTGTTTACTTCCAACACATCAATCTCACTTTGTTACTAGACTTCCACCATAGAGGAACAACCCCCCCCCCTAAGGAAGTCCAACATACTGTGTGGTCTTTCCCCTCTCTCGAGGGGTGTTTTCTCATTTTCTCCCCATGGTAGATGAGGGTTAAAACCTGGTTGGGGTCGTTCGTAGGCCACTTTGATTGGATCCTCCATGGAATTTCATACCTTGTTTGGCTCATTTTTTACCCTCGGAGAGGGCTTGGACCCTTTTGCTTCCTACTCACAAAAACAAGGTTCACCTTTATTTTCTCCCCATGGAGGAAATACCACCCCACCCTCTTCTCCTTCAAGAAGAGGCCATACAACATCTTCATCTTCCCATAGAAGATAAAGATCACTGCCACATATTCCACATTCTCCCCCTCACGAAAACACCACACATGATACAATGGTGGCACCCAAACCAAAACCAAGCATTCATGGATAGCTCTAACCTCCTCTATTTAGCGAAGTTTGTTAATGACCCAATTTCTTATGGCACAACCTAGCCATATATGCCAAAAAATCTCCCCTCTGACATCCATAAATTTGAAGGGAAACAAGGAGATGATTTTGACAACCATATCATGGCATTCCATCTATGGTGTTCCGCAAACAACATATTGGTGAATTCGATAAGACTCTGTATCTTTCAAATAACCCTCACAGGTACAGCTACAAAATGATACATAAACCTTTCCGGGGCCTCTCATACAACTTTTAAGACCATAGCAATTGCATTTCTCAATTACTTTCAACTACCCATACGACATGGCCTATGCCTCGAAATTATCACCAGATTTTGCAAAAACACTTGCGGACCACATCCATGAGTGGCGTCGCCATCACACTTAGTGAAAAATCAAGATTCAACCTCAATTCCTTTTGTATTGGTTCCTTAAATAACTCAAACTAGAAATTACAAAGGATTTGACAACCTCCATGCCACAATATGAGGAAGAGGCCATCATAAAGGCCCAATACTTTGATCTCATCTATGCCTAATTAGGGTATTTGTACATAGTCCTACCTACTTCACATGACATCGATCACTAGATGATCCCCAGGAAGGAGTGTCACACCCAACTGATGGGGTTATTGGGTCTTTCCTCCCAAGGTAAATCCCCCCTCACAAACCATTCTTACACCACCACCCATGGTGGTACAATATCCACCCATCCCCGTTGTGTCAACTCCTCCTACTACTTCAGCAAATCATCCATTTGGACAACCACAATATGTACTCCAAATCCCTACTTATACAAGTGCAATCCAAGCACAATCGGTACCTCCACCACAAATGGCACAACCAAATCCTACATCCACATCGTATGGATCTCAACCAGTCTGTATCCTTCTCTCGAGGTGTAACCCATATCACCAATTTATGTTCCCCCCAAGATCGACTCCCATCCCTCACATGGGGGTAAGGTTAGTTCAACCCTCTCTCCAACAACAAACTCAACAATTTGAGCAGTTGAACATTGCCAATCCCAGAATCCTCAAAATCAGGGGAAGAATAAGGGAAAGAACAAACAACTCCAAAAATAGGGACAGGGGGGCAATCAAGATCCCCAACAGAACCTCAACCGGGGCAACCGACCAGCACAGGGGGGAAACCCCCCCAAAAATGGAAAGAACACCAACTTTAAGTACTAATTACCCTTGCTCAATATGTGGTGAGTATGGCCATTACACTTACCATTGTCGGCTTATCCTCGACTGCTAACAGTTGGTGGAAGTAAAGAAGCAGGTACTAACAAACCCTCCTTATCTGCCTTTTGCACCACAACCCTAACAAGCTATTTTGCAACAATCCTTTTCCAACCAAGGAGTAGTTACCCAATACTTGGATCCCCTCCCCATAGGTGATGGATCCTTTCAAAATATTTTTATGAACTCGACATCTGTCAACCTCCATACTTGTGCCAAAGGGTATACCAATGTTGATCACTCACCTGTCCTAGAAGAGACTTGTGTCCCTTCATGGGGCCATTGGAAAATTCTAAGCTCCAACATGGAGCAAATCCCGAGGATACCAAAAGCACCATTACAACGTACATCTCATAACCCTCACATTAAGGCTGCCCAAAGATAAAGTATTGTGGATGACTTGTCACAATCTCCAGCCGCCATGTCCACATTAGAAGTGATTCAGTCTTGCGCCACACAACACAAGGAACTATTGAACATTCTTGGTGTCATCGACCCTTCAAACTCATGCTTCATGACTTTCATCCTTGATAAAGGTGAACCACAAATACCCTCGTCTGTCACCTTTCAAGTCCTAGTCTTCGTTAAGAGGATTATCATTCATCAGTGTATCATTGATAAAGGCACATCCACATGTGTCATGTCCTCAAATGTTTGGAGACAATTGGGATCACCTAATCCGTTAGTCCTCTGCATATATGCTGGGTGACCATCCCAACCATGAGGACTATACCAGAATGTTCCCATTAAACTTGGAGGAAAAATGGTAATGATTGATGTTGAAGTTGTTGACGCCCGTCTAGACTACAATATCATGTTGGGTTGCAACTACATTGATTCCATGAAGGGGCTAGAGATAATAGGTGTTAAAGTTACATGTTATGGGTTTTAGGGTTTATGAGTTTGTTAGAATTATGTGTTATAGTTTATAGGGGCTATTTTTTGAGAGTTAGAAGATTTAATGGTTAGAGATAAGTGGTGGTAAAGTTTAGAAGTTATATGTATTAGAGGTTATAAGTGCAAGTGGTTTATAAGGGTTATATTATACGTTATAAATGTTAAAGATTGATAAATGTTATATGGTTTAGAGATTAAGGGTTATATGAGCTATATGAATTAGGTGTTAGTGATTGTAGTGGTTATAGTTATAAGGATATTAGTGATTATAGTAGTTTGAGTTATAATGTTTTGCTGTAAGGGATTGTAAATTTTAAATTTTGATATGTTAAAGGGGTAAGGCCTATTTTTTTTTATAGATGTTAAGAGTTTACATGTTAAAATGGTAAATGTTATATTAGAGGTAGTGGTTATAAGAGTTAGTGATTTTAGAGTTAGACATTGTAAAATTTAGAGGTTAAGTATTAGATGTTAAAAAGGATAAGGGTTAAATGGATTAAATGAGTATGTGTTATATGGACTAAGAGATATATGAACTAAAATTATAGATGTTACAAGAGGTTATAAATGCTAAGGGTTATGTGGCTTAGGGGTTACAAGGATGAATATTTTTAAGGGCCATAAGCCTAAGGGATGATAAGGGTTAGGACTTATACGTATTAGAGGTTATAATGTTTGATTATTTATAGTATGGGTTATGTGGTCAAGGGTCATAAAAGTTAAATGGAAAAGAGATTAAATGTTAGGTGTGAGGGATTATAGTAGTTATGGTTATAGTTTTATGGAATAAAGGATTATAAAGGTTAAAGGTTATATCTTAGATATGTAAAGGTTATATGTGTATTAGGGGTTAGGGGTTATAGGTATTAGCATTTAAGAGTTAAAGTGAGAAGTTATAGGTGTCAAGGTTATGGATTCATTTCCATAAGGGTTAGTGTTTATAAGGATTTAAGTTTATATTAGACGTTAAAATGGGTTAGTGGATGTAAAAAATAAGGGGTTATTTACAATTCTAAGAGTTAAGTATTGGGAGTAATAAATTTTAAGATTTACACTTATAAACTTATATGGGGTGGAATATTTTTAGGTGTCATGAGCTTAAGAGATTATACAGGTTAGGACTTATAGGGAGGGAGGTTATAATGTTTGATTATTTATAGTATGGATCATGTGGTCAAGGGTTGTAAAGGTTAAATGGAATAGAGATTAAATGTTAGGTGTGAAAGATTATAGTTGTCATGAGCTATAATTTTATGGAATAAAGGATTATAAAGTTTAAAGGCTGTATCTTAAATATGTGAATGTTATATGCATATTAGGTGTTAAGGGTTATAAATGTTAGCACTTAAGGGTTAAAGCGAGATGTTATAAGTATTAAAGATTATGAATTCATGCGAGTTAGTGTTTATAAGGAGTTAAGTTTATATTAAGAATTAAAATAGGTTAGTGGTAGGGATATAATAAAAATGAGTTATTTATGGTTGAGTTAGGTCTTTGGAATAATAAATTTTAAGAGTGAATATGTCTCTTATCTTTTTATTTCTTGTTCTTATTTCCATTACAAGGGTTAAAGGTTTTATGTATGATTGGAGTGGTGAAGGCTTGCAGGATGCTCTGAAATCATGGTTCAAAGATCCTCATGCATGGGATTTCAATTACTTACCCGTCTTGGTTATTTCGGGTACCTGGTTAGCTCAGAAGAAGAGCATTTTTTAGGATAAGATGATTCTGGCTGATGTGTATGCTGCTAAAAGTCTTGCTATCTTTGACCTCCTCCCCCGTGCTCAAAACCGTCCAAAGATTGGAAGAGTGGTGGAGGAGATCATTGGAAAATCTTATCATTTAGTGTTTTTTTGATGGTGCTTCGCAAGGCCCGTTCCGGCGATCAAAGGAGTGGGTGGTATTATTTTCTCTTTGAATCTGGAATGGAGAAAGTTTGCGGCAGAGGGGTGGGTTTGAGTTCCAATAATATAGCGAATATTTTGGCCTTGAAGCTGGTCCTGATTTTTTCCAAAGGGGTTGGATCCATTGGTGAAGAGCGAGGATTTTTTCACCAATAGGCAAGGTTTAATTCCAATGAGGGTCGAACCTAGAGCCATGGGGAGCCTTGAGGTAGTGGTTGAATATGTGGTTCCACCCATAGAGATTGTATTAAATGATCTCGTGACCAGTGGACACATAAGTGGATCAAAGCTCACCCTCATGTCCTCCTAACATTTTAATCCAATTATCACTAGCTCATTCAATTAAGGTGTGGGTTTCGTCAGCAGGGCGACCTAGGTTCAATTCCCCTTAGGGGTGAGCTAGTTGGGAGGAGACACCAAAAAATCCAGCCATATTAAGGGTTGGTGTGGCCCAGGACGGGTACAATCCCCAAGTGACTTTGACAGCTTAGATGCCCCTGGGTTGCAATTCTTAACCAACGATTCATTGCTACCGACCCCGAGTGACAGGAAATCAAACCAAAAGAAAAATTTTGTCTTGATTTTGGTCCTCTCTTTAGGTATTTGAAGGGTACAATTTTTTGGGGAATCTTTGGTTGTGATTAATTGGGTGAAGATGAGATGCCCACCAAAAAACATTTTTTTGAGGCCAATATTTGATGAAGTGTCACATATTTCTTCTCTCTTCCAAAGTATAAGCTTCTGTCATTTCTATAGAGAAAGGAACAACTTAGCAAACCATGTTTCTAAGGAAGGCCTCTTGTTGGACAAGGGTATATGGAAAAGGTGGAGGAAACAGGACGACCATCTAATGGAGGATGACCCTGGTCCTTTTCTCAAATGATTCCCTTAAAGCCCTAGACAAAACTATGATTGAATATTATCATCTCGACATGAGGATGACCCTGGTCCTTTTATCAGATATTTTTATCTGCTTCTTGATCATATATGTTTTATGCTTAAATATTGTTTAGGCAATAGGTTTATGGGATGAGATCAACAATTGTTTCTTTAGATTTGTTAACGAATATTTTGGTAACTTTTTTTGTGAATTTTTCTAAGTCTTTTTGTAAAAAAGTATAAAACCATGAAAAAATGTTTTTGTTTTGTTTATGATACAAAATTAAGAACTTTTTTCCTTCGAAATTTTTTTTAAATAAAAGTTATAAATGTATGTGTCAAGGATAATATACTTCATGATTTCATAAAATTTTAATGATTTCATAAAATTGTTCTTACACAAATTTTTAAAATAATCTTTTAAAGCTAGTTTAGAAAAGACTTTTATAGACATTTTCTAATAAAAATACTTCATAATTATTTTATTTTTAAAATACAATAATTTAAATTTAGATTCTCAATTCATATTTTATAAAATGATAAACATAATCTTATTTAAAATATTTAATTTCATAAAAGTAAATAAATTAAATATAATATATAACACATAAAGTGTAATAATCATTTAATTTACATTGTAAAAAACAAAAACAATTAACATCATATTATTTAAATAAAATATATGTAACATAAAACATAATACTCAAAAAAGCCCCAAGGGCCCCTCCTGGTGGCGCCCTAATAGAATATTGGGGAAAGCATCCCAAAACAGGTAGTTTCTATTCCCCACTATCCTCCTATTGCTGTCCCAAGAATAGCAATATGAAGGATGCTAGTACCCATACAGAAGGTATGGGTGCACCCATACCTTCTGTATGGGTACTAGCATCCTTCCTATTGCTATTCTTGGGACAGCAATAGGGGGATAGTGGGGAACAGAAACTACCCGTTCTGGGACGCTTTCCACCCATACCTTCTGTATGGGTACTAGCATCCTTCCTATTGCTATTCTTGGGACAACAATAGGGGAATGCACCCATACCTTCTGTATGGGTACTAGCATCCTTCCTATTGCTATTCTTGGGACATCAATAGGGGGATATTGGGGAATAGAAACTAGCTGTTCTGGGATGCTTTCCACCCATACCTTCTGTATGGGTACTAGCATCCTTCCTATTGCTATTCTTGGGACAACAATAGGGGAATAGTGGGGAACAGAAACTACCCGTTCTGGGATGCTTTCCCCAATATTCTATTAGGGCCCCACCAGGAGGGACCGTAGGGACTTTAAATGATTAACATCTTTTTCTAAAACCAAAAAATTTAGTTTTATAATAATAATCATTTAATTTACATTTCAACAAAAATTTTGACATTTTTATCTATTAGAATTTTATAATATTTTTATTTTGCATTTAAATGATTAACAATTATATAAAAATACTCTTATAAAAATACCTTTTAATATACATTGTAAAAAACAAAAACAATTAACATCATATTAATTAAATAAAATATATAAAACATAAAACATAATAATCATTTAAAAATGATTAACATCTTTTTCCAAAACCTAAAAATTAAGTTTTATAATAATAATCATTTAATTTACATTTCAACAAAAAAATTTGACATTTTTATCTATTAGAATTTTATAATATTTTTATTTTGCATTTAAATAGTAAACAATTATATAAAAATACTCTCTTATACTGTTATACCTTTTAATATAAAAATAGTCTCTTATATTGTTATATCTTTTAATATAAAAAGATTATTATAATGAAATATAAGTTTTATTAATTTTCAAATATATAGTTTATGTAATTATATAGGATAGATAATATCAAACCAAGATAGGTAGTTTAATTGATTGGAATTCAAATTCAAAAATAAAAAAATTTAATGATTAAGCTCTCAAAATTAAAGCCAAACCAATATTATAAATGTAAATGTAGATATAACAAACCCGTGAAAAAAATCATTAAATTTATAGAATAATGTGTTGTGTCTGTCCTTATGTAAGAATGCCTAGGTGATACATAAGGCCTCGCTCTCTTATCACTTATTGCTCCAAAGAAAGCCTTATGGAGCAACATAATACCTGAAATAGATTGGTAACGACCTCAATGGTTGGGCAAGAGCTATTCATTGAGGTGTAGAGCATTTAATGTGGCTGCAGCAGGCTTCTTGGCAGTTGGATCTCGAGCAGCTCAAAATCCACCGATCATCAATCTTGCTGCAGCCGCATTAAATGCTCTACAATTCAATCGATAACTCTTAGGCTTCTTAAACAATTCATGGTAAATTTCACTCAAGGAGATTTGTTAATTTTTTTTACCAAGTTTCAATTAAAAATGAAAAAAAAAATAAGCAACTCCTTAAAAAAAATTAAATTTCAAAAAATATATTATTTCAAACACTAATCAATACCTTCATTTCCCAAGATTGTTTTTTAATGAACATTGTACCATCTATCGGTGAATCATAATGAAACAAATGAAGATATGCTTAAATTGTGTATACATTATTATACTTTAAAATTTCTAAAAAGATTATAGTTACTGGATAAATAGATATAGATCCTTATTTACAGGGTGTGCTACATATTGGGTTATAAAATCCTTGTTATTTTTTTTGTTGCCAAAACCTTCAAATTATCTTTTTTCTCTAGATCCCTCTAATTCCTAGAGAGACAATGAAAAAATTTAATTGCACAATTCACTCTTGAGAATGATTGGTAGGAAAATCCCTCTAATCCCCGAGTGGATGATCCCTCCTTCTAATGACAGTAAATTATTATTTTAATTGATTATCATGTAATCTACTTGAGAGATTGTGATTGCTAATTGTGTCTAGGTGTTTAAAATGTATTATTTCACTACATATACTAAAGATACTAAGCTTACATGGATATACTCCAATTTTGTGTCACCTCCCACCATTGAAACCAGCCTAGATCCAAATCCTAGGCTCTATCAAGTGCCGAGAGGGATCAAATCTCCCGAGGTGCAAACCTCCTTTAGTGCAATACCGGACAAGAGGAGTTGCATGCTCTTAACTGGAGTATATCCATGTAAGCTTAGTATCTTTAGTATATGTAGTGAAATAATACATTTTAAACACCTAGACACAATTAGCAATCACAATCTCTCAAGTAGATTTCATGATAATCAATTAAAATAATAAGTTACTGTCATTTGAGGGAGGGATCATCCACTCGGGGATTAGAGGGATTTTCATACCAATCATTCTCAAGAGTGAATTGTGCAATTAAATTTGTTCATTCTCAGCGCTTGATGGAGCCTAGGATTGCCGCCGAGGTTTGCACGATTTTGCTACGGCAATCGTCATGCTGACCTTCGACCACTTGTGATCCCTTCCTCCTCGTTGTCGGCGGCTGCTTCAACCACCGTCGCCATCACCCCGTTGGCCGATCGTCGTTACACCCTTGCCGTCTCTCTCCGTCCGCCACCATCGCCGTCCCTGTCCATGCATTAATGCCACCACCTACGTCCCCCTCTCCCTGAAGGATTCAAACAGCCATCCCGCCTCTCCTCTTCTGTATTATGTGCTAGTGAGGATCTTTTTGACCAGTTGCAAAAATAGGGAAGATATTCTGAGCCCGATGCCGCAAGATTATTCAAGCAAGTGGTGAAATATTGTCATGAAAATGGGGTTTTGCACAGGGATATGAAGCCAAAAATATTCTTCTTGCAACAAAGTCTCCTTCATCACCGATCAAGATTGTTGACTTTGGATTGGCCACCTACTTCACACCAGGTATGTATTGAGCCATTCGATCTCATATTTGAAATCAGGCTTCTGGTGGCAGAATTCTGGTTGTAACATTTGGTTCAATTATTTTAGATTTAGGTAGGTTTGTATGTAATTTTTTTTTTCTGATGGAGTCATGTTCTATGCCAAGTGTGTCGTATGAATATAGTCTTCTTGTTCTGTAGCATTTCATTTGTTTGAGCTTGAATTGTGAATACTTTTTAGGTTCATCCCTAAATCTTCTCCGTTTGGAACAGGGTAGAAACTCAACGAAATTGTAGGCAGCCCTTTCTATATAGCTCCAGAGGTTTGGTCTGGAGGATACAATCAAGCAGTAGATGTCTGGAGTGTTGGTGTAATTCTTTATATTCTTCTCAGTGGGATTCCACCCTTTTGGGGTCAGACAAAATTGAAGATTTTTTATGCGGTCAAAGAAGCCAATCTGCAATTTCCAAAGGATTCTTGGAGTGGTATATCTTCTTCTACCAAGGATTTGATCTCCAGAATGCTATGCACGGATCCAAATAAGAGGCGTACCTCTGTGGAAGTGTTAGGTAAATTGGATATTACATGAAATCCTTGGGTATTTGTTAAAATTTGTCTAGCCCCATCTATTTGAATGAGATGTCAGATTCCAGAGATTCCTTTTAAATTGGACTTATTATTTGTTTGATATTGCAGAGCATCCTTGGATCACTAGTCAAGTAGAGTGATTGATGCATAGCACAAATGGGATTAAAGGTAAACATGGCATCATCTGTAAATCTTTGAGGTTAGGGGAACCAAAGACAATGGCTTCATTCAACTCAGCATGCAACACCAAAACAGATATTCTGACATCTTTCTCAGGCAAACCATCTTTATCTGGATTCTTGGTGGGTGACGAGGGATGTCAAGTGTTGGGAAGCTTTGCTTTTCATAGTTATCCCAAAGCAAATGGGTCAGAATATTCATCAACAATCCAAAACACTCTGAGCTTTGCCTTTGCAAATGTTGATGGTGCATTTAACTCGAAACATTATGTATCTTTCTTCAACAATAAAATGCAGCATCAGCTTTCTCAAAGAGGTAACATTGTTTTTTGTGATGCATATTGATTCCTTCATATTATTTCTGGTTTTTATTTTATTTTTAGGTTCGTGATCTAATGGAGTAGTTTTTATCTTTACCTCCAGGGTCCAGTTTTGGACTTCTCTTTGCAGCGGCAGTGTCTAATAGTATACAGATTGTATCTCAGTATGTGATGTCAGTTGAAAAGGGTGTAGGCCAAACACAAAAGGAAGAAACTTCTAGTCCAAGGTACCTAATTGCACACAAAGAGAATCGTACACTAGGCTTGGGGGAGCTTGAGCAGGTGGATCTAAAGGTTTCAGAATCCATAATACGATGGGCTTCATGTACTCGCTTGTCTGGTGCCACCTCATTTCAATCTCCATTAGTGTGTTGAAAGCTTCTGCAAACATCATCACTGTACCATTGGAAATCAAAAGCATAGCTTCGAAAACCTAATGATTATTTTACCTTTTGAAGGGTTGTTTGATGGAGTTTTCAACCAGACCTTTGGCAGTCTATTACTCCCAAGATTTAATTCATGAGATATATTGATGAACTAATTTGTATTTTTATGGGTTGTATACTACATAGTGTTATGGTAAAGTTCAATGGGTGTCTCGTGGAGATCTCTTCATTTTATAGAGTAAAAATGCTTATTCTTATGAGTGGATAATATAATAAAATATCGAGCATACCTATATTTTTATGTATTATAATTCGAGAATGAGATGTGAGATCTTGATTGTTTGCATTTAGGTTGTATAGATGGAGGAAGGTATATATATATTTTCCAAAATATATGTACAAAACAGAATTGAAATGGCTACACTTTTGTTTGAAATAATTAGTCTCTTTCAAAGGTTTCATGTTGTTTATTATTTGCATGAACAACTTTTAATTCAGGGTTGGTTGAACCACTTGTGGGATAGCTAATTTTAGACTTTTAAGCTAGTGAAGATCAATGTTCAAACATAACTTAGGCACCTATTTTGTTACACCATGGTTTAAAAATCGTACTGTTGATGAATGGGAGTTTCTTTTGTAATTAGACATATAATTTTAATATATAGAGAGAGAGAGAGATAGTAAGTAAATACCCACCGGGACTTGAACTTGTGACTTTCTTTTTGCAACTTTTCATCCCAATTACTCATTACCAATTATCTAACCCATGAGCATTTTACTTGAGATATATCTTTTGCATGAACAACTCTTAATTCAGCAGTGGTTGCTCTGCATGCGGG
Source organism: Pseudotsuga menziesii (assembly GCA_001517045.1). NCBI lineage: Eukaryota > Viridiplantae > Streptophyta > Pinopsida > Pinales > Pinaceae > Pseudotsuga > Pseudotsuga menziesii. The sequence goes on along the minus strand of LPNX010783833.1, from coordinate 244,774 downwards.
GTGGCTAATTTCAAAATTTTAAACTGGTGAAGCTCAATGTTCAAACATAACTTAATGCTTGTTAGACACCCATGTTCTCATCATGGCATAATGCTTATTAGACACCTAGGTTCTCATCAAGTCTTAATGCTTGTTAGGCACCTATATGCTCTCATCATGGCTTAAAGTGACGAATTGTTAATAAATGGGGTTTTATTGTGATTTAGATGTATCCTTTTATTTTAGATATATTATAAGTGCTCCTTCAATGTATAGAATTGCAAGAATAATTGGCTGACAAACTTAGCACTAGAATATCAAGGCATGCCAAACTGAAATAATTCAATCATGTCAATTTGAACCATCCTTGTAAGTTTGCATGGGATGTCCAACATTTCATGCAGAAGATCTATTTGGGTAAAATGTGTTGTTTCGGGACAATATTATAGTTTCATTTTCCATTATTTTCCTTTAAGCTATGGAACATTTTTTTACAGACCAATGATTTCATTTTCCATTACCTGATTTGTTATCATTTTCTATGTAATATTGACTCTCTTTTTTTGCCAAATAACTGGAGGGCAATGGCTAGCCAACATTGACCGTATTAGTGGTTATTCCAATTCGAAACTATCAATAAACACCTAGCATTTACAAATATTCCCTTGACTTTATTAGGAAGAAAAATAACAAACTACACATATTATGGTGACTTTGACTTGGCAAAACATCCTCCTATGAGTATGGCCACAATGTAACGACAATTTAGATGCCTTCTCCAAGTTGTGATTTCACATTGGCGCCCTTTTCTTTTTCTTTCCCTGTCATGATCTTGCTTTAGAGATTCTCCTACCTTCAATCATACATCACCCCGTTTTTATAATTGAAATATGTTAAATTTATAATTGAAATATGTTAAAGATAGAATCCCTTAAAAATTGGTAACGTTATTTTGCTAATTAAAAAAATTGGAAATGTTAAACATGTGTGATAAATGAAAGCATGTGCGATATGTTATGCAATTTTCAACAATTTAGGTCTACAATGATCATTAGGTGGGAATTAGCTCCAACACCTATTTTAATGGTCACTTTATTGATCATGATTCTGAAAAAAAAATTGCAGAAGCAAAGTATGGATATCAAATGTCTTTACCCAATGACACATTAAGGATATCAATTATCCACTCTTTGTGGGACAAAATCATAGTTCGTTCTCATAGTTCCTTGCTCTATGCCCTATAACATAGTGGCAGTGTACATCAATGTTTGTTTGGCCAGTGGATGCAACTATGGATTATACAAAACCTTCAATATACTTTGATTATTAAGATGTAGTATGATGAGATGATTCTACCTGTAATTGAAACTCATAGTATTAGGGGTCGTGTTATGAACCTTACTTGCAATTTTATTTGAGAAGAAAAAACAGGAAGAGAGTAACTGCAGAACAAATGGAACTTGGTAACTTATATATAAAAGTTGACCCTAATAGGGATGCTAACAGCAGTAAACTCAGCATTAGCGGAAAAATTTCAATAATAACAATAAAAATTCCAGCAATATTTAACAATTTATTTATCACAGATTTTAGAACACCTACAACAAAATAAAGTCCAACAGCAGTGTGCCTGAATAGAGAAGGGGACATATATATCTCTACAACCCACCTTTTTAGCCGAGTATTTGGTAGCAGAGTATTTGAATAAAAAAACAGGCCATTTTTCAAGGCTGCTATACTGGGCAAAAATTCTCAATATCTCACTTTTTTAGCAGAGTATTTGAATGAAAAATCAGGCCATGTTTCAGGGCTGCTGCATTGGGATAAAATTTATTCATTTATTGATGTCAGTTTCTTTTTTAAATTGGGCCATTTACATTTTATTAATTGAACAGGACTAGAAAATATGGATTTTTACTCTTGCTTAGGTGTTCAAGATATTGAATAGAAGAGCAATACTGTTAATGAAATCCAAGAACTGCAAAACATAGTGGTTTGGATTCAATATTAATTAAATGCAAGAATCTTCTGTGTTCAAGATATTGAATAAAAGAGCAATATTGTTAATGCAATCCATGAACTGCAAAACACTAATATCATATTGGATTCAATATTAATGAAATGCAATAATCTCAAAGTTTGACCAGTTTTGTTTGGGTTCATTAGTATAAGTTAACAAAATGTGAACATTTCTGAGCATACCAGTGTTTGGATTCAATATTCTATGAATGGAATGTGAGAATTGCAAACTACAATCAAGCACTAATTAAAAATACAATGAAACCTAAGTCAGGTTCGTTTACTTCAAAGGGAAGGGCTATATAAATTTGTAAAGATGTAGGTCTTCTCAACAATAAAGATGTAGGTCTTCTCAAGAGTCAGTTGAAGTACCAATGCATAAAGATGTTCAGTACTCTATTTAAAAAAGGAATTATTTCTTATTGTGATACACTTTCTATGCTATGCAATTGTGCACAACAAAGTTGAGATATCAAGAGGAATTGTGCACGACATAGTTGAGATCTCAAGAACAAATTGAGTTCAATTCCTATCTAAACCTACATTATACATGATAACTACTTTATTGAATATTGAAGACAAATTCAATTGAAAGTTTCTATTAAGCCTGGTATGACAGTGAGAATGCAAATAAATCTAGGCCAACCAAGGCCTTATGAGCTTTATATCTATTATCCAGCGGAGGAGACAATGCAACTTTCATACTCAAGCTTGCGATTTAATTGCTCTTGCTCTTGATTTATATATCCTCTTCTTGAGAAGAATCGAGAAAAATATTATATTAGTGTGACAAGGTTTAGTGCTTCTACGATATCCAACTAAGCAAGCAGTGCCAACTTCAAACAATAACTTTGAAATGGTGAAACCATATCAATAAAATCCAATACATCTCACAATTTGCCTTAAATTCATAATATAAGAGAGAACTTGTAAATGCCTCAAATTGAAAATATAGACCCTTCTTATGGTACAAAATTCATCAAAAGGATCTCGCTAAGTAAGGATTTAGAAAGCATGAACTCATCCATGTCCTTTGTTACAATATCCATCTTTTTTTCTCCATGATTCTTTGAATCTTTATATCAACACAACCCCAAAATCCCCCACCCAATAACCCAAATCCAATCCATTTTATATATATAGCATTCACAAACATTGATTGAAGCTGGAAATGGAGGGAAAATAAGACCACCGAACTACCCGAAGTCCAATCATGATCAAACAGTTGTAAATTCAAAATTTAGGTTTCATGTCTTCCATATCATGGCAAAAGTCCAATCATGATCAAATGTTGTAAATTCCAAATTTAAACTGTAAATCCTGTTAGCTCATTTCCATATATTCTTTGGAGGAATTATACCCACTTAAAGGTTTTGAGTTCCATTCTCACTGCTCATTTCTGAGTTCCATTCTCACTGCGCATTTTTTTCAGAGAGAAAATTAACTTAAAAACCTTAACTTCGTCTTTCGGTGAAAGATGTATACCAACCTGTGTATTCGGTTGTTGGTTCATTAATTTTCATGTAAGAGTGCATTTAAATAAAAAGATAATGTTTTTAATGTTTCCAACTCACTTGATATAAACAAATTTTAGACACTTTGATCAAGGATCTTTAACAACATGTGAAAGGGATATGGTTTCCAAAGAGCCCAATGATATGCATATGGAAGTTAGCTCATTAAAGGATTGAGTGTATGAATAGAGGCCAATGCTGTGGGTTTGGAGGTTGGCTCATTAAAGGATTGAGTGTCTGAATAGAGGCCATTGTTGTGGGTCTGAATAGTTGGCTCATTAGTTGCTTGCCCAAACTTGCTTGATCCTTTCCTTTGTTCCTTAATGAAGTAGGTCCCACCTCCTTTGCTTAAGTGATATTTGTGTTCTCTTGTGTAGAAAAATGCATCTCTATCCAATAGATAAGGGCTTCCAAGCAAAGCATCTAAATAACTTTCCCGCCAAATCAAAGCATGTCCGGACATCTTTAAATGGGCAACATAAACTTATTGTTCCTCTCTTATTCTATGAAAGCTTTAGCCAACTACTATGTTTTTTAACATCTATTTATTCATCATAATATGGTATTTCAATTTTTACTTCCAGTTTGGATGGCATTAGAAAATGAAAGAAAATAATTATCAGCAGCAATGATTGCATAGCATCCTTTAGTATCCTCATGGATAGCATCTTCCTCCATGTAGTTAGTGTTGCTATATTCTGTGCCAATTGAGGGATTCCAGCTTTTGAGCCTTTCGAGCCTTTTTTTTTCCATGAGAATAATCTTCCATTATTGGATAATTGTTTCCCTCTATTCCTAGCAACAATTGCTCACCACTCTTCTTGCATTCACTATTAGTCCTTATCAGATGGGTTCATGGAACAACTTACTCCAATTGCTCACCACTCTTCTTGCATTCACTATGAGTCCTTTAACATACTGATTAAAAGTAGTCGATGAATAAAATAAATTGAGAACCCCAAAACAACAAACCTGACATAATATTCTGAGAGAGCTCCACTGCCAAGATGACCAATGAAGTTGCAAACACTGATTATTGTTAATAGGATTGTGACATCTTGATATCCTTCAGCCAGTCCTATTCGTGCCAGATTATTGAGAACTGAAACCCCAAAACCAACCCCACATAAGAAGACTACAAAAAGCAGCCAAAAATCAGCTTTCGCCAAATCTTGACAAAAATTGAAATCTTCTCCTCGCCTTGGTGTTCTCTTTTTCCTCAAAGCTTGACATGTTTGACACGTGGTTATTAAAATACAGAGATTAAGCAGTGTACTTATCTGCACTAAGCTTTGTGTCCGACCCTCATTCTCCTTTACCCGAAAGTGGTTTTCTACAAGGGTCCATCTGTAAGTGAAGAGAGTTCTGCACATCTACATGGTCTTCCTTGATTGCAAGTAATGTCAATTTCAGAGAAACTAAAGTTGGCGAAAAAAGAAACAGTAGCATTACCGCTACAAATAGCTTGGAGATAGGATGGCTTTCCAAAGAAAAATAATAATTTGCTACAGAAACTGAAAGAAGATACAGAGCTAAAATAATGCTAATCACTTGGATAAAAGTAAAGTACCCTTGCTTTTCTCTATCTTCCCCAGAAGCTAGAGTTTTCCTAAGCAATAAGATCGTAAAAGAAGTATCAATTTCATTAAATATAAGCCATATATGAATCTGTTCTGCTCAGAGATTTGAAGGCTCCATTTAGAATGACCACTCATAAAACTCTATACAAATAAAGAAAAGCCATAAACATTCAAGCATAAGCTTTTTACAAATTGCATCTAACTGCCACATTACAGAATATTTACAAGCACAACAATAACGCAACTCGCATTTTCTTACAATAAGAGAAATCATCTAAATAGAAAATAACCTATTCAATGAATGACAACACTGAAAGTTCAAATGGCCCTAGAATGGATTTGATTGCACAAATTCAAATCAGAATTTGTACATGAGCAGGATCCAACGCTTGTATTCAGCATACTATCCACATTGTTGTCTGCACTGGGGGATAGGAAAATGCCTAAGCTATATGGCCATGAGTCAGCGAATGAAGTATCTGAGAATCCAATTTTATTGGACAAATTGTTACCAAATATGGTGGTGTTAGTTATAACAGGAGGTTGGTTGGATTTCAGGCCAAAAACACCACAAAATCCACCAGCGAAACCACCAAGAGCTCTGCATGGAGCATTAGTTCGAATAGCCCAACTGGGGCAGAGTTCTAACCGGGGCCAAGTTCCATGCATGGAAAAGTTCCAACTTTTCATCCAAATGAGGAGCAAACAACAAGCTCTTCATCTTCTTACGTATAATACCTAGTAGATGGGTTCTGCAAGACAAAGAAATCCAGTCGGGGCAAAGTTTCCTGTCGAGGCAAAGTTCCAGGAAGGGCAAATTTCCAGCCAAGGCAGAGTTCCAGGCGGGGCAGAGTTCTAGGTGGATTTGCATGTCTATTAGACAAACATAATAATAAAAATCGAGCAACTGCAAAATTGGACATGGTTGAGGTATTACTTCCTTGCGAGCCTTGTACATGGTTGAGGGGGTGTGGTGGTTGTAGATAAACATGTACACCTCTAGCATAACTTTAAGACCTTTATGGTAATGATAAGACAACTTTCATTTATTAAAAAAATTGGAATATATTTAATTGATTTATGTTAAAGTAGCTTTAAAGACAACTTCATGTACTCGCGCCATATGTAGCTGCTACACCTATGTACTTGCCCTAAAGGTTCCATGTAAAGGGTCAACCACCATACATTTAAGGCATTGTCATATCCTATTGTCAGTGGATCAATTGGCTACTTATTTAATGTTGCATAACACATAAAAATGTGCGGTGTCATAAAAACAAAGCAACCAAATCCCAACTAGAGAGTTGGTTGGCCAAATAGACAAATGTTGGTTGAGAGTGCCCTCAGCTAGAACTTTGCCCTCGACTAGAACTCTTCCCCAGCAGGAACTTTGCCCTGGCTAGAACTATGCCCTGGTTGGAACTTTGCCCCGGCTGGAACTTTTTCCATTCGACATTACCAACGTAGAATTGTGAAGATTCCAAATCTTTAAATATCCGCTAGCTCAATAACTCTCTATAGGAAGTGCGTTCGACAATTCCTGAACTTTATTGGAAGGAACAAGAACCTCACAGGAACCCTTCCCTTGTTGGAACCATGCCCTTGATGGAGCTCTTCCCTTGTTGGAACTCTGCCCTAGTTGGAACTCTGCCCCAATTGAAACTCTGCCCCAACTGGAACTTTGCCCAGCTGGAACTCTGCCCTGCTGGAACTCTGCCTCGACTAGAACTTTTCCCCACTGGAACTCTACTTTGACTGGAACTATAGCCTCAGATGGAACTTTACCCCGGTTGGAATTGTGCCCCGGCTGGAACAATGTGCCCCTTCTCTGCTGTACTGTGGCTACCATGTCCCTTTCTCTGCTAAATTGTGACTGTTGTACCATGACTGTGGTGCCCTATCGTAGGTGAGCTATGACTGTGTCAAACCTTAGATGATAGGTCAATGGTGGTTTTAAGTTTGCTAGAGGGAGCTATGACTTTGCCCCAGCTGGAACTCTACCCCGGTTGGATTTCTTTGTCTTGCAGAACCCATCTACTAGGGTATTATATGTAAGAAGATTAGGAGCTTGTTGTTTGCTCATCATTTGGATGAAAATCTTGACTCAACCTCGATTTTATCATTCCTGCAAATCCCTTTGATGCGGCTATTGAATCTTACGATGTATGAAATATAGCCATGTGCTTGCATTCCTTCAAACACTTTGAATGTAGTGGGGTTAAAAGTATGGAAAGAGTGTTGGGTGCTTGAGATCATCTTCTTACATATGGAAAGGGTTGTCTTCGTCAAACCCTAGATGATAGGTCAATGGTGGTGTTAAGTTTGCTAGAGGAAGATGTGACTCTGCCCTGGCATGCATGCCTCCGCTGGAACTCTGCCCTCGGCTGGAACTCTGTCCCGGCTGTAAATTTTCCTTGGATGGAACTGTGAACCGGTTGGAGCTCTGCCTCGGTTGGAACTCTGCCACGACTGGAACTCTGCTCTAATTGGAACTCCGCCCTGCCCATCATATTATATTGTTATGTTCATATATTTAATTACTTTCAAGTCTTGTTATTTATGTCTCCAGGGTTTATATCTCCACATGTCTCTAATCCTTTTGTGGCAGTCCCGCCCTTTCAAACCTATCTATATGATCCCTGAGCCTCCATTATTGTTTCACCATCCCTACTAAAAACGTGCACTCCTCCCACTTTGTAGAAAGAATTTTTCTTACTTGTGTCATTGAACATCTTCATTCTTTTTTTTGGTCTCACAAGAACTACCCCATTTTGGATGGAATAGGTATGAACCCCTAGGCAGTATCCAATGTGTCCAGAGCAGGTATGAAAACCCTAGGCAGCATCCAAGTGGCCAGAGCAGGTATGAAAGCCCTGGGAAGTCTTCAAGCGATAGGATTCTAAACTGGGCAATTGTCGTGAACTCCCCCTTGTATACCACTAGAATTGGCTTAACGTGGCTTAAGAGGGAACAGTACATACATGCTTCATTTCTTCCCAATTTTCTATCTAGGTGTGTATGGATTGCATGGGACAAAACAGGTTGGAACTCTGCTTGGGCTAGAACTCTGCCCCACTTGTTGGAACCCTGCCCCGCTTGCTGGAACCCTGCATTGGCTGGAACTCAAGGCCTCGAGACCCATTCTTGGTGCACAAATCCTAGTAACAGTACCTTGTCATGACCTTTGAGCCCCAAGAACTCTACCCCGCCTGGATCTTTGCCTCAGCTGGAACTCTGCCCCGCCTGGAACTCTACCTCAGTTGGATCTTTGCCCTGGTTGGAACTCTACCCCACCTAAAACTTTGCCTCGGCTGGAACTTTGCCCCAGCTGGATTCCTTTGTCTTGCAGAACCCATCTACTAGGTATGATACGTAAGAAGATTAGGAGCTTGTTGTTTGCTCATCATTTGGATGAAAAGCTTGACCTCAACCTCAATGGTGGTATTTCTGCCCCCGGTGGAACTTTGCGAAGACATATATTTGAGGTATTTCTGCCTCGACTGGTATTTCTTCCTCTATTTTTATTTCAATGATGTTCATTGCGAAAACAAAAAGAGCATCTTGTTTTTTTTGTCTGTGTGTTTGAATGCACATTCAAGATGTTTTCCATCCAGCAACTTGTGTTGTTTCAAGATTTTGTTTGGCATTTGATATTTGGCAATGGTTGGAGAAAATGCTTTCTCCCGGTTTTTGAAAGCTTCGGTTACAATGCCAATATTATTTTTGATATATTGATTTTATTAAAATATGTCAAGTTTCATGGGCATTTTTGTTTTCATTTATGGTAATGAGGTGTTAGACACATAATTTGTCAATGTGTAACCTTGTTTGGTAGCTTCATTGTCATTTTATGTTTGTATTTCATTGTATTTTATGCTATTGTCATGTTCATGAATTTGTGTGGGGATTGTTTAAAACTTTCAAAATCTCATTTGACAATGTTATTCGAGAATGTGGTCATCTGAGAAGGCAAATGGTTATGCATGTCTTATTGCAAGTTCTTTAACGTCATCCAACCCAATTGCTATGAACATTGATGCCCAGGATTGTATCTTCAGACTTGGTGCAATACAATTACTTTTTCCTTGCAATGCTTATAATGCAAGTAAGTCCATTTGATTATTCATTGTTATTTTTTTTCACTTGTCTGCTTCCTAATTAAACTTCTTGCTCATTTATATAGGTGATAGAAAGCGTAGTCACAAAATGGTGCAAAAGTGGACAATGTGTATTGAAGTGTCTTGCCATCCTAACCCAGGCCAAGCAGTTATTTATTATCTCCTTCACAACCAATCAATGAACCATGTGCTCCAAAATAGGAGAGAAGTTTCTAGAAGGACTACTAACAATGAAGCGTACTATATAGCGCTTGTTGAAGGGCTGAAGGCTGCGAAAGAACATGGTGCAAAGGAGATCAAAAGAAGGCAAATGCCCGAAAGAAGGAATGTGAAAACAACTACATTCTACATTCTACTCCAGTTGGGTTCTATAATGTACAACTATTAGGGGATGTATTGGGTTTTAGGGTTCAGTGAAGATTATGGAATTTTGTTGTCCATTCTGAATAACTCTAATTGTTAATATGTCAAAAACGTTTATGGTGATATTTTAAGGTTCTATATTGCAAACCACAACCGTCATGGATTGTGTTAGGGTTTATGGTTTAGTGCAAGTTTATTGCATCCATTCTCGAGGTTCTCAAAATCCTAATTGTTATATGCCAAAAGGGTTTCAGTAAAAATAGTAGTATTGGTGAGTTCTGGAATCAATAATAAAGTTTCTCTAATGCAAAACATGATCATAATGGAATGCATTAGGGCTTATGGTTTAGTGCAAGATTCTGGCAATTAGTCTGTACATCTTGAAATCCTAGTCGTTAGATAGCAAAAAAGTGGTCAATAAAACTAGTAGTATTAGCAAGTTCTGCAAATAACGATAACATTTTATCATGCAAAACACGGCGGTTATGAAATGCATTGGGGTTAGGGTTTGGTTCAAGCTTTTGGCATTCATTCTGTACATTTAAAGATCTTAATTGTTGTACATAAAAAATATTTCAGTAAAGATGTTTGTATTGGCGAGCTTTGAAAACAATGATAAGGTTCTATAATTTAAAATACTGAACTGTCATTTAAGGTTGTAACCCTAGTTCTATTTTATAGAAAGATCTAGGTGAGATGATCTCTCTAGATTGCAATGTCTAAAAGAAATCAGTTTTAACTAATAATTGAGAAAGTTGACATCAAGACACAAAACACAACTCATCTAGAGCTTTCCATAACTAATTAAATTAACGAGACTAGTTACAATATTCCTCCCCCTTAATTATTATCTATGAATGCTTCGGCACTTACAACAACTTGATCTTGTCTATGGAACTCGAAATCATCTCTTACCAATGGCATTTTGAATATATTAGCCAATTGTTCTTTTGATTTAAAAACTTCAAATATATTTCCCCATTGTTTACAAGAACTTTCAAGAAGTGATATTTAGTATCAAAATGCTTTCTCTTTTGATGAAAGACATGGTTCTTTGACAAGGCTATTGTCGAGCTAATGACATAATATATTGGATTTGGTACTTCTTGTCCTCGTTCAAGATCATCCAATGCTCTACACAACCAAACTACTTGGAAAACTGCTACATACTTTGCTTTTGCTAGGAAATTGTCACAATGAATTACTTCTTAGATGCCCATGAAATCACACCTAAACTAACATGGAAGACATAACCAGAAGTACTCTTCTTGTCATCCATGCTACCTATAAAATCACTATCAATATATCCACAAAAAACATCACTAGTGTCGAAATTTAATATACAATATCATGTTGTTCGAGCAGTATATCTCAACATTCTCTTTCCAACTTGCTAATGTGAGTTTTTTGGATTCTACATAAACCTAGAATCAAGTTGACTGCATATATTATGTCTAGCCTGGTGGCAGTGAGATATGTGAGGTTGCCAACCAATCCCTTGAGCAAACTAGGATCAACATTAGATCCACTATCTTCTTTGTTGAGTTTTGTCCCTATTGCAATTGGAGTTTTTGTTAATTTATAGTTCATCATCCTAAACCTTTTTAGCACATCCTTAGCATACTTCGTTTAACCCACAAAAATTCTTGAAATTGATTAGATAATTTAAGTATCAAGGAAGTATCTCATTAACCCCAAATTAGTCATTTCAAATTCTTGTTTCATAGATGATCTAAACTTGTCTACTGACATATTTTATGTGAAGATCATATCATCAACATAAAAACAAACAATCAAGATTTGGCCTTGTTTATTAATCTTTGTATACAATGTGCACTCACTTCTACTTTTGTTCAAGCCATTACTTGCCATATATCAATCCCACTTTACCAAGCTCTAGGAGCTTGCTTAATCCCATAGAAATACTTCTTTAATCTATACGCCTACTCCAAATAAACTTCTTCTAAATAACCATTTTAAAATGCTAACTTCACATCCATTTGATATGCTTTTCTCTTGTTTTGAGCTGCTATGGCTAATACATTCCTTACTGTATCTAACGTGGCCTTGTACTTTTCAACTTCTCCTTTCTCCTTGAACTTGGTTTTGTAAACCCATTTAATTCTAATATAGCTTTTACCTTTTGGTAGATGTACTAGATCCAATGTTTCATTCTTCTCATTGGAATCCTATCTTCGTCCATTGCTTTGACCATCCAGTTGACATGCAAAACACGTTGATTGCAATACACAACAGGAAACACAAGTGGTCATGATTACGCTTGGATCAATGCACCAAATCAATGGACAACTCTTACAACAGGAAACATTGCAGACAAACAGTGGCTCACACACTAAAATGGACACACCATAACAATCACTCACTACACTCTCATGAGAGAGTTAGGCCTGTATTAGCTCTGATATCATGTTCAGAAAGGGGAAAGAAGACATCATTTCCACACACCAAGGATGTAATGATTGATCTATTCAACAATGTGATAGGCCATATACAAATATATGAAGATTTGTGTCAAGATAAACACACTATCTTGTCACACTAACAACTTGTTGAGAGAATATTTCAACCACATACTGATGTAAAAGCTAAATTAGTTGAAGAGAATCTCTCACATCCAACTAGATCTAACAACCACTTAAAACTTAGAAGCTGACTAATTTATATAGACAAATTCTACATCACAATGATAAATGCGATAACAAACCACCATTCACTAGTATGATTATAAGTATCACACATTGATCCATAATACAAGTTGGAGTTAGTCAATTGGGTCTTGCCTAAGTGGCTGTGGGATGGAATGTGTTCTCCTCTCCACCCAGGTTCCATTCCCATGAGTGATTCATTAATGAAAGGGCCTATCATTTAAAAATGTCACAAGTAATTCAACCCTCAAAATTAATGCTAGTCACTCTATTCCAACATAATACAAGTGCTGACCTAAAGAAAACAGGGTGAACGATAAATATTGATGCACATCAGCATGAGTTCAAACCAAACTACCACGCAAAAATACAACTCAAGTTTACAGTTAATTCCAACTAAACAATTATTTACAATTACTTGGGCAGCTAGACACGTGCTTGCTCTTATGATGATGTATATTTTGTGTGGGTACTGCTTCAAGAAACATGCCTTTGAGAGGTTACAGTCTGCACTGCAAAGGACAAACTTGCTTCAACTTAGAAGCCAGGTTTGAAGGGTATCGACTTTGCCAAAGTCAAGACTTGCATCTAGCCTCGTCCCTTTTTAAAATCATGCCATGCAGATAGGCCAGATCCACTATTAACAAAACCATAGCAGACAGCTTGTCACTTAATCAACCTCACTAGTGAATCAATCATCAATGCCCCTTTGATAGTTCACTCTTATATTAAAATTATTAATCTTCGTTGCTAACTGTCCCATTTACCATGGCCTATTAAGAATTAAAAAGATATGGCAGGTGTGGACCTCTTTCAACCATAGAGAGAATGAAAGTAACTTGTAAGTGTAGAGTAATGTTCAAGCCCTAATTTTCACCAGCTCAAGTTTAAGAGTCGTTGAACACTTTCAGTTAGAATTAAGGAACTTGGATACAATTCACTCTATGTATTCTCATGTTATACACAAGATGAGGCTTTTATGTTACACTCAATAATCATTGATCACTCTTTGTTGATGAGTTTCTAAAACTCACCCACTCACTCAGGGAAATAAGTGAACTTACCTGAGGATAATGCGGTGATATTATATTATATGACTATTTTTTACTATTATCACTACAGGCCAAATAATTACTCAACAATCTTGCCGTTAAATAATTTTAATTTACTTTCAAGATTATTCACTTCAGGCCTCGGAGGTTCAATTATATTAATGTCCACAAAAGAATCAAAATAGGTCAATGTGGATGTAAAAGTACATCCAGCTTAAAATGGTCAAGATGGAGTGCTTAATGTGACTCCTATGAAATCTAATAGACAAAAATTAAATTAAATAAAAAAACTGTTCACACAAAGTGTAATAAAACATGCTAAAACAATACAACCCAAATGAGATCCAAAGTAAGCTATTATGTGTAGTTGTTCTTGCTAACCATCACTAAGTTACAAGTATCATCAGAAGCATTGGCCAGACCATCACGAAGAATAGAGAATAATATATACTGATTAAATGTCTCTTAACATGTCTTGAGAGGCATTAACAGGTGTATACCAGGCAAGCCTTTAATGGCATCCATATTTGCCACATAATCTAACTATTTCAATACATAGAAATCATGATTTCAGATAAACATGAATATGTTTAATTCCAGGATTCATGCAAATAGTTCATTCCCCAATGTGTACAATGCTCAATTTACAGAGGAAATAATCATGCCATGCACATATATCCTTCCAAAGATTTGAGATATGCATTGTAATAGGCATTTCACTTTATAAATAGGGCTAAAAAATCATAATTTAATTATCCAGGAATCAGTATCATTGCCCACCACTGATCAGGATGTTCCCTCGTCATGGAAACATCTGTTTCAGTATCATTTCCCATCAGGATGTTCCTTCATCATGGCAAACATCTGTTTCTACTCTCTTATAAATGAAGCAGCTAGCAAATGCAACATAGATGCAGAAAAATAGTGTACTCAACGCAGCCAAAAACCAATAAAAGTTGTCAAGATGATCTTTGTTTAGGTTGTCAGCAAACCAACTCTGCTCCTTGCCTCTGCTACTGAGTTCCTCAATAATGGAAATAAGGAAACTGCTCAAGAAACCACCCATGCCGAAAACACTCAAATAGAGATCAATACCCACGCTTCTCATAGTGTCAAGCATTTGATCATAAAAGTACTCTTGCAATCCTATCATGGTAAACACATCTGATATACCTAATAGTATGTATTGTGGAAGCAACCAAAAAATACTCAATGGAATTGTGGCATGGGGCATATCTTCCGATCCATAATCCTTTGCTACTTGGAGCCTTTTCATTTCTGTCAAGGCTGAAACAATCATGGAAAGAATAGAAGTTAATATACCAATACCTATCCTCTGAAGTAGTGTTATACCACGCTCGTTTCTGGTAATGCTTCTGGCCAGTGGAACAAAGATGCGATCGTACACTAGCACAAGCACAAGAATAGAGAGGCTAATGAAGCTTTGCAAGGATGCTGCAGGAATCTCTAAGTCTTCGCCAATCTTTCTATCCATTGTGCTTCCCTATTTTGTGAAAAATGTTGGGGATTGTGCAAAGACAACCCCATACATCAAACAAGCCACCCAAATAGGTAACAATATTAGAACAAGTTTCACCTCTTCAACCTGTGTAATTGTGAATAGTCTCCAGTTAATGTCTTCAACAATGTTACACGGGGACTTGCCCCCCAGGGTCGGGGACGCACCCCCCTCGCTCCCTGTGCCTCGGGGGCTCGGGGGCTTCTGGGGAAATGTTTCCCAGCGTCCCCAAAATTAGGAAACTCTCGGAAACGCACAAGGGGGTGCGTCCCCTGTTCTGCAACGCGCTCCGGTGAAGGGGGCCTCCCAGACGCCCCCCCACCCCCCGCCCCCTCCTGAAGCTGGGGGGCTTCCAGACGCCCCCTCCTGGAACTGGGGGGCTCCCAGACACCCCCCCAGCTTCAGGAGGGGGGGCTCCCAGACACGCCCCCAGCTCTGCTCCTTGCCTCTGCTACTGAGTTCCTCAATAATGGAAATAAGGAAATTGCTCAAGAAACCACCCATGCCGAAAACACTCAAATAGAGAGCAATACCCACGTTTCTCATAGTGTCAAGCATTTGATCATAAAAGTACTCTTGCAATCCTATCATGGTAAACACATCTGATATACCTAATAGTATGTATTGTGGAAGCAACCAAAAAATACTCAATGGAATTGTGGCATGGGGCATATCTTCCAATCCATAATCCTTTGCTACCTGGAGCCTTTTCATTTCTGTCAAGGCTGAAACAATCATGGAAAGAATAGAAGTTTATATACCAATACCTATCCTCTGAAGTAGTGTTATACCACGCTCGTTTCTGGTAATGCTTCTGGCCAGTGGAACAAAGATGTGATCGTACACTAGCACAAGCACAAGAATAGAGAGGCTAATGAAGCTTTGCAAGGATGCTGCAGGAATCTCAAAGTCTTCGCCAATCTTTCTATCCATTGTGCTTCCCTATTTTGTGAAAAATGTTGGGGATTGTGCAAAGACAACCCCATACATCAAACAAGCCACCCAAATAGGTAACAATATTAGAACAAGTTTCACCTCTTCAACCTGTGTAATTGTGAATAGTGTCCAGTTAATGTCTTCATCAGTGTTACACGGGGACTCGCCCCCCAGGGTCGGGGACGCGCCCCCCTCACTCCCTGCGCCTCGGGGGCTCGGGGGCTTCTGGGGAAACATTTCCCAGCGTCCCCAAAATTAGGAAACTCTCGGAAATGCACAAGGGGGCGCGTCCCCTGGTCTGCAGCACGCTCCGGTGAAGGGGGGCTCCCAGACGCCCCCCCCGCCCCCTCCTGAAGCTGGGGGGCTCCCAGACACAGCCCCCCCCCCCCCTCCCCCCCCCCCCCTCTTTTAGTAGGTTACATGGGATGAATCATTGAACTTTTATTCCTGGGATTTAATAATTTATAATATTTTTTTTATTAAGACTTGGACGCCCCCCCCCCCCCCCCCGCCACGAATTTCACTAAAATTTGGGGGTGGTCTCCACACGTCCCCAATGTGCGTTTCCCCGCTCCCGCGCCCCCGCGTCCCGGAAACTTGGGGGAACATTGGTCTTCATGCTTGTAATCTAGCTCAATTGCTACAGTTGCTTTGTCAAGAAACCTATGAAACAAGAGTGAATACACTTTTGAACATTTTTTCTCAAAACATCAGTTGCATTTTAAGAAGCGCCAATGCAAAAAACGCAAAACTAAACAAAAATAGGATTAACAAGAATAGGACCATAATCATTCTTTTTGTTCACTTCCCTTGGCATTCAACAGTAAACAGGTTTAGAGGTGACCTACCTGAACTGATTTGTAGGCAAAAGCTCTCTACTCTTTTCACCCTTTAAAAGTTGTTCTTCTTGAAGAACATATATATTATTTTTCCCTGAGAAGGAACAGAGACATTCCATTTATGAATTGTTGCTACAAAGACTTGGGCGATTCCAGTTAGCAGACTAGCACCACGAAGTTTATGTCAGTACAATCTTGTCCCACACAAGAAAACAGATAATGCTATTGCCATGGCCACGGTTGGAATACCAAACACCAAACCCCATCCAACATTTTCTTGAATGCACACGATCACAGATACAAACACAAACAAGCCACTGCACATTCCAAAATACCACCAATTGAAAAATGAACTCTTGTACTTCCTCTCCTTTGGGTTTTGATCATCAAACTGATCTGCCCCTAATGCTTGCAAACAAGGTTTGTGGCTTCCCTGCCCCAGTGCAACCAAATAGAGGGAAAAGAAGAAAAACCCCACATGAAAACCTAAGCTTTGGGGCAGGTATATGTTGTATTGTCACATGGAGGGGGCCTAAAAGATGCAACAGAGGCAAACAGAGTCAACAATGATAAGCCCTGCAATGATGCAACCAGGGAATATTTTAGTAGCTAATAGCAAGTTAAAAAAAATACTGAGAAATGGCTGACATAAACACGATCCAGCACGCAAGGCTTGGGCAATGGTCTCCCACAGAGCCCAGGATTTCCTGAGAACAAAGAAGCACTAAACATTGGTGGGAGGGTTAAGTGAATTGGGAAGAGCCAGGGATCGTAGCGCAAGTAGGTGGTGAGGGGACGTGAAGGAGGGGGAGATAGCGATCGACGAAGGAACGATGTTGGTCTAATGGGTTTTGGTGATCGACAGAGGGCCGACGACGGAGAGGAAGGCTGGTCCGATGGTCAGAGTGTGGGCACGATGATTTTCGCGTTGAGCAAAATCGTCGCGTCAGCAGTAAGCAATATAGGCCATTGGATCTCAAACGGTTGAGATCCAATGGCCTACAAAGCTGCTGCAGCAGCATTTAATACTCTGCAGCATGCTATGTATCTTTCGCCTTTAAGCTCAGCTATTGCGCTTCATCTAACTTGCACGTTTATTTAACTGTCACAAAGATAAACCTATATTATAATGAGCCATCCTCAAATCACTTTAGTGGATATAGTGACAATCGCAAAGAAGATTAGCTGGAAGATATAAAATGAGGCATTCTTTAAATGCAAAAAGATAGGGAAAACCTAGGTGAAAAACTTTGTTAAGTAGGCAGAATTGAGTAGTTTATTTTGAAAGCAATGTCGACGTGTCTATGTAGGCCGGTTTTGCAGGCACTTGCATTTTAAAGGGAAAATTTTGCCAAGTTAAACTAAGAACTGAGATACAAAACCTTAAATATTCACAAAAGGGCAGGGAGAGGTCTAATTTGGCATTAATGCAATGAATTCAGAATAAAAATCCTTCAAAACACAAGAGGTGGCTCTTATTTGAATGCTATGGAAAAAACGTTAAATATCAAGAAGTATGTGAATCGAGTACGTAGAACGAAGATATTTTTTTTTCAGTCAAAAAAAAGACGTTCCTTGGTATTCATTGAATCAAAGGAATTTTTTACATCTTCATGATATGCAGACATACATACTGCACAGTACAGCAATAGTGATATCAGTCCAAATACATGGACAGCATACAACCAAGACAGACCCATCCAGACAAATAAGAAAGATACAAGATAAAATACTTAACATACTGCACAGTCCAGCAATAGTGATATCAGTCCAATACATGGACAGCACACAGCAAAGACAGACCCATCCTGACCACTACAATACAAGATACAAAGCAAAATGCCCACAGTATATCATACTCATAGCACTTTGTGTTCACTACAATATGAACCTCTCATAGGAAGGTTACAAAATGATATTCGTGATTTGGCCTCCCCCCCAAAACCACGAATATTCATAGATAAAAACTTCAAGGGGAAGTGGGGCCTACAGGTGTACAAGCTCTAAGTACCAAGGGGGGGGTAGGCGAAGAAGTGGAGAGTCGGGCTGCCTGCTTAATACGAGTTGTGACAGGAGTATAGGAGATAGTATCCCCCGTATCCATCCGCTGGCCCCTCCTAGACTTCCTGATGGTCACATCCTTAAATCTGATAGAGTCCAACGGTAATGTGGAGGGTGATAAGGGAGTCTTGTCTATGTAAATAGAAAGCGCTGTGAGAAGAGAAGGATCCTGAAAAACCGGTGTTTCAGGCGGACAGGACGAGGGTTGAGAAGGAGTAGTTTCCGGGAGGGTTGCATGAGAAGGAGGGGTAGTCAGGTCAGCAGAAATCTGAGGGAGATCTGGGTAGTGTTCCAGGGTAAGGGGAGGGGGTCCGCTGACAACAGCGCAGTTTAAGTTTCCCGCCGGGGTAATAAAGGAATTTTTCGCAACTGCTTCCAAGTCTTCGATGTACATTTGCTGACCTTTCGAGATAAGGTCAGTGGAGTCCTCCAGTACATCGACACACCAGATACAGTGGAACGAAGATATTAATTCGATAGTGATGTTATCGTGTTCCTGTAATTGATTACAGGTTTATCACGTTAGGCGGAAAGCCTAGATATTCGGACTTTGCAGACTTCAAATTTAAAATGCAGAAGCGAACTCAGTTCGAATTTGAGCAAATGTGTCGTCGAGACATGACTTTATTGATAAAACGAGTTGTCTAAACAGGGGACGATTTCCTCCTTTTCAGGTTGGTTTTTATCAGTTTTTGGTTATGAATTTTTACAGAATTTTCGATACTTTAAAATTAATACTAAATTTTATAGACGGTAGGTTTTGGGGTTTTTGTATTTGCCCTTAAAATACTTCAATAAACAATAAAAATTACAGAGTTTGTGGGTTAAATTTACCAAATGATAGAGAAAAATCAGCTGAAAGTCAAAATTGTCTAGTAGTTAAATGGCTCTTTGATAAAATGGTCAGGACAAACTACTTTTTCCAGGCATGAAGATTGATAAAATGGTCAAGACAAACTACTTTTTCCATACATGAAGAACTGCGATGTTGTGAACCTACGTGGTAGCTCTGGCACAATTCCAAGGGATTACGACAGAGATCGAACATTCTAGCTGGAAAATAAGTTGATTAAATTAAAGATGAGATTTCTCGAAAGATAAAAGAAAAAATACCCCTACCTGCTAGAAGCCAAGATTTCTCTAAAGATAAAGAAAAAATAAGTAACTTTTACATGTACCCCAAGTCTTTAAGTCTCCTACCTCAAGTTTTGATTAAATTTAAAACTATACACCTACCTGTTAGAAGCCAAGATTTCTCTAAAGATAAAGAAAAAATAAGTCTTTTACATGTACCTCAAGGCTTTAAGTCTCCCACAATGTTACCAAGCTCGGGCTTAGTGCGCCTAGTTCAAAAACTCTTAGATTCTTTATTGGAATCCAAGAAGGTAGGCGGGAATACAGATATATGTTGCTAAGGCTAAGCCATAAAAGGTCTGGTTCTCTTAGCTTCTCCAATATGCTTTCCAAACAGTCACCTGGAGCAGTCAACAGCTGCAACCCGCTCATATCAACGATACTATTGCTAAACTCCACAGGAGTTTGGAACAATACTTTGTCATATCTTTGTCCAACAATCCTAACTCAGCACACCTAGTATATCTTTGTCCTATCATCTTGCTGAGGTAGACGAAATGTCTTTGAGAACTATGGAATATGTTGTGTTTGATGAGGTATACCAATTATTTGAGATGGGTTTTGCATACCAATTGAGAAAAATACTTGCCAGTTGAGTGAGAATCATCAGACTTCGCTTTTTAGTGCAACGCTATCACGGTTGCTTGCTGAATTTGCCAAGGTAGGGCTTCGAGATCCTCAAATTGTACGACTTGATTTGGAGACTAAAATCAACCCGTATCTCAAACTTACTTTCTTTACCGTGCAGAAGAGAAATGTGTTGCATTGCTCTATCTCGGAGAGAAACAAACATTAATTTTTGTCTCAACAAAACATCATTTAGAATTCCTCCTTGAATTATTCAAGGAAGAAGGTTAGAGATGTCTCTAGTTTATGGGGATATGGGTTAAAGAAATGTAATTTTGGAAGATATTTTATTGTATTTTTATTGTATTCTTTTATTCGGAGATGTCTTTGATGTAATTGGTCATATAAAAGTCATGAGGTAAAACCTCTCTTGTAAGTAGGGGCAATATTACCCACAAAAGTAATATATATAATGTATTTTGCGTCTTCCTAAGTAGGTCAGCGCTAATTAGAGAACCTGATCAACCTAGTTAGTTATTTGAAAATAGGTGAGGCGTCTCTCTCATTTTCACATACTTACACTCGAGCATTGCCCAAGATAGAGAGAGTATATTGTGGAAGATGAGAAACTAGGGTTTGACATTGTACTTAGTGGAATTCTATATAGAAAAAGTTTTGTTGGGTTGTCGCTCTCATGAGAGTTTTTCGAGTTAAATCTGTGTGTTCTTTTGTGTAGCTGTAATTTGTTTTTCTTTTAGTGATCCTTTGCTTATGGTTATGATGCTAAATATCTTTAGATATTGTATAACCATTAAAAATCTAACAATATGGACTAAGTTGGCCGCAAAATTCATCTTGCAAAGTTCGAAACAAGAAAGACAATGTTACTTCTTGTAACTGATGTTGCTGCTAGGGCCCTAGGCGTATTAATTCTATCGAAACTGATATTCGCTTTAAAACTTCTCGACCCTTTAAAGAATGCTACTATAGCAGTGAGTTGGGTTGGCTCTCTATTGAGGACCGAGTGGGGCGGAGGAATATTGGACCAAGAAACTCCTGGGCATTTTGGAATAGAGGGGGGAAAACAACTCTACAGATGAAACAGGTTAAGGGGCTGAGAATGCCAGCGAGGAAATACTGGTTGGCAAAACAAAAAGAGAATATCTGAACTACAGATCCTCAGATATTGATAGTAGCCAATATTGATGATATCGCTCTTGATATCATTCAATTGAAAAAGATGGTCAAAGACGAGCAGGATCAGATTGATCTGCTCAATACAAATTAGAGTTGCTAAATCGTGTCTTAGAAGATACAGACCAAATAAAAAAAGGCTATTTCAGCAGTAGCTACTAAATTAGATAAAAGGATGGAAGTCTTAGACAGGATGCTTGCCCAGGCACGAAGAGCATCAGATTGGGTCGTGACATTCGTCTTACTGAGAGGCCCCTTTATCTATAAGCAAGCAAGATTCCTCTCTATTTTTATTAAGGGAAGGGACAGCTGCCAGCTTTTAAGGAGGTGTAATGATTCATTTCCTCCTTGGTGTGTTTTTAGAGCTGGAGGTACCCTTTAAACAACGCGAATATGGAGGCAAGTCTGACCCATCATTCTTATTTTAACAAACTTCACAACCACAAAATAGGGGATATATGAGACCATACCTGTGTTCAACACTGCAGTAGGTTCATCGGATCTATGATGAGAATACCGAAAGGGCTTAAACCTAGTGAAAATCTATGCTTAGTCGTCTACAAAATTTCAATTAGTAATCAATGCAAAGACAGGTTGCTACCTTAAGAGATAAGAATCCTGTTGATCTTAGGAATGCCTATGCAATTGCTACAAGATTGAAAATAATATCAGAATGAGTGGCCCTACGGACCATGGAAGACAAAGTGGACAGCCTTGTAGGGTTGGTTGGAATGATGTTAGAGGCTACATAGAATTGCTCAATTGCTTCTTCCTCTTCTATTCCCCAAATGCCTTATCCTCAAGATAAAGGGATGGAACCTGATTGGCCTGAGAACAAACCTATGACTTGGAAAAACCAGATCCTCTCTATGCTAGTATTAATGAAATGCACGAGACAGAGTAATATGACTGGTATGATGCATGTTCTATGCCCAATATTCCCCGACTATCTATGGTTGGGGGGCAGTAACAGCCATTCCAAAGAGTTGGAAACACTTGATTTTCTCTCTGATAATATTAATGAAATGCATGAGACAGAACAATCTGACTTGTATGATGCATGTTCTATGCCTCACACTCTCTATGGTTGGGCCCTTGTTACTGCTCTGGAAGAGGAAATTGGAGAGCAGGAATTGTATGATGAAAATAAATCCACTTATATGCTAGATTGTGCCGATTCTTACTATCCATAGTGGCTGTAGTTTTGAAGAAGAGGTCAACAAAGTTAAAGCTTATGAACTCCGAGCTAATGACTTTACCCATCTGAGGGAGAAGAGGATTAAGGTCACTAAGAGAGATACCCATGGACATTAAAATTCTGACAGAAGTTGTTTTTGCTCAAGGTGAAACTTGAAAGTGATTATGGCAGAAGTAAGGGATCTTGCTTGAAGCAAGAAAGAGTGTTCTGGAGAGAGTCTTCCCCTCGAAGGCCAAGCAGGGGTTTTGGTGTCCCTCCACTCACAAAAACTAAGGACAATGGTAAAAGAAATGGTTATAAAAAAACTAAGAACAATGGTTAAAGAAATGGTTATCAAAAACTAAGAACAATGGTTAAAGAATGGTTATAATACTGGTAGGTTGTTACACTTTAATGCAACTAGTATTCACTTGTCACTTGTCACCTTTAGAATAAACTAAGAACATTTATAATACTGGTAGGTTGTTACACTTTAATGCAATGTCAATTTCAATACTAATAACTAATACTCAACAAATAAAAAATATGTAAATAAAACACAACATAAACAATAATATTAATATATTCATTGTGCAAATTCTGTATAACTAAACGAACCAACAATTAATAGACATGATAGGAAATAAAAACAAAACAATTACCAAATAAAACAACACTAAAGAAACTCTACATCAATGAATGGGTTCAAACTTTACTAACCCTAAATACAAGTTTGATTTTCTACATAACCATTTATCCAAACCTCTGCATTTCTTAAGAAAGGGAAATACAATATGACATACACAACCTCCAACAAATAACTCCAAGTGGACAGAGTAATCTCTAAAGATTTCTGGATTTTCCTAGAAACCCAGAAATAACACGACTCTGATACTCATTGAGGTTGGAGGTAAAGGCAAGAGAAACAAATGGTACAACAGTGATTGAGACTCATTGAGCAAGGACAACTGCAGTTTTTAATAACAAGGTAAAATCATAAAACCTTGTTAATGATAAATAAAAATAAAGTTGAGCAAACATTGAAATTTATATCAACTATCAAAATCAAGTATTGTAAAGCATTCCATCCCAATGGAACAGGATTTATAGATGGATGGACAATAAGAATTAAACCATGCTAAAAAAGTTATATTTTAGGCTTTTTCAAGTTGAGCCAACATTGAAATTTGCATAAACCAATCAAAATCAAGTAGTTGCAAAAAAGCCCAGTCCAAACCAATGGAACAGGTTTTAAATGATAGATCTAACCTGCTGATGCCGCACACCCCACCCAATTCTTTTCACACCAAGAAGCAACCATCCTCATGCCTAGTTCTCTACCTCTCTATTATGCCTACTGATATCCATGTATTTGAGTTGCATTACAACTATTCTAATTACAAAACTCTTACAAGTTTTATTGATTATATATAACATACGTTCATAACTGTAACATGCTCCAGATGCAATTGAGATTTGCTTGCCCAACCTACACCCAACCCATATCACAACATATGGCTTTAACTTTCTGTTAGGGGCGATATCACTCTTGCCCAAGTTGTGTATTTGATAATCTACAGGATCCAATTCTTTGTAGAAGTAATCAATCAAAGGAGCATTCAAGTTTCTTTAGATATATATATGAAAGTAGAGAGGTGCATGATTGGTATGCAAACAATGCCTAATGCTATTAACGTTGTTTTGATATTCATTATTGTTTTGTGATTATATAGTATCCATCAGATTTCATAATTATTGTCTACAGGAATCCAATGCTTTGCAGAAGCAATCAATCAGAATGACAGAAGCATTCATGCTTGTTTACTTTTCAATGTGAAAACATAGGGCTGCATTTGGTACTGAAACAATGCTGAATACCACTAATACTAATGGTGATGGGGTTGTAACACGAGATTTCAGAAGTAATTGTAGACTATTGATAGGGTGTAACACAGGACTACATATTATACTATGTAATTATAGATTCTCGAACTTCTATATCACAAGTAAATTTTTGGACTGTGTGTATGGTGTATATAAATGCAAATTTGTTGTACTACAATCTAAGTCCATTAGTCCATTTTTCCCTCTTATGAGATGCCTTTTCCTATCATCTAAAAGTCGATTCGGCTAGATTGCAATAGGAAAACAATTCCAAGATGATGTGAACTAGAACAGAGTAATCTTCAAGGATTTCTGGTTTCTGGTGGATATTCCAACAAACCCATAAATACATCTTCAAGGATTTCTGGTTTGTGTTGGATTTTCCAACAAACCCTTAAATACCGTGAAAGGGTATAGTGCCATTTATTACAATGTTAATTCTCTGTTTTTTGGACAGCCTTCATTGACACTCATAAAAGAAAGATGACTTACTTGTCATGGGTCTGGGCGTTTATTAATTTATATTTAGGCCCGATCATCTTGATGTGACCGATCCCAGGGCCAATACAACAGTTCTCCGGGGGCTGATCTGTTAATCACATTCCACGACAGCTTTACCCAATTTTGCTTGATCAACCAACCTGAATACAAGATCAAAATCACGAGATCAGAATCAACCAATTCTTCATGATCAACCTACCTGAACATAAATGACATATTACTAATAAATAAATATGAGAAAAAACATCCATTACGGAGGGATACACAACCACAGGGAAATAGACACAAATAAATGGCAAAACAGACACATAGGAAGCGCTTCCAAAACAGACACAGGGATACATAACCACACAGAGATAAGCACATAGGAATCACTTCCAAAACAAAACACAACACAAAAACATTCTGCAAATGACAGAGGAGGATGTGGTGTACAAATAATTGCAATGGAAATTTGGACACATATATAGATTCCATTCCTCCTCGACCGTTAAGAGCAGAACCGAAAAAGCTTGACAATCTTCCAAAAAAGCTAAGGAATAAATAACATCAATCTTCACCAAAAAGACAAAAGAAAAAAAACTTCACAATCTTCCATAAAAGCAAACCAATAAAAGACATCAATTTCAAAAAAAAAGCTTGACAATCTTCCAAAAAGCTAACGAATAAATAATATCAAGCTTGATCGGCTTTCGGAAAGCTAACGGATAAATAACATCAATCTCCAAAAAAGGCTTATCCACCTTTTGCAAGTATCGTTTATGTGTAGAAATGTATGTAACTCCATATGACCATGACATAAGAACCACTTGTTTAAATAAGGGTTTAAAGCAATGTGTCAATATTGTTATTACATAATATGAAGTGGCAAAGCATTGGCTAAGATTTTAATTTCAATCATATGGTGTGATACTGAAGGAATATTTATTTTATAAAACATAATATGGAGTAGTAAGAAAGTAAAGCTAAATGAAGGAGGTTAAGATTTTTAATATCCAAGTGTTTAAAATTATTTTGTTTTATTTTTTATTTATTATTATAGCTTTCTTATTTAAAAACCAATTTTAATTAATGTATAATAACATTAACATTATTTATAGATATATAATAAGTTTTTTTTATGTAATAATTTGAATCAATCATATTAAGGTTGGTGATTTTATAGCTTAATTAATCAAGCATGTTAAATGAAGGAACTAAGATCGAACATGAGCATGTATAGGCTTCTAAACGCAGATGTAATCGTTGGGCGTAGCATTAGGAGACACCAGTTGAACATTACATTTGTGTAGATCATTTGAACACAGATTGCCAGTAGCTCATGTTTGGATCATTGACAAATCGATGAGAAGACACATCCAAATGTGTGGAAATCGAGTAGAGGGATCGTTGGATATGACCTTGTGTTGAGGCCTGGAAAATCCCAAGTATCGACACTAGGGATGCTCTCCAATAACCATTTCCAATCAGCTCGCTTATTGTTTGGTATGGGAATCCGTCCAGTTTACGGTCCAGCTACCATAAAGTTAAGTAATGGTTTAAACTATTTTACGTGTTGCAGCCTGGTCCACTGTTTATGTGTATTTTTATTTTATATTTTACGGTGATATGCAAGTGCCTAATTTAAATGCAGATGATTAGGAAGTAAAGGGTTCACAATGTGAAGCGTAGGTTCTTACCTCCCGTCTTATCTCCTTAGTTCCTAAATCACCGAAAACAAATTACTAACTTAAACTAACTATTCTATCCCTAGGAAACAATTTATTATTTATGTGAGTAGTGTACTGTAAAATATGCATAAAAAATATTACAGGTAGTTGATATAATTCAAAACACATAAATACAGTAGAAAGATAAACAGAGAGATAGCTCAATGTTGATTAAAACATTCATTACTCAATTTGCTACATAAACTTCATCAAATAACAGGAAATCATTCATAACATAGAAGTAATTCACAAGTCAAAACGATCTCACAGGTTCGCAGAGTTAGCTGAAACATAAATAATTCTACATTCAACCATCCACACAACATGCATTTGAAATTTGAACAACCCTTTCTCCAGCAGAAAAATCAGTCATTCTTTATTATAAAAAGAAATAGTTCTTCTTACACAAAGCTTTTCACATAAGAGAGCATGGAAAAGTCCTCTCATTCGATTCTACCTATACTTATACATTTCTAAATGACCTTTGGTCTCCCTGTCCTTTGGGCTTCCTTTACAGTTCGGTTACAAAAAGGATTTGTCATCTAGTGTGCTCGCTAATTAAGACAAAAATACAAATATTACAAAATAGGTTTCCCATGTGTCAATAAGACAAAACACTTTAAGTGGACCCAGCTAACTCATCAATAAACTGCTTCCATGCCATAGCATCCGTAACCTTTTTCTCAAAGTATGATGGCTCCAAAAATCTGACAGTGACTTCATGCTTGGAAGCCTGAACCTTTATGTTAGCTATTCTTGCTGGAAGCACTCGGAGTTGATCTTCCAATCAACAATTACTTACTGCTGCTTGAGCAATTACACTTTTGAGCACCCTTTTGTCCAAACTTGAAATCAGTTGTATGCCCAACTCATCTTCTTGCAATCTAGCATGCAATTGTTTCAAATGTTCTTCATGTGCAAGAAGTTCATCTAACCTTTTCTTGGAGGATGTTTGGCATCTGTTGTGATTTTCTAGTACCTTCTTACAAAACTCCATGCATTGGTCCTTAATTCTCTTGACTGCCTCTATCAACTTCTCAGCAGCTTTATTACCAAAACCTATCAATTCGTATTCAAGTTGCACTCTCTCCGAATCTTTGACTGGTGTATTTGCTAGGGGCTCCTTGGTTGTTTCCAACCATGTCAATCTTCCTTGAATGATTTCCATGACATTCTGAGTCTTGTCTTTGAATTGAGAATCTAAGACTGAGATTTCTTCCAGTCAAGTTTCTACTTGCCTGTCTTTCAAAACCTCCTCCGCGATCTGGACCTGCATCTGATATACTTTGCTCCTGAGCATAAGAGCATGCTTTGTCAAAGGTGATATGTATGTTCTTTGTTTGTTTGCTACCTTCAACAACACCTCCAATGAGCTCTTTTGGGCCTCTAGTGCCACCACTTGTGCTTCATATTGTCCTACCTTATGTTTAGCCGTAGACTTCTGTGTTTCCAACTCTGATTATGTTTTCCAATTCTCCTTTCTCTTTACTAAGATTCATGTTTGATAACTTCAAAGTATCCCGTTCTTCTTCTAAGGTTTGGTATTCTTGTTGAAGCCTCTCATAATCTGAAATAGTAGCTTCGTACTTTCTCTTTGATTCTCTACCTACCCTTTCTTCCTTCCTCAAAACTTCCTTCATCTCTGCCATCTTTCCTTTGTAATGGTCAATGGTCTCTATTAGCTTACCAACATTGTGAGCATTGGCATAAGCAGTTGCAATACCCATGGAAGCCAATTGCTTAGGATTATCCTCCACATTTTTTACCACTGTCTTTTCTGTCACTGTGGTTATCGGTGGCTAAGTCCCTACCTTTAAAGTTTTCTCTGTTCTCCACTTAATAGATTTCGTTTTAGGATCAAAACGAATATCTTCCAAACATGACACATCATACTGTTTGGATGGGGTAAATGGTACTAATCCCATTTCAACTATGGGAAGATGGCCTCCGATAGGCATGTTGCTTGATGTAGACAGAGGGTTCTCTGGATTATCATGTACAAGGCTTTGTCCCGGTTCTCATTACTCAGATCTTCCCAATCTTCTTTCCCCTGTTCTTCTGCAACCACCCCTGGGTTTAATGATTCCTGAGCGATGGACCTTTCTAATTCTGCAATCCTTCCCAGAATAGCTTCTTCGTTTCTTTTCTTGGCAGCTTCTTCTTCCTCTTTATCTCTCTGTGCTTCTTCTACCAACAGTTTCTTTGCTCATGCCGCCAATCTGCAAGCACTCTCTTATTTGACCTTCTTTGCAGCTTCTTCTTCTTGCTCATTTGGTTTTGGATGGTTGTTGTTGCTCCCTTTAGCTCCAGAGGTCTTCCCTTTCATACGCTTGCTCAAAGCAGCTATGCTATAAACATTCATGTATACTTGTTCCTCCTTATCTACGTAGTCTGCATATTCAAAATTCACCTTATGAGCTGCCACCTTACCTTAGGAGTCATTTCGGTGAAATCTCTTTTCTCTCAAATGGAAGTTCTCCAGTTCCTTAATGAATTCCGGAGCACCCTTAACCTTGGAAAACTTATATCTTCCCACATAGAACGGTACTGATGGGAACACAACCTTCTTCAAATCAAATAGATAATTCCCAACATCCATAAAAACTTGTCTAACAGCTTCCTTGTGCACTATGTAATCAGTCGCGTATTTAGGCAGCAATGAGGGGGCTCTGGTTCCCCCATACATCCTTAGATATGTACCTTCTTGGGAGAAGAAGTAATCCCCATATTCCTTGATGGATTCTAAAGCTCCCTCAAAGAAGCATGGACACTCTTCCAGGAAAATTAGCTAATACAGGGGCCTCAAAAATTCTGCACATATCAACTGGTAATGACTATGATACTTATTAGCCCCAAATATCTGGTATGTTGTGTATATAGGGGCTTTTCCCCCTTTCCACAAGCAGTTGAGTTTCTCGAACCTGTGACGGTAGATATGCAGTCTATTAAAAAAGAAGACATATAAAATTTCTGATTTGCTTTGCTTCAAGCCTTCCTGGGCTGCTTTGATGCATTTGGCCAAATTCATGGACACTATGTCTGCCCAATTTAAAATTCTTCCTTCCATGGTTACATAGTACATAAGTGGGATCCAAGCAAAATTATAAATTTTCCCATCAAGTCTACCGTAGAGCTTGTTCAACATCAGTGCTATTATTCTGAAAGGAGTCCAAAGATGAGCAGTCTCATACTCCCCAGATTGTTTATGTCGGAACGTCTTTCCCTCAACTACCATCATCTTCGTTGTGGTTGTATAATCAAGCTTTAGGCTCTTAACCCATTATGTTGTCACACTAATTTCCTTTTCTGGTAAGTTATAGGCTGTTGGTATAAATGCAAGCGCAAAAGATGCCACTCCCTTATTTTCCTCATCATTTATCATCATCCCTGTGGTATCTATTTTTGGCAAGATCCACCCAATGACTTCTGCACATGGGAGAATTTCAGGTCTGGTAGCCACCTTAGTGATCCCGAATCGCAATATATTTTCATACAAGGCCAGGTCTTCCAACCCTGCCTCCGCGGCCTTCTTTTCCACCAGCATGTGGAACATCTGACCCCACTTGAACACAGGTTCAACTCTAGTTATGGCCTTCGTATCCTCATGAATTATTTATACCCTTGTCACGGGCGTAGCTTCGGCCATTTCTGTGTCTAAATCATATTCAACAATCTTGGGCTTTTTCTTCACTTTCTTTGTCATGATGTCTGAGGTGAGTTGTACCTGTGACAAAATAGAGTTGTCTTAGCATTCACATTGTAAACTAATGACTGTATTTGAATGAAAGCATGAAAGAAAAATAAATATAAATGTACCGAACAAAACAAAACCTTCATTCTGTCTTACTCTGTCATTTCCATCCATTGGAACAGGCAATACACGATGCAGGTCAGGGTTATAATTTGGCAACAACAACCACTGGACACGGGCAAGCTTCAACCTTTTATTTTAAGAAGGAAAAAACCCCAACTTGGCGATACCCCCTCCCACAGGTGCAACAAAATCTTCAAGCTTACGGCGGCGATGCCCTAGGGGANGGGCAAGCTTCAACCTTTTATTTTAAGAAGGAAAAAACCCCAACTTGGCGATACCCCCTCCCACAGGTGCAACAAAATCTTCAAGCTTACGGCGGCGATGCCCTAGGGTAAACGACTAGGCCCACTATCCCACGGCCGAAACATATAAACCCAAAACCTACAGGCTTTGCGTGAAGCAAGAAAAATGCGGCTTAATCTAATCAACCAATTGAAAGAAAGACCGAAACCTACCTGGCAGGTCAGAGGCTCAACACGCGGTTGAAAGCACTTGGTGAGGACACGCCACATGAGCTCTACCGATGATTTTTCACCAACCCCACAAAAGCTCGAACAAGATAAACGCTCATCAACTCCTCACCCTCTCCGTAAAATGAAAATGGTAAAAAAAACCTTTTCACTTGGTGAATAAATAGGCTTTCGAGGTTAAAACCTCTGAAGCAGCATTAAAAACCCATATGTGCGAGAAAAATGTCGGTGGCGCCAAACACTTCGGGTTGGAGGACATAAGTCAACATGGGAACGGCCCCGACGACGGCAGCTCGATCATCCTAATTCAACCGCAAATGCCAACTCGCAACTCAAAACTCATCCACAATTTCTTTTGCGGCTCAAAAGTCGAAACCACATTGACGAGAAAAACAAGATGCCAGCCGTCGTAGCGGCTCTGAGATTAAAAAAACTCTGCCATAACGGGCCTTACAAGGATCGGGTCTTTGACATGGGAACTCCTCCGGCGTAGCGACAGTACCAAGGGAAAAGCTTCCATAATGGCGGGTTGGAAAAAAGTTCGCAACAAACTTGTAAGCACGTCCGTCGTTGCAGCCGAGACCTTAGAAACCTTCCGTTGAAGCGGCTTCAAAAAATAGACCGAGACACGAACCAAAAAAATACCTGCCATAGCGGCTTATACTTGAGGAAGCATATGCCATAGCGGCAAACCAAAATGAAACATCTGTCGTTGCAGCTCCCGAAAAATCAAACAAATGATGAATTAAAAAATCAGCCGTCGTAGCGGGTATGACTTGAGATAAAATCAAAGACCATCCGCCGTAGCGGGATCAAAAGACATCGGAAACTTTTCTGATATGCAAACTAGAAATCATCCGCTATAGTGGCTCGCAAATGAAAAGCTACCCATCGTGGCGGCTTGAAACAAAAGACTGCACCCGCTGTAGCGGCCTGAAAATAAACAGTTTTCCACCATAGCGGCTCGCAGATGAAGAGCTACCCGCCGTAGCAGCTCACAACCTGGGAAACCGTCTGTAATACCCCCATGACATTGCTTTTATTTTCATGGTTTGAATTTTTTTTTTATATTATTATTATGTAATGAGTTATGAAACTCAAATGACATTTGCACAACAAACCTTTTTATTTATTTATTAATAAAGAAAATAACACTTTGAGAACTCAACTACATGAGGGGACACCAACCATGGCACCAAAGAACATGTGTAAGCAAGCTAGAGTGATTGATACCAATCAAATCCAATCCAAAACTCAACAACTAGACAAGATCCTAAATCATAGGGATTTAGGGATCTGATTGGAGATTTGATTGGGATGGCATAAGACCTAGGCAAAGCTATTTATATGAGTGCACTGGAATAGCATGGGATGTCGTGTTGTGCATGGGGAAAACGAATGTTGAGTGCATGTGTTGAGCGTTTTTCTATTTTATAAGTCCATCGTGAAAACTTGTTACAGACTCGAGGATTGAGTGCCACGAGGAAGTTGCTTGTTGTTATAGTGCATGGTTGGTGATCCAGCTGGGGGGTGGAGCAGAGCAAACCGTTGAGTTGTTGCCTCCTATGGTTGGGAGGAGTTGATTCTCCAAGTGTGTTTCCCCTGGATTCAAGTAAATAGATCTGATTTAGTTTCTCATATACGTCGGCTTGACTTATGGTTGTTTGCTTACCAATGAAATGAACCGTAAATGGGCTATTGATAGATCTTAAAATTGTACTCTATGAAACTATCATCTATGTGTATTTTGTCAAAATCAAGTATCTAGTAGCTACACGTTTTCTTTAAATCTAAAGAAACTTTTTGGACATCCTTCGTCTGTTTATACTCTTTCTAAAATTTCTTTTGCATGATCAATAAAATATCTTGACAGCCAAAACAAACCCTTTGTTTGTGTTTCTTTGATTAATTATAATTTTTCTTAATGTATTGTTTATGGGGATGTTACATATGGTATCAAAGCTCGGGTTCGAATACTGGACCTTAAGGGCTCTTCACATGTGTTCCGAATCTATGAAATTTGTTTATGATTCTTTTGTTTATCAAGATAAAGAATTACTGAGCTAGATTGTTTAAAAAAAAACAATTGATAATTAGAATCGAATTGAAATCCCAAACTCTGCATATGATTCCTTGTCTGTCATTTACACTTGTTTGATTGCGTTTTAACTACGTGTGACTGCGATTTACATCTGGAAGACTCTAGGTACATGCGATAATGATTATCTGGAGTTAGATCTTGATTACCTTAGCATGTGATCTGAAACATATCCTTAGTATATATATTTTTATGGACTGCAAGTAAATTGGAATTGCCTAGGAATTGGATCGGAAATATATCCACCCGTTTTTTGTCATACCTATTGGGATAGATCTGTGTGCGTTAGCATAAATCAATGTTGCATGCATTTGTTATGAAACAACTTGGTGACTGTTCGATCTAGTCTCTACCAACGTTTTATTTCTATTTTTTATTTTA
Organism: Pseudotsuga menziesii; assembly: GCA_001517045.1. Lineage (NCBI taxonomy): Eukaryota > Viridiplantae > Streptophyta > Pinopsida > Pinales > Pinaceae > Pseudotsuga > Pseudotsuga menziesii. Next base: position 211,199 of record LPNX010783833.1, on the reverse strand, counting down.
TAAAACCGGTTGGTAATGTGTGAATAAGTATAACCTGCAAGACCAAAGATATGTGCTTTGGTGTACACTCTGCGTAAATGTGTGATCCAACCTCTGTAAATTATAATGCGTTTTATTGGTTATGGAGAGTCAAACCATTACAATTGACTTCTACTTGCCCTGGTTTGATGTAAACCTTAGATTGGGAAGAGATAGCTGGAGTTTAACACTGTATGCGTTTTGCCTTTAATTACGTTTTATTTTTTATTTATTTTTTATAAATTACAGATATAGCCTCTGTATAAGCTTGAAATTGTTTGCACCTTGCTTATATTTGTCCGCGTAGCGATCTATGCGTTTGGATTGAGATCAGATCGTGTATGCATTCTCAGTTTTTTTTAAAAATTGATAAGCATTTGCATTTGTTTTTATTTTATTTTATTTTATTAATATGGGTTGGTAATTGACATACAGATCCGATCATGTATGCATTCTCTGTGAAAATTTGATGATTGTTTGCTTTAAAATCTGTACAATCGAATCAAACTCTCTGCTTGCGTTTCCATTACTCGATATTAGTATGTTGTTATCAGATTCCAACCTCTGCATATAATTTTTCCCTTGCCTTTGATCTGAAAAAAAATGTGGTCGATAAAAACAATAAGATCTAATCACCGGTAAGTGGTTTAACCTGGAAGCTACGTCTGTCTGATTAATACAAATAAATTGACACGGTAGGCATTAAAATATTGTATGCCTTTTCCGATCTGATCGATTTTGTTTGGTTATATAGATTTATGTTTTAATGATGAGTTAAATCTCGGTCTGGCAGTCTGCCACCGAGTTGTTTTTATCTTAGAAGATCTCTAATTTTTATTTAAATGAACCTCGCAATGGACATTCTCCATTCGGCCTATCCGGACTCTTCTAAGTTTTTCTTTCAATTACTATCTACTTCAGACCCTCGATCTCCAGTTTTTAAACCTCTGTTTCTCTCATTTTCATCTTCTTCCAATCGGTCGAAGGTCGAAGTTCGAGCACAAAAGGAGGAGGAATAAAGCCATGGTCGTTAACCTGTTAACATGCCAGCTTGTTAACCTGCATTTTTTTTCTTAGAATTAATTTTTTTTGGAATAGAGTTTTTAATGAAATCCTGATATGAATACAGCCTTTATGAGAAACTATTTTATATTATTATACCTTTGTTGTGAACAGAGTTTCAAATGGAATCGCCCCGTCAAGTCTAATAATGCGTATAAGTTCACAGTTGAAGGAATGGTATAACTCCGTTCTTTTAATTGGAATGATAATAATCATTTTTCATGAGTTAAAAAAGGTGTTAGATTTCTATAAAATATATAATGACATAAAGAAGCATGATTTCGTTATACTTTTAATCTTTTTAATGATCCGCCAATATTAATATAAAATTGTTTATTTAAGTAAGATGTTATTTAAGTTATATGTAAAAGAAACCACAAATTCCCATAAATGGTTGGAACCCACTTGATTGGGTGTAGACCACTATTCCAACTCCATTTATACCATGAGAAAATGAAATCCACTTGCGTGTTGGGGTAAGGGAAAAAGAAATGAGAATTATTTTGTTATAACATTAGCATAATCAAAAGTGAATTTTAATATTTACATATAAAAAGGGATTCAAAATATGAAAGGGATTTAGAATATGAGCATCTTGTCACTTGTGTTACAAGTAATATTATTTTAAAATAGAGGTACTTTATAAATAAATTCTTAAATATGGAAAATAAAGTTTTAGACAAATAAAATTATTCGATTGATGCATATAAATATGAGAAAGTGTAGTTATAAAGGTAGACGTTATTTTCTTGAATGAATGGTTGAGATGAAAAGAATTGTAAATAAGAGGTTACAAGTTCGGAACCCATAGATACTAACTTTATATATATATATAGATATTATTTTCATTTTTGGACATTTTACTTTATCGTGGATTTCCTACTTTATAATGAAAAAAATAGTAAGTTTCCTTGAAAAAGGTTTATAAACTATTTGATAATATCGTTGGATTATAATTCAATTTTGTCTTAACTGTCGTTATAAAGAACTTTTCACATGTCTTCAAACCATCTATTAGTTACTCGACATTACATAACCTCCTAAAATTTTCATTTATTGTATTTATGCATTAGTATTTTGGGGTTGTTACATTGTGGTATCATTGAACCCGCAACCACTAACAATGATCAAGAATATCATGAGCAATGATATAATGGCAGTCGTTAACATGTGTAGTTGAGCAGTTTTTCATTTTGTTAATTAATAAAAGTTTTGCCACGTAAAGGTTTGATTATCTATGGATTCATATATATTAAACCATGTAACACCAATAAAAAACCAACTGCTAGATACCTTGATTTTCAAGTTCACTTAATTAACGTTCCAACCCTGCAAACCTTTATTTTTTGGCGACCTGTTAAGTAGAAAAGCAGAGACTTTTTGGGTCAAAACGTGAAAGCCATTTAAAAAGAAAATGCTGAGTTGTATTTTAATATATACATCTATCTCTTTTTATGTTCATGTAGATAAAGTAAAGTGTTAGTTTTTATTTTATTATATGTATACATTGAAACGAATGTTTAAATGAAATTAAAAGACACGTATCCTTCATTTTGAGGTTTTATATTTTTAAAGTTCTATAGTATGGAAATTTGAGATGGACAATTTATATCAAAGAATGGGGTTATATAAGGAATGAGGTTATATACGTATTCTTACTTTCAAGAGTTTTAGAAGAATTTTTAAACATCTTTTGGACGAGAGTTGCTGTGGTTTATATTATTCTATATAAATATAATACATTACTTTTGAATTTTTTTCTGTTTTTGTTTTTATTTAATATATGTATTTTTAGATATTTTATCTAAAGGTGGATTTCTTACTTATGATGAAAGAAAATAATTTTCTTTGAAATGATTTATAATTATTTGAAAATATAATTGGAATAGATTAAATTTTTAATGAATTTTGTTTAGAAGATCTTTTTTCTATCTATTATGTACTTGACATTATATAACTTCATAAGTTAATACTATGGGGTTGTTACATAGTTGATTGTAATGAGGTGAACATAATTTTATGTCATACTAACAATTGATCGATGTTGTCTTGACCCACACTTATAGATTCTAGTAGATAATAGTATGTTGTGGATATAAGCATATGAGTCTATATTGATTTCTGCTTAAATGCAAATCTGGTACATCTGTAGTCATTTGTAAGTAGCAGTGATGTTATATTAAGATTGATAGTCAAAGTTAATCACGTAAATTGATAAAATCACATACATTAATTGCGAGAAATGCAAATATGATGTAAAAGTAGTTTATATGTAAATATATTTTACTATGATTATACATGGGTTATTCACTTTGATTGTAGTGACGGAGTCACTAGAAAAGGTAGGAGATCCATGGTAAGGAAGCATTTGGTATTCTTAATTTTTCTTTATGATGGTTGTGAGTTGACTAGCTAACTCTAATTTAATGTCTTGATCCCTTAAGTAGTCATATAACATTATATGGGTATAAGGCTCAATGTTACTTTCAATCATACCCATTTTAGGGTTGGGATGAATGGCTAAGGTAAAGATAAAATGTTTTGGTGTTAACTATTTATCCTTTATAAATAAATATAAATGATGAAATAAAAAGGAAGTGTCATTACAATGCTTTAGTCAAATATAACCATTGTAATTGATAGTGAAATGGTAGTATTGAATTCGTACATGTTTAATGGTCATCGTGAATAGGGAACAAGGATTTTGTTACAATGGATGAATCTATATTTTATAGAATATCATTGACATTTGAAAATGGAGGATGATCTTTGTATTTTATAAATCAAAGGATTATATTATGGAAAATTAAAAATATTTTAGATTAGGTGACATAAGTTCGTCGACACAGTTTCAGTTTACAAGTCCGATTCAAAAGAATTGCATAAATGAACTAGGTATGAGGTTAATAGCAGTTCGACCTAATGAACTCTCATACGGACATGTCTGTTCTTTACTATGTGAAGCATTGACTTTTTGAATGCAAAATTTTGTGTTTACTTTGTGTGTACATAAATATAAATGTTTAAATAAATGCATGAAGAGTGGAGTTGTGCCTGAAGATAGACAATATGATATATTTTCTTTTGACCTCCCAATATATAAGGGTTAAATGTAGTAATAACTGGTGAAGTTGTATAACCTGTAATTGGAACAGACTCTGTAATAATGCATAACTAAGTTAGAACCTATAATGTTATGTAGAAGACATAATAAGCATGTTCCTGATAAGTAAAATGTCGATATCTGCTTGGGGTGATGTAAAATGTTTAGAATCTTAAGATAATGATTAACATGTTTATCAAAAGGAAAAAGTATGGTTACAAGAAAACATGTATGCATTGAAGCATTGCTTGATTGCACTATGCTATAAAAATTGTCAAGGAAGTGCAACCAACGTTAAAAGTTGCCCAAGACGGCAAAAAAAAAGTTATGCGGATTTAAAATGAACTCCAAGAGAGTTCAACGTTGGTGATCACGTATATCTAAAGGTAAAGTCAAAGAAGAGTTTTTTGAGTTTGGAAAGATGTTCCAAGCTGGCACCAAGGTATTGTGGACCTTTTGAAGTGTTATCTAAGATAGGGCCGATAACTTATCAGCTTGCACTTCCACCTAATATAAAAGTACACGATGTATTTCATGTTTCATTGCTAAATATATATATACACATGATGCTACTCATAATAGACTAGAATGTGATTCAGGTAGAACCCGTGAGCGAGCTCTAAACCGAACCTTTCCGCATTCTAGACAGGAAGAAACATATGCTCCGGAATCGAGCCATTGTTTAAATAAAAGTACAATGGAAGCACTTCAGCCCTGAAGAGGCAAATTGGGAAATGGAGGATAAAATGCGGGAAGCATATCCCTCCCTGTTCCAGAATGAGCAAGAGAGCTCAGAATAAAAAGAACACCAAGGACGATGTTAAGAATAAGGGGGGGAGAAATGTAATACCCCCATGACACTGCTTTTATTTTCATGGTTTGAATTTTTTTTTATTATGTAATGAGTTATGAAACTCAAAAACTCAAATGACATCTGTACAACAAACTTTTTTATTTATTTCTTAATAAAGAAAATAACATTTTGAGAACTCAACTACATGAGGGGACACCAACCATGGCACCAAAGAACATGTGTAAGCAAGCTAGAATGATTGATACCAATCAAATCCAATCCAAAACTCAACAACCAGACAAGATCCTAAATCATAGGGATTTAGGAATCTAATTGGAGATTTGATTGGGATGGCATAAGACCTGGGCAAAGCTATTTATATGAGTGCACTGGAATAGCACAGGACGTCGTGTTGTGCATGGGGAAAACGAATGTTGAGTGCATGTGTTGAGCATTTTTCTATGTTATAAGTCCATTGTGAAAACTTGTTACGGACTTGAGGATTGAGTGCCTTGAGGAAGTTACTTGTTGTTCTGGTGCATGGTTGGTGATCCAGCTCGGGGGTGGAGCGAAGCAAACCATTGAGTTGTTGTCTCCTATGGTTGGGAGGAGTTGATTCTCCAAGTGTGTTTCCCATGGATTCAAGTAAGTAGATCTGATTTAGTTTCTCATATACTTCGGCTTGACTTATGGTTGTTTGCTTACCAATGAAATGAACCGTAAATGGGCTATTGATAGATCTTAAAATTGTACTCTATGAAACTATCATCTATGTGTATTTTGTCAAAATCAAGTATCTAGTAGCTACACGTTTTCTTTAAATTTAAAGAAACTTTTTGGACATCCTTCGCCTGCTTATACTCTTTCTAAAATTTCTTTTGCATGATCAATAAAATATCTTGACAGCCAAAACAAACCATTTGTTTGTGTTTCTTTGATTAATTAGAATTTTTCCTGATTATGGGGATGTTACACCGTTTGCTGTGCCGGATCAAAAGCTACTTTCTGCCTAGATAAAAAATTGAAGATCTTGAGACTTCTCCTCATGATAAACAAAATACAATTGCTAGATTTCAAACATAAAAAATGCATAAGAGAAAAACTAAATTTTTCAAAAAGGAGAGTCCTAAAAAAAGGCAATTTTTTGGGGGAGGGGGGATGTTGCAACAGTAACAATTGGCGACTTGCTGGGGAACACAAATCTCTGAAAAACTAACTTTTAAGACTAGAACTACTTTAAGGTATTCCGTTAAATCACAACTTTTCAGGATTTCTTTAAGATGTCCAGACTTTTTCTAAAATGCAAGATTTATAACTTTAACATTGATTATAGTCCAAATAAGATAAGGGAACTAGGATTTCAAAGTCTCCATAACTCTTCTGAGGCCAAGATATAGGGTTCATTTACTTCTACTTTTGGACTGCTTCTAGCTTGGACACCACAGGATCGTAACAGAGTGTGGACAAACATATTCGTTTGTTCATCATTCCCATGCATTTTGCATTCTTTTGATGCTTTTGGACTTTTGTCCTTATGAGTCTTTCCGGATTGCTTCTTTCATTTAAAACTTGGTTTAGGTTCTTCCATCCATAGTTTCCTTTTGTGTGAGAGATAATTTGCTTTCAACTCACGGACGGAGAAGAACCTCTACGCAATCTTATCCAATACTAATTTTTATTCAGTATGTCTTTTGATGTATGCTTTCTTTCTGTGGAAATTTCACTCTTTTAACCATTTGGATTTTATTTGTGGCATGGGATTATTTTAAATACCATACATCTGTCCACCCTGCTTCATTTCCATGGGTCTTTAGCTATTAGCTTCCTAGTACAGATTTTTTAGTGTGAAGTGAATCAAGCCTCAAAATAGTATTATGGACTCTTCTTACCTCAGTTATTTAACAGGGGTTAAACAGGACTTCAATGTGTTCATAATCTATTCAAATAGTCTACCAATCTTAAAGGATCTTAACCATGGTATATGTGCATTAATAAGCAGTCCTTCAGTCAAAATATATGCAATTTATCCAAAACTCCAATGCACTCCAAAAGCCAAAGGTTGTGCTAGTTTATTTGCAAACTGAAAAATAAAGCAAATAACAAACTGCAAGAAATCAGGTTTTAAGAAATCAAAATGTAAATAAAGCAAAACTGACTAGGGAAAACGAAATGAAACAAAATAAAAAAAAAGTTTATTTATGTACAACGAACTTCAAAAAGCATAAAAAAAAATAAGGTTTGAGTACCAAACCATTAACTAGCAAGTTCTCTTCCCACCCCTGCAAATCTTGTAACTTGTAGGTTGAGGGGCCTAGCTTTTCCATGATCTAGAAAGGGCCAATCCATAGATGTTGAAAATTAGTATGTTTACCCTTTTCATCATGTGGGTGATTCCACTTCAGAACCAAGTCACCTGCTTCAAACTCTTTTTTCCCGGCTTTATGCTTGTCAAACCATCGTTTCACAATTTCTTCTTGTTGTTTAAACCTCTCCTTGGACTTAATTCTAGACTCTTCTATTTTTATCAAAGTGTTGATTCGGGCTTGTAAGGCTTCATCATTAGATCCTCTAGACGCTTGATCTAGTTGAGAGAAAGGCAACAAGATGTTAGGAGGTAGGATGGTTTCTTTCCCGTACACCAAGGTATAGGGTAACACACCTAAGGAGTTCTTGGGTGTGACTCGATCAGCCCAGAGTGCATTAGGGAGAGCTATGTGCCAACTTCTTTGATTCTATATGATTGTTTTCTTTAAAATCCTAATGAGATTTTTATTTGTAGATTCGGCTAACCCATTACCTTGTAATTAGTAGAATAATGTAACTTAATCCCTTTCTCATTTGCAAATGCACTCAGTCTAATAGATGAAAAATAAGATGCATTATCAAAAACCAGGGAAATTGGAACCCCAAACCTGGTCATGATGTGATCTTGCAAGAAATCCATAACCGCATCTTCATTTACTTTTCGCAACGTGATGGATTCTACCCATTTGGTGAAGTAGTCTATTGTTGTCAGGATGTATTTATGTTGCAATGAAGAATTCGGATTAATCTCTCCAATAATATCGATCTCCCACTGCTCGAATGGCTTAGAAATAATAACTGGTTTCAATGGTTCGGTTGTCTTTGCTTGTCTTCCACCGCTTCTTTGACATGTATCACACTTTCTGACGTAAGCGTGAGCATCTTTGAACACAGTCGGCCAATAATACCTAGCTCTTAGAATCTTATGTGTTGTAGTATCTCCTGAGAAATGTCCTCCAGCGGGGCCATCATGTAACTCTTTTAACAACCTTGGCTAAAGAGAATCTTGGGGTGGAAGGGGGGGCCGGGGTTTTATTTATCTCAGATGGACAGATGGAAACCAAATTCTCCTAGGGGCTTGGAATGAAAACAAATAATATTGCAGAGGCGTTAGCCCTCTGGAAGGGACTCTCGATTGCCGAGAACTGGAGAATTATTGAGCTTATAGTGTTGGGAGACTCGAGAATTGTAATCCAAGCTCTTGTTGAGAATTCTCTTCCAAACCAGATGGACCTTCGATAGCTGATAAAAAAATTTCAAGTGCTCGTTTACTCTTTCCGCAAAATCGAGTTCTTCCATGTCCTTCGAAAGCACAACACCAAAGCAAACAAGGCTGCATATGTAGGAGCCACCCTTAGTTTCAGCTCGCTTTTGATAAATGGGGTTTTCTCCCTCTGTCCCCCTCCATAGGACCATGGTTTGGCTCTTGAGGCTTATGGCCTTAAGGGCTCGTGGCTTTTGGCTCTTGCCGCCACCACTAGGTGACGCATGGCCCAATCACATGGTGAAACTAGTTGAAAACATCCAATGTGTGTGTAATCGATGCAATGAATGGTGGGCGTTAAATTCTTGTATGTTGATACTCTGTTCCCTGCTCCCGGAAGGTTTCACGTCCCATTGACGCCATGCGAATTCAATTGAGGTGATGCAGGAATTTATGGCTCGCTGGATTGCTTTGGGTGGCAAGGATATAAGGAAGAGAATGGAGAAGGGAAGAGGATGTATGCTCTGGTTGGTCTGCAGCAGAGGCAAATTCAAGGAGGTGTTGAAAGTTCAGGTGGTTTACTGCATTATGGAGGCGTCTTCGGAGTCCACTTGTTCATCCCCGCCGGCACTGTTTGTGGAATCATATATTCGGGATAGCAAGAAAGAAATCAAGAAGCTGAACCGGATTATTGATAAGATCGACACCGAGGGAGGAATGCGTCTAGAGAATGTTCATAGTGACTTGGTTTTCCTGAGGAAGGAGTTTAAACGAGCAATCGCGCGTTCTGAAAAAGCAGTTCTAGGGTTAGTGGTAGAATTGGAGATTAAGACGGAGAAGATAGAACTGAAAGTGGCAAAGCTGGAAACTACAAATCATCCAGGTTCCTTGTCCCGCCGTGAAAAGGAAAATAATTAAACTCTTGTCTGTGAAATGCATTTTGGATTTTGCTGTTTGTATGTGAAATTTAGCTTTGAATTATCATACTAGGGCTATAGTGTCTGCTTGTGAATAGGATGTTATCGAACATTGTGAAGCTTTCTCTCTTAGTTTACTGGTTATGTTACTGTATGGACCGGCTCGGTTGAAACCTGTTTAAAGCTAGCAATAGCTGGACCTTTGTTGCTGCTTCCACAAGGGAGCCTCTGTAACTTGGATATGTTTTGGTGGTTATACCACCTTTTATATAAATCATAGTTGTTACTGTAAAAAAAAAATTAAAGTATGGAACAAAGAAGTCTTCAACAACATATTCAAAGAGAAGAAAGCATTAGAAATCCAAATGAGGACTATTCAACAAAAATTATTCTAGAAAGCTACACAACAAATATCAAATAGGAAGAAGTGAATATGCAAATGAAAATAGAAACTCGATCCAAGCAAAAGGAAACACTATGGAGGAAAAATTCAAGAGTTAATTGGTTCAAATAAGGGGGAAGCAACACCAAGTTCTTCAATAACTAAATGATATAACACCGCCATTCTAACACCATAAACTCAATCAAAACATATTTATGAGCAATATAGAGAAAGAACAATGAAACGGAAAATGATTTAACCAACTACTACAATTCTCTCCTCACTGAACCCCCCCCCCACATCGAATAGAAGCTATCGGAAAAATTGTTCAAAACATTCCTTCAATAATCATGGAGGATCATAATGATAGTATAATGAGGGAAATTAAAATGGAAGAGGTTAAAATATAAGCTTTCAAGATGGCCCGAGACAAATCTCCAAGCTTGGATAGTTTCACTTCAAACTTCTTCCACTCATGCCGGAGCACAATAAAATCATAAATCTGGGAAGTAATTAAGAATCTAGGCAAAAAGGAAAATCCTCCTAGTCCTTAACTCAATGTTTTTAACTCTAATTCCAAAGTAGAATAAAGATAATGATCCTAGAAAATGCATATCTATATCACTTTGCAACGCCATTTAAAAAATCATAGAAAAAGTCATTTCTAATCGTCTCAAGCCTCTTCTTCCATTAATCATCTCGGAAGAAAAATTGGGATACGTTGAAGGATGCCAATCAAAGATGGGATAATTATGGAACATGAGCTCTTCCACTCTCTCAAAGTCTTTAAGACTCCAGGTATGATTCTCAAGCTTGATTTTTAAAGTCTTTTGACAAACTAAGTTGGGAATATTACAATACATGTACTTTCAAATCTTGGATTATCAAACACTTAAGTCAATTGGTTTCTCTCTATTATCCCATCTTCCTTATTCTCAACCCTCATCAGTGGATCTCCTTCAACTATCTTTGTCCCATCCCATGGCATTAGGTAGGGAGATTTGGTTTCTCCTTTTCTCTCCATTCTCATGGAAGGAGGGCTTGGTATATCAATTAAACATTAGAGTAAATATGCCAGTCTAAAATGGGACTCATAATAAAAAGAACCAACAAAAATGGGCTTCATAAAGAAAAGAGTCAACCATAATGTTTGACTTGGCATATTTGTCATAAAAATATTTTTTTTTCTTCTTTGTATTTTCAACATATATCCATATGGTTTTACTAAAATTTCAATCAAGAGCACTCATTGGATGTGGAATTTAATTCCACATCCAACGAGTGCCCCCACTTGAAACTTAAATAAAACCATAGGGAGATATGTTGAAAACACAAAGAAAAGAAAAAAAATTTCTTCTCTCTTCCAAAATTCACAAATACTAATTTATTATGTTAACTACTATTATATTATTTTCCTTAGGAAGCCCATTTTAGACCCCAAATTCCCTCTAATGGAAAACACGTTCGTAGCCTCTATCAAAGGTATCGGGCCCTGTGGAGGATATCTAAGTGCCTCTCACCAACAAATTGTAGATGACACCATGCTTATGGGGATTCCTACTGTCAAGGAAGCAAAATCCTCTCAAAAAAATATAAATACCTTTATGTTAGCTTCTAGAACCTCAATAAACCTATAAAATTCTCAAATCTTCTTCCTCAATGTATATAGTACAATATAACTAAACATTACTAGGCTCCCAAGATATAAAGGGGGCTCCCTTCCATCCAAATAGACAGTGGCTCATCTCATTCAGATCCCTTGTAAAAACCCTTCTTGGGCGGACCATCTTTCAAAACTAGAAAAACATTTATCAAACTACTCTTTCTTGTCTTTGAACCTAACAAGTCGAATAACTCTTCTCAAGTTTGTTCTCCAAGCTCTTCCCACTTACATGTTCTCTATCATGGCCACCCATAAGAAAATCATTAAACATATCAACACTCTCCGAAGATAATTTTTATGGGTAGGATCAAGAAAAAAGGGGGTATTATATCCCGGGAGAAGGTTTGCAAACCTAAAAATATAGGATTTTTTAGACTTTGTGATCCACGAGTGGAAAACATGGTCCTAGGTGCAAACATATGGTGGCAATGTCTCAAGAATGAACAAACTCCTTGGTGTTAACAATGGAAACGAAAATATGCTCCACAAATTGATTATTAATATATCAGTTACCTCATAGGGGATAGGCATGGATCAATGTTAAGGAACTCATCTTGGTAAAATAAAGACCTCATACAAAAAGGAAAATTTTGGGATGTCAAGAATGGAGCATCAACAATGTTTTGGGTTGATGCACATCAACAAATGCCAAATCTGGCATCCAAACCAGGGAATCCTTTAAAATAGCCCTACATCAACAAGACAAGATATGGAAAATACAATATTGGGACTCAAGGATCAACATTAAGAACTAACATACTTGGATGGACCAAAGCAATTGGCCGAATGATGAGAACAATCTGAATTAGGATCTTCAATGAAAAGAATAGTCTCAAACAAGGATACCAATTCAACAAGGTCAATATCAACTAAGATGGGCATATAGAGAACAAGGAAAATATACAATTAAGGATGGATACTCCATGCTCATCAATTGTCGCCAAGAAATATACTCTAGTATATGGGAGAATATTTGGAAAAGGAAACTGTGGCCCAAAGTGTCCACCTTTCTCTGGATGTTGGCTAAGAAAAAATGCTAACATGGGAAAAATTATCAAGAACAGTTTTGAAGGATTGTGAAGATGTTATTTATGTTATAAGAAAGAGTAAACACAATATCACCTATTCAACCAATGTGAATACACTAATCAACTATGGGACAAAGGAAAATTTATATTTAGGAAACATGATAGAAATCAAGGAAGCATACAACATGAAATAAAAACATTGGAGAATAGATGGCTTCTAAAGACCAATCCTAAATAGAGTTTGGATCATATTCCTAGGAATTCTTCTACAGAACATATGTAAAAAAAGAAACATAATAATTTTTAAAGGAACCTCACTCTCATGAGACAAAAGGTTAGCTTTAGCTCCATCGAAATGTGCTAGAAACTATGTACTCTCAAGAATGGTATCGAGAGTAGAGAAATATAAATATTCATGAACAACAAATTATACGACATTGGGCAATTAATTTATTACAGGAAAATTTCAATTCAAGATTCAATCCCCATCATTCAAGGCTCACATGATGGTCTCCCCTTCCCCTTGTATTCCTAAAACTAAACTTTGATGGTACCTCCAAAAGAAACCCAAGTACATGTGCATTTAGAGGAACCTTCAAGGGTGAAAAATGGTTAATTTATCAAGTTTATACAGAGTCCATCGATAGAGACAACAATAATACAATAAGTTGCATGCCCTCTATTTTAGCCTCTAGGTAGCTAATCAACCCAACTATAACAAGCGCATGCTAGAAGGGGACCCCTAATTGATAATTAATCTGGCCAAGAAAATATGATTTGGTTCCCACACTTCTAAACTATCCCATAGCTAGAGATTGGAATCCAAAATAAAATAGTCAATGACCCAACTACAAAGTGACACAGTCATATACCAACTCATGTTCGTAATAAAAAACAAACTAGCTGATAGGGTAGACAATGAAGGAGTGATGCACGAGAGGGGAAACACCAACCAAGCTTGTAATAACATTCAACCCTCCAAGTGGAATGAGGAATGTCAAAATATTGTGAATGATGACTTTCATCCCTGGAGTCAAGTTCAAGATAGAACATTGAAGGGTAGCCATGAGATAAGGCAGTTGGCCATAGCTTGGGCTACCACGTGCAATCTCCATGCACATTCATAATAAGTGTGAATGTGGGAGGAGGACGACCACTACTCCTAATTACTCACATGAGAAGATGGCAAGGACAATTGAGCTCATTAAAGGTGAAATGGATTTGGGTTTTGTCACATTTGAATTAGATAATCATTGTGATAATGAGAGAAAATATGAAGGCAATAGGACTTATATTATGAACGTTTATACACCAGATCAAGGTATAATTCTCTCATTGAATCTCTCCAAACTCAAGCCTTCCAAATTAAGAACCCTCACAATATTAAGCTTCAATACATTTTGATAAGAAATTGAAGATGTGGATAGTGGATGGTGAGAAGGAATTTTATAGTCCATGAATTTAGAGGGGGGAAAGTTGAAAAGAAAACAAATGTTGACAACTTTGACTTCCCTTGTCGGCGCTGAAAACATAGAGTTTGCATGTGGTTGTAGTGCTCCTGAGGGAGGTCATAGAGCTCACGTAGGTGATAGTATTTTGGTGGTTGGTAGTACTTTGTGAGGTGGTATAATTTTGGCAGGTGCTAACAAGGTTCCTAGAAAAGACGATAGAGGGTTGGAGGATATCAAGGTCACTTACTAGATTTTGCTCAATCCCTTGAATATTTTATGCATAAATCACAAAGATTAGCAAAAGGTAAGCCATAAATATCACCAGATCTCATTAAATTAAGCACGTCTATAAATTATTTATAAACTACTTTAAAAAATATGGTATTGATTGTATCATTATTTAAACTATGTTGTTTGGAATTTTGGAGGTTACAAGAGAATATTTCAACATAGTCTTCTAGACTCTCATCCTCTAATTCCACCATTTTAAAAATGTCCTCCCTTGAGCTTCTAGTTTTGCAGTATTCTTGGTACTTCTTAAGAAAGTCTTTTTCATATTATTCCAAAATTTAATACTACCATCTTCCAATCCCATAAACCATCCAAGAGCATCATATTTTAAAGTTGAAAGAAATAGCTTAAGTTCATGAGCATCATTGAAATAATTGTAACTACGACATAAAATATAAAACTCAAAGAGGAAGGAATTAGGGCCTTCAGTAACCATACCATGAAAATGTGGAAAAAACGAACGTAGAATTATTTTCATGGCCACATTAGGTGTTAGATCCAAAATTGGGAACCCAAAAGCTACCTCTTCATTTCCTCTTGCATTTGATGTTCATTTCTCATTTTCTGCCACAATTCCACAAAGCTTAAAGTCCTCCAAGCTAGACTATGATGATGTTGGTTCATTTGATGGATTTCCTTTGACCTATTCTATTGGTAGATCAATTTCTTCTTCAAATGTAGGGCAATGATTGGTAATATGATTGTGCCTCTGGTTGGCCCTACTCCTTTCATTGAATGAGTACGAACTCTACCTATGTATTTTGATCATGATTCCCTTCTAGCCAATGAATTATTAAATAGGGGTTTTGGAATTTTTATACAAATCTACAATGAATTATTAAATAGGGGTTTTGGAATTTTTATACAAATCTACATCTAGTATACCTAATTCAATTCATTCACTACAAAACATGATGATCCTTTGTATATATTCACTAAAGTGAATGCGGTGGGTTGTTACACCACATAGATTATGTAGTGAGGTCATCTTTGTGTCTTACCATTACCACTCCCCTTCTCCAAAACATGCATGCAATGACAAAACCAACACATAAAAGAATAAAAATGTTCTACTTTTATGGAATCAAAAACTATGAATTAATCAGTTACCCTTTAACATTTACCTAGTAATAACAACAAAAATGTTAGTCAATTTATTTGCCATTTAATAAATCCTACTACATTTAGTTTTATATCCGAAGGCATAAGCTTGTGAAATGTTAAGATAGTATGTGCAAGGTGACTAACATATTCTTAGATTATTGACCTTAAGAAAATGGAAAATATTCACTAACTAAACCTCAAATAATACTTTCTCAATCTTCAATCCAAATGAAAACACTTTTGCTTTTATAAACACTTGAAAAACTACTTGGAACATTGTTTACTCCTATATCTAATGATGAATTAGTTCTTGGTGGAAATCCCTCATATCCCGATACAATAAATTATGCTTTTTCTAAAGACACGAGAATTTTATATTCATATCATTTAAACAAAAATTAAGTTTATTTCATCATAAAAAGAAATCACATTACTCTAGTGTAAGTATACATGATCATATTCAGTTACTTCATCATTCATAACACCAAACTCAATCGTTTACTCTTCTTCTCAATCACAAAATGTATTTGAAGATATTTATTTTTGTTGTAGATTTTAAAAAGGAGTTATTTTGAGTATATCCTATGTAACTATGATCACACCCCAAGCATTCATAAACCAATAAATAAATCTAGTTTTTTAGATTTCATTATAAGCATGAGAAATCTATAGATATTGGAAAGTAAAATTATTCTTACACATAACTTAATTCTTCACAAACTAATTGGCATGCATGAACCCAAGAATTGTATACACAAAAAAGATTTATAAATATATAAAATAGAGCATTAGCTATGCATGCATGAAACATTATGATTCCTCATTTATAGAGCAAACACGAACATAGATAAATTAAGATACACAAATAAATATAATATCACCTAGAGTATTAGAGCAACGCACACCTTCTCGAGGGGCCCTTCCAAGCTATATGAATCCACTATTGAAGACTCACACACTAAACATAGTCACACTTGAGTGACCCTAACAGTTAAAAGCAATGTGTTTCCTCTTAGGAGGTCACAGGTTCAAATTTGAAGGGGTTTAGGGTATGTACATCTTTGTGGACTTTGACAGTTAAACCGCAATGCAAATGAGGTCCCTTGTCTCACAAACAAGTGTGTCTCATGCACCAAATTGGTGTCTTGCTCGGTGGTGACCTTATATATATATATATATATATAAAAGGTTCAGAACTACACAAACAAGAGTTTCAATCTCAACATCAACTACACACACCAACCAACTTTCTCCCTCGTTTAAACTTATACATATTAATAGCAGGGGGTCACATAAATAAACACCCATGTCCCAAAATTAACCAAACATTAAGAAATAACAAACGGTGGTTAAATCATTTCTTAATTGGTTTTTTGTTTCAATAGATAGCATCTAAAATTGATCTTCATGCCATTCACATGACATGAAATGCATGGGAATGGCCTCCTTTGCTAGAGAGAATCTTAGTTTCTACGTATGCTTGTTAAGGTGATTGACTAGAACTTTGACCATTCGATCACACATTCCTTGGTGCCGAATGAAACAACACACTACAAGGAACAGACCCTCTAGCACATTCTATAGTGGAAACCACTAAAAGAGGGCCCAAATATTCATTTATAGAAGAGGTTTCTAGTAGATGCGAGCAAGTGGGCTTTTTTAATCGGTGCTTTTGTAAAAGTCAAATTCACCAATGTGATTGAATAGTGAATGCACCAATGTGGCTCAAAAATATTAAATCACTGATGTGTTAATCTCATTTTGATACGGGAAAAATGTTGTTACATAAAAAAATGGCAATGACAATGCATTCACCACATGAAATTCCCTGGTGTGGTTAAGGATTGAAAGCACTAGAGTGGCGAAAATATTAAAATATGAATGCGTTCATCCCATTTCAACATGGGAAAAAATGTGTTTATATAAAAATGGCAATAACGGTGCCTTTTCGATATGAAACACCCCAATGCAGTTAAAGAGCGAATGTCCCAATGTAGAGAAAATATAAAGCATCGATGCATTAATCCCCATAAATGTAAAGCAACATAGCTATACCAAAAACCCATAGGCCAAGAATAATATTTAAAAAAATGACATAAACGATGCACTAGATACTTTTATATGCACCGATGCATTATGTGTATGAGACATTGAATTCAAGTAAATTTTACAAAATCACGTAAACCATTTTAATATTTTTCTACAAATACAGTGTGTTTAAAGAAAATGACAACCCTAGTGCGTGTTGCAAGATGGCACACCAGATAAGTTTAAAATGATTTATGTTTTATTTAAAATTCCACACCCAATTTTTAAATATTTTCAATCACATAATGGTGTATTTGTATTCTTATGGAGCACCAGTGCGCCAACTAGAAGAACGACCCAATGTGTCCTTGTACTGTGCGCACCGATGAAAGGTTAAATAAAAAAATTATGTCTGAAATATTCATTTTTACCATTCTACAGTGCTCTTAAGCTCTCAACCATTAGTGCCACCTTTTCCTCCTTAAAGTTCCATGCCATCGATGCTCTTCTTACCTGTATTTCTCTTGTCCATTACTTGGTACGTGTTTATTGAATTTTGCTAAATGGTGGGGAAAATTCATTTTTTTGGACTACGTGGAAACCATGCCTCCCCAACGAACAAATGTCTAGGTAATCTCTTTGTTTTCTTCTAACTTAAACTTTTAGTAGATTAAAATTTGGAATTAAGCTTGAACTTTCAGTGTTTGAAAAAAACGTAAAAATTCCATGTGGTGTGTTCACATACTTCAGATCGCACGAAAACTTGGTAAACACTATAAAATTACAGTGTGCACCAGAAGCGGTGCACTAATGGACTATGAACGTAGCTTACTATCACACGATGCACTATATACTATAGCACACTTTGCCATTTAATATAAAATTATAAATCATTCAATGACTTGCACCGCCATTAGTACACTCACCACCACCAAATGCACCACACTGAAATGGTGCACTCACATATTGAGCACTGCCACATACAAATTAAAAATTTTGTATAACAACCCAATGTATCCATGGCAAATAACACACCTGTGCCATTTAATTTAAAATAATAAATCACAAAATGGTGTTGTAATATATATCAACAGCCGATGCGTTCAATGACTCGCACTACTCTTGGTGTGCTCATCATCGCTAAACCAACTGCATCATATAACAATGTGCTAAATTTTAGAGCACCCCTACATATAAATTAAAAAAATTATATATCAATCGAGTGCATTCAAATTATATAGTGCACCAAGCCTGCACAGGGGTGGCTCATTGGCGATTCGCTTGATATGAATTCACATGTTGTAATGGAGGTCACAAGTTCAAATCATCCCCGAGCTTACCCGTGTCCCAAGCTTGCAGGTGGTTGTGGGGCACATAGGGGTATAGTGCTAGTGAGAATGGATCCATGGACCCCATGCCATTTAATATGAAATTATAAATCGCAAAATGATGCTTTAATTTATATCAACACACAAATGCATTTCAAATGGTGCTACAACCACCGATAAACCAACAACATCGTACACTGGTGTGCTAAATTATAAAGCATCACCACATATAAATTGAAAAATTAATATAAAAATCCGGTGCAATCATGGTATAAAGCGCACTAGTTCGCTATTTTACATGAGGTTCATGGATACATGTGCGTCGTTTTACTATCGTATTACAACGAATGCTTGCGGTGAGCTACTTCATCAGAGTGCACCAAAAAATATTAATTAAAAATTAAAATTGGCATTTCAGAGTGTTGGTTTTATAACACGGCAGTGCTTGCAGTGCTGAAAAATTTGACACATGCAACAATTATTTCAGCTTATGGAAGCACCAATGCTTTATTTTCTTAGGGAAGCACTAGCATCATTACAAGATTAACTAGTTGTGTTCTAGTGGTGTGTTGTATGAGGGATAGTAACCAACTTCTCCTTCAGAGTGTCAAGTTCCTATTGACACTTTGACGCCTATTCATACTTAACCTCTTTTCTCAACAACTCTTCTAATGGCAATATTATGTTGTCATAATTCTTGATAAACTTCGTAAAGTTTTGTCATAATTCTTGATAAACTTCATAAAGTAGCCAATATGTCCCAATGTCGCATGCAAGCCTTTAACATGTGTTGGGGTCAACAAATCGACTATGACTGCAATCATTCCCGAGTCAATGATCAAACTTTCCTTGCACACAACATGTCCCAACATAATTCAAATAAAATAACCTCTATTGTAACAT
>LPNX010783833.1:170744-188324 GCA_001517045.1 Pseudotsuga menziesii | reverse complement strand
TTACATATAAACTACCTTTATATCATATTTGTATTTCTCGCAATTAATGTATGTGATTTTATCAATTTACATGATTAACTTTGACTATCAATCTTAATATAACACCACTATTACTTACACATGACTACAGGTGTACCAGATGTGCATTTAAGCATAAGTCAATATAGACTCATATGCTTATATCCACAACATACTATTATCTACTAGAATCTATAAATGTGGGTCAAGACAACAGAGATCAATTGTTAGTATGACATAAAATAATATTCACCTCATTACAATCAACTATGTAACAACCCCATAGTATTAACTTATGAAGTTATATAATGTCAAGTACATAATAGATAGAAAAAGGATCTTCTAAACAAAACAAAACAAAAAAAAAAAATTAATCTATTTCAAATTTTGTTTTGAGATAATTTTGAGATAATTATAGATCATTTGAAGGAAAATTATTTATGTAACATCCCCAAATACAATTATAAGAAGGTATTATCACCTATCTCCTAAATATAAGATGCATCTTTGGAGAAAGATAAACATTAACTTTAGGTTCCAAAAATCATTTCTTTACATATAACCTTAACCTGGAATGGTAGAATGTAATATGATCTTATATGGTCAGCTCTACTATGAACTATCACCTATATATGGCTATTCTTCATAAGATACCAGTATTCCGTGCATGTTACTTATATACTAGTCATATTGATCATATAGATACACTATGTAAGATATGATCTGGATAGAGTGGTAAGCAATGAAGTGTTACAATGTATCTGCTTATTGTTAACAAATAATGTTTGTGATTACAATTAAGACTTTCGTTGTATGTGTCTTATGATAAATAAAATTCTCCCACAAAGCAATCGATGATCCCAATCAATTGACAGGAAAACATTGATGGCCACCCAAGAAAAAAGGAACTGTAATTCAATGATTATATTCCTGTACATTTTACAATCAAGTTACTCAATATTTTTTATTGTTTTTCTCTTCTTTATGGCTTGACGAGGAATTTGCAAAATTGCGTAGAGGATCCGAACTAAAATTACTTGTAGATGAAATATATTACAAAACAATATCAACTCTTGTAGAACAACAACTCTCCTTTGCTAAAGCTTTGGGCTGAATGAAATCTATTCTTACTCACTTTCTACCTTTGCTAAAGCTTTTTAACAACAACTCTCCTTTGCTAAAGCTTTGGGCTGAATGAAATCTATTCTTACTCACTTTGATAGAAACCAAGCTTTATGTAGTACCACTATAAATAATCAAAGAACGCATTTTACCTCTATACATGATTTTGAAAATATTATTTAGTTGTCCATTTTTTCTTACTAAATTGTTGGGCTGAATGAAATCTATTTGTATCACTTGTTCTCTATCATATAGATCTTGTTCCTCCTTACTAAATTGTTGGGCCGAAGGAAATCTATTTGTATTTCTTGTCTCTTTCGCCACAGGGGAATTTATTAAGATTTTTGGCTTCTTCAATTAGTGAGAGATGTCCTTTCCATCTTTAAATCTTGTTCAACATTTCAAATCATTCCAGCCTTTAAGTGTCAGCAAATGGGCTGAATGAAAACCACCTTTCAACATTGACCTTTTGATCACTATCATATAGATCTTGTTTTTCCTTACTAAATTGTTGGGCTGAATGAAATCTATTTGTATCACTTGTTCTCTACCATATAGATCTATCATACTTGTTCTCTATCATATAGATCTTGTTCTTCCTTACTAAATTGTTGGGTTGAATGAAATCTATTTGTATCTCTTGTTCTCTTTCGCCATTGGGATTTATTAAGATTTTTGGCTTCTTCCATTAATGAAAGAAGTCCTTTTCATCTTTAAATCTTGTTCAACATAAGTATTTGTATCTCTTGTTCTCTTTCGCCACTTGGACTTCTTAAGATTTTTGGCTTCTTCAATTAATGAGAGAAGTCCTTTCATCTTTAAATCTTATTCAACATAAGTGTCAGCAAAGTATTTTAACTTAGTCCAGACTTTGTCAAAAAAACATATTGTCCTATCAGTACATGGTCAAACCTGTTTTAGTGTCCCAGTGTATTAAACATATCATCTCAATTCATTACTCAATTACTAAAGGATATCTTCAATTTATCCTACTTTCATCCCTTGTGACGTTCATTCACAATTGTTAAAATTTGATGAGAAATTCCATTCCTTCATTCTGGTCTTTCATCAATGAGGTTCAAAACAATCCCCATGATTCTTTTGCATATTTGTATTGACTCTATTCATTAGGCTAAGACAGATTTAGTCCTTTAACTTGGATCTTTCAAAACAGTCCCCATGATTCTTTTGCATATTTGTATTGACTCTATTCATTAGGCCAAGACAGATTTAGTCCTTTAACTTGGATCTTTCGACGGAGTTGTGAGGAGTCCAATGTTTGTTAAGCTTGTAATCAATGGTTCGTTTTCAAAAATTGGTACGCCGCCCATAAGGTCTTCATTACTTGAATCAACTTCTAACTCAAAGTATTCACCCTTTCTTCTCACTAGTAGGTCATTCTAAGTATTAGCTCTGTCATTACTATTTTAAGCAATAGAACATTCCTTTTTAGTTGATGCAGCAGAGGTTCTTTGATATTCTCCTTCAGGAGCTTCTCCTAGTATTTTTCTTTCACTAGCTAAATCAATTTCTTGTACACAGTCCTCATTTTCTTTCTTATTCTCTTCTTTTCAGGAGCTTCTCCTAGTATTTCTCTTTCACTAGCTAAATCAATTTATTGTACACAGTCCTCATTTTCTTTCTTATTCTCTTCTTTGGATATGGCTCGAGGATGTTCATGTTCTTTTCCTCCTTCATTAAGGACATTAACTTCAAGTGAAAAAAAACATCCTTCTTGTTTAATAGGTTACTGACTTGTTTGTTCGCTAGGTTACTGACTTGTGCTCCACATTTTAGTATGCCCCTGCCTCTTAGAGTCTTTTGAAATATGACCATAATAATGAAAATTATGACATTGAATCTCACCGAAACTCGTACCTTTGTTTCTTGCTGAAGTATTCTCGCCATAGTTTCTGCAATTTATGGCCTTGTGTCCAAACCTGTTGCATAAGAAACAGTAACCAAAGAAAGTATTTTTATACCTAGGATCAAATGTTCTTGGTGGTGCAATCCATCTAAATTCATTTTCCTCTCTGAGTGTGATATTTTTCTTTGTTTTTTCCTTAACCAAGATCATGGCTTCCAAGATTTTCTTCAGTTTTCTTTTCAGGGAGCTTAGAATTCTCTCCACATGGGTGAAATATCCACCTCGGGGAGCTTAGAATTCTCTGTTTTTCGAGGCCTTCAAACTCGACCAACTCAAGGAGTCTCAAATCAGCTGTTTGGGGATTCTTCAAAAGAAACTTATAATCTTGTAATCTTTAGTGAAGACTAGTAACAAAGAAACCTGCGTGTGCCCAAAATTTTTAAATTTTTATCATATTCTAAGTGTTTATGTTTAATTTGAATTTTCCCCTCATGGTATTTTACTAGTCTCATTTAACATCCCCTTTGGAACTTTAACTTTTTTCATCTTTCTTCCCTACATGTTATGTCAGCATTTTCAAATTTGTACAGCTCTTTAACTACCCACATGACCATTTTTATCCTCACTACTAGATGATGGCTTCCATCTTCGCGAGATCTATCTTGAGTTTCCCCTCCACCAATCACATACCCCAAATACACCAATGACTACCAGGCAAATTCACATATATTAGAATTTTTCCAGCAGCTGATGCTTTTTCAGAGTCCATGACATGTGAAATATGCTCTTCCAAGGTAGAGAGAAAAAACAATATATCCTCAAGTACACTATAAAAATAAAGAAAGGGACGCACTAATCATTCATCAAAAGCATAAATTATGCTGGTGCATTCCAAAAACCTCCATTTTTATCCTCACTACTAGTCCATATGAGCAGGCCTCTTTTGGTTCACTAATCATTCATCAAAAGCATAAATTACGCTGGTGCACTCCAAAAACCTCCATTTTTATCCTCACTACTAGTCCATATGAGCAGGCCTCTTTTGGTTCTAAAGTACATTGGTGTATGCAAAATATATGTAACAAAGTATAGATCTTTGAATCAATCACATCCATGTCAATTTTGATGATATCAAGGAAACTGGTTATACCTACATTATGTAGAAAATTTTCATTAGGACTCAGATTTCATTATATGTTTACGGTATAAGCTCTCCATACAATCAGCTAGTAAAGAAAATCTGTTGTATAGTTATTGCATCTACAATAGGGAATACGTCAGCAGTTTCCTTTGCCTTTGGCTTCACCGAAGCACGATGCACGAATTTTCGAATGATTCAGTTTCCTTTGCCATTGGCTTCACCGAAGCATGAAGCACAAATTTTTTAATGATTCAGAACATTTGGGATGGATGCATACAATAAGCTTCCTTGCAGAAACATCAAGTAATCCATTAATAAGATTGGACCTACATATGTGGAGTATGAGGAGAGTCGACCATTTTCCAAGAAAGGGGCAGCCCAATTAAGTCTAGAATTCTCGGTTGAAGTTTAGAGAGAGGCACAATAGTGTTTTATCTAAATCTAACGAAGCTTATAAATTCCAGGGAATACTGCTCCGCAAGCCAATGAACATGTTTCCCAGACAGATATTGTATTCGAGAGGATGCTGTTCCACAAGCCAGATATTGTATTCCAGGGGATACTGTTCCACAAGCCAATGGAAATGTTTCCCAGACAGATATTATACATCTATCAAGAATAATTGGACAGCAAGACAATGAACTTTCATCATACGAAATTCCACTTGGTTTTTCACGTTCTTGCTATCACACAATGAACTTTCATCATACGAAATTCCACTTGGTTTTTCACGTTCTTGCTATCACACAAGACGTAAAATCGATTCACACAGTAGCAAACACTATACAAATGACTTAAGAGCACAAATAATCCTGATAAGTTTTCCACAAATTGGACAGTTTTGGACCTTCAGCCATTAGTTGTGTTCAACAGTGAGGCTGATAATAGAGACTCTGTGTTTGATTTCGTAGAAGCCCAAACCAGCATAATGCAATGCCTCTCTACCGTGCTACATTACAAATCCTAACAACTGCAGACTCTAAATTATGGCGGCATCTCTTCATATGCATAATACAACTGCTAAATACATACCAGCATTCCATATAAGAAACACCAAACATCCTGACAATTTACCCTTTGACAACATACATAGAGTACATGTTGAATTAACATTCAAAATAACATCAAACATTCTAACATCAAAACATTCTACATAAAAAATACCACGAATCCTAACTATATGCACCAAAATTCCACATAAGAAATTCCAAAAACCTTGACAATATCTGAAAATATCTGTTAAATAGACCTTTAAAATAGTATCAGTGTGATTCCAACTCCTAATGAAAGCATCCATCACAATGATGTTATCATTCAAAATACCTCTTATCTTCCTCTTGCAGAACAGTTATTTGCTCATCCTCCATGAATATCCTAAATTGCATAACATCATCTCAAATAAATGGTCGAGTAAATATCCGAATATCATGTGGAATTGCATTCCCTCAAGGAAAAAAAAGGAACATGCATATATTCTGTCAAAAAAAACATAGACTGCTGTACGAATTGGAGAAAATTTTGAACCCTATATCTCATTTGAGGAAATTTCGAAGCCTATATCTCAATTGGACATGCTATTCCTTCAGCAAAGGTGTTATCTCCTGTATCCACTAAAAAAATCACCATCTTTGAACCATTGAACTACAAAAACAGAGAATTAAACAAAAAAAAAAAGGAAAGGAAATTTTGTTAATTTGGATTGTCATGAATCTTGAAAATGACAGATGGAAAATATGCATGCAGATAAGCGAAGAAAACCATTTCAGCTTTTAACCAATTATGCCATTACAGTTGAACAAAAGTATGAACAAGAGTATGACCATCATTTCCCCGCTTTTGGTATTAATTTCATTGTTAGTTTAAAATTTAAGTTATCAACTATTCGTATACACTCTTTGAGAGAAGGCAAACAAAAGTTGCTGAAACCTGGATTACTGTTCCTATATGACCTATTGTGCCCTTTAATCTGAATGCATACCATGGGAAAAGTTCGACAACATGGTATGATGAAGGGTATTTCACATCTTTATATATTTTTAGGTTTCAAAGATGCATATTAATTCTTAAACCATATATTGCTATTAAATAATTATTAGTAGGTTTATTGGTCCACTGTTAATATTTAGGTTGCAGAGTGCCATAGAGACAACTATGAATCATTATCAAGCCATGTGTGCAATACTTTCAGGACTCTTTTAACTATTCTAGTCATCTGTGTTCCATTCTGCCTTAAGTAGGATCTGCTTTTGACCCATCTCCATTATTACCAAGGCTTTAAAACAATCCTTCAAGGAACTTATGAAAACTGCATTTTGCTTTGAAAAACATTACCCCTTCCATATTTTATTGATTTCTTAGATTTCTTACAAAGTCATTTGTTTCGGAGACTCTTAGGTGTCAAATTATTTGCAACTAACAAAACTCCAAACCTTTCTCTGGAATTTCCTGTTCTGGAGGCAACTTCATTCACAAAAGCCCACTTCTTATCTTTCAGTTGAAGAATTTCAGTCAAATATTTGCCATCTGAGCTGGTTGTATTTGGTTCCACTTTACCTTTTAATATTGACGTTAAACTCGCCTAGAATTGCTATAGATTAGAATATTATCTTTAATGCTTGTACTGTTCATCTTTTATGTAATTAGAGATTGAATTTCAACTGAATGTTACCTGATTTCTCCCGGTGCGGACATGAAAATGTGCTTTAGCTCCATGGTTTCAATTATAAATTCCAAACATGTTTATACTCTGTAACTTCCATTAAATTTGAAGAATTAAAACTAATCCAAAACAATGTGTTTGGATTAGAATGACCTAAGGACTACAATTTGACGGTGATAGGATTGACTGCTATTCTCCCTACTTGAGTATAATAATATCCCATAATGTAAAATGGCTCCTGAAAAATGTAAATGCTATTTTGTTTAGATTGTTAATATTTATTATTTTGAAGCATAACACCCTGAACTGTGACATGATGAATAGTCGTCTGATTTTATATTTCATGTTGTAATTCTATGGAGGGCCGGATTGCATGGAGATGTCAAAGACGGGTTTAGTTTAAAACCTTAATCATTAGACTATTGCCCTATTTCCTGTATTGGGGCATAGGAATGGGTGTAAAGTTGCATGGATAATATTCTTGGTCTTTGAAAAATATAAAATACATCTCTTTGACCTAGCATGTGTGGACTTTAAAAGCCACGATGAAAATATGGGTCCCTAATCACCACGGAACAATGGATGCTTAAAAACCAAAACTATGTTTGTACTCTGAGCTCTGCAAGCTCAAAGTAAAGATGGCTGCAAAATAGTCCAGTCTGTGAAGTGACCTGATGCAAAATTGCATTGAAGCATTTGAAAATAAGGACGCCGTAATGGAGTTTAGCATTTCTTTGGTTTGTCTTACCAGGAAATTCTGTTAGTAAGAATAAAATAGCTTATGGACAATATCAGCAAAACATTGTGAAGGGAACTACTGGTTATTTTCCCACTGTCCCAATCTCTGGTTGCAGTACGGCTCAAATTAATAAAGCTCAATAGGGAGATGTTCTCTATGATTCTAGAGTGGGGCCAAATCTTCTTCATTTAGTGCATTACTCACACCAATAAAAAGGTGGTATTTTGGTTAGAAAGATGGTTTGTTAAAGCCGTCAATGACAAAGGCAAAGTTGCTGCCTTGAGATACTGTGAACTTAATTAAAACTAACAAGCCCCCTTCATGAGCAACATTTTCTGGTATAACAGAGCACTAAAACAGGTCCAAATTTGTAAATCCTCCATTCTAGCCTAGGCAGGTAAGACAACTACCAGGATCCATCCTTTTGTTGAAGGGGTTTGTCTATCAAGAAGTTTATCATAAACTGTAATGCAAGAATTTCTGGATTCACAATTTGGGAATTAATACTGTGGTTATCCACACTTTTGAATCCAAATCCTTTCCCTTCATAAAAGTAACCAGTATATCATTTTACATTGCAATTGGCATATGCCCATTGTCATTGGTTCAAAATTCACATTGTATTTGTAACCACTCCCTGCCTTCATATAGCCCAGGCAGGTAAGGTTTACAAATAAAATGTGAATCATGAACCAGGACCAGTCCTTTGCAGAGCTTGCCAGATTTAAAACAAATAACATAAAATGTAATGCTTTAAGCTTTGGATACACATAAAATGAACTTAGTTACAACTAACAAGCCCCCTTCATGAGCAACATTTTCTGGTATAACAGAGCACTAAAACAGGTCCAAATTTGTAAATCCACCATTCTAGCCCAGGCAGGTAAGACAACTACCAGGATCCATCCTATTGTTGAAGGGGTTGGTCTAGCAGGAAGTTTATCATAAACTGTAATACAAGAATTTCTGGATTCACAATTTAGGAATTAATACTGTGGTTATCCACACTTTTGAATCCAAATCCTTTCCCTTCATAAAAGTAACCAGTATACCATTTTATATTGCAATTGGCATATGCCCATTGTCATTGATTCAGAATTCATATTGTATTTGTAACCACTCCCTGCCTTCATATAGCCCAGGCAGGTAGTGTTTACAAATACAATGTGAATCATGAACCAGGACCAATCCTTTGCAGAGCTTGCCAGATTTAAAACAAATAACATAAAATGTAATGCTTTAAATTTGGAAACACATTTTAGGGAGTAGATGCAATGGGTTATCCATGAGTTTGGATTCAAATTGTATATTGCAACGGTTTCCTTAAGATTCTTGTTGGATAGACAATCTGCTCCAGAAAAAGCTATAAAGGAAGCTTTAGAAACATTTTCTCAATTATTGTTAACTATTAATTCTCTTAATTCTTCTCTTCAAATGTGGAATTCTTGTGACAAATCACTAGCTCCAGACAGGTAGGACAACTACCAAGACTAATGCTTTAGCCTGGAAGGATTGGCTCTCCTTACTGGGACAACTACCAAGACTAATGCTTTTGGCCTGAAAGGGTTGGCTCTCTTTACTTCTAAAATTTTGAAGTTTTTATAAAAGCACTCCTTGCTTTTATTTCCTACGTAGCTTCATCATAAAAAAAAAGATACAGGAGGACCATCTTTCTTCCATCCATGCCTAGGTATTGATTTTAATTGCTAGGTAGCTTCAACATTGTGAAAAGCGGATTCCGATTACCCTAAAAAGAATATAGGGGGACCATCTTCCATCTGTGCCTAGGTATTGATTTGATCGTCTACTATCTGGAATTCCAAAATTCTATGCTTTCAGTTACCATTAAACAACACATAAATTATGTCATTAAGAGGAGGTCTAGAAGGCCATCATCACAAAATCATTGTCTCCCTCATGATGTAATATTTTTATAACAATTACTACATTGTTAATATATATAGGTTTATTTGGATTGTATGAGAAAAGTTAAAATTGAAAATTTTATTTAAAATCAAAATATAAAAAATTACCAGACACTAAAATGGTGTGTAGTAAGAAAAACTTAAACTCACTCAAACTCAAACTCAAACTGTATCAGTAATAAATATTACTTAATACATATTAAAATTACAAAATAAATTCCCTATTCTTGATTAATTGGTTAATTATATCTTTTAACATTCCAAAAAATTCTAAATATTTCCTTATCATTATTTGCAAAAGAATAAATATAAGGAATTCTTAACAGCGGGGAACAATCAACTACATTGTATGCAGAAACATAAATATATAACAATCCTCCAGTGGGATCTGTTCACTACAGTGGCACTTATTTTCTATAGAACAATCCTCCATTCTGTTCATTATTCCAAATCCACCTCAAATCTGGTAGAGATGAACCTTGTAAAGCTGCAGCTGTCCTTTGAGAACCTTGTAAGCTCATCTGGAATACCGGATAAACTGTCACACGAATCTAAATAGAGACTTCAGGTTTGCAAGCTCTCCTATAGCACTTGGCAATGCTTTTAGCTTTGTACATACTGAAAGATCCAAAACCTGAAGCCGAGAAAGATTACTGTTAGCTTCAGGTGCATATTCAATTTCAGCTGAATTCAAATTGAGAAACTCGAATTCTGTGAGTTGCCACAATGAGCTTGGCAGTGATTTTATTGGAGATTTTGATAGATCAAGCACGCTAAGAAAAGAAAGGCTTCTGAAACCCTCTATGATATATGGTAGAAAAGTAACTGCTATGCTATGTCACCAGCGATACTTTCACCAATCGTTAAGGGATGGGCACCTATATTTTGTTCCACTCTGCTAACCGAGTGAAGGATCACATGTAAGCTGCCATTGCTATTGAGAATGTTTATACTATATAGACCCCGAAGCCTGATTTAAGATCTGAACAAGGGTAGATTGAAGTTAAAGACGAAGTGATGGATTCTTCATTTGTCGAATACTAAACTAAATTGACCACAATTTAACCGGGTGCAGAGGAGCTTACTTGACTCGTCATTGGGCTGTCTTAGAGACTTGATCAGGGTTCCCTTGCAGAATATTTACTTAAAGAATCTGGTAACAGGCAGAGAGGGCTTTTGTTCTCAGACCAAGTTCTGTTTAGCGGAGATAGCGACATAGAAATGAGATTCGCGAGCTCGTAGGACCACTTTTTTTGCCAACTCCGCAGCGGCCATGATAAAGCTAGGAAGCTTGGGTTTCAGGACTGATCGAAGCAACGGAGAAATTCTCAAAGTTTGTACTGCATTTAACTCCCCATTAAATTTTGGTAATCGTATCACCGAAAACATTTATATGGAGTCTCATCGATAACCATGCCATAGCTAGATTTCTAGATTTGGCAATGAAAATATAAAGAAAAGCAACCAGCTGATCTAAAATATTATTAGCTGAACTGGCTTTTCGGTATAATCAAATTTTACTTGTTTCTAATTCATTGGTGAATCTTTAATTGTTTTACTTCGAAAAACTACCCCTTCATAACCTAACCTATCCTAAGAAATTACAACTCAACTCCACTCCCATACACCTTCCACCACCTTCGCTCGGTCCATTACCACTTTCCCAACCCCGTGGCTGATACTTCACGCCCTCCGCTCCTACCCCGCTCCCCCTACCAGCTCTTCCCCCAACACCGTAGCACCTCTCCCCCTACCTCACTCCTCCCACCGCTCCTCCGCACCCCTCCCCATCAGTACCTCCCTCCACTCCCCTGCCATTAGCCCCACCGCAGTAACACCTCCATTCCTACACCGCTTCCTGCCATTACCTCCACCTTCCTTACCCCACCTTCCACCACCTTCGCTCGATCCATTACCACTTCCCCAACCCCATGACTGTTACTTCACGACCTCCGCACCCCCTACCAGCTCATCCCCCAACACCGGAGCACCTCTCCCCCTACCTCACTCCTCCCACCGCTCCAAGGCGGCAGCACCTCCGCTCCCCTCCCCATCAGTATCTCCTCCACTCACCTGCCATTGGCCCCACCGCAGTACCACCTCCATTCCTATACCCCTTCCTGCCATTACCTCCACCTTCCTTACCCCAACCCGGAGAGGGGGAGATGTATTTTTCTCCCGCCTCTTAACTCCCCTATCCCCTCCTCTCCAACTTCAATTTGAGAGAGGTTTTTAACCTCCCTCTCCTGCACTCCCCCAACTTCCCTAACTCCTCCCCCAACTTCCCTAACTCCAATTTGAGAGAGGATTTTCTCCTCCCTCTACTGCACTCCACGAATGGGAAAAGTGCTAGGAGAACCATTCCCAATGCAATGGAATGGACCCACCACTCCCCAAATGGGAATGACCTTTAGGCTGTGGCGTTCTTCAACACCCACATACCCCGTATACGCTGTCAATAGACTATTCTTCTTATTTTATACTCCTAACTTCGGCCTGCATTTCATTTACTATGCATGTGGGATAGCCTAACTTACAGTCATTTTCCATTTATTTACTTTGCATGTGAGATAAAATTAAATGGAAGCAACTTGCCTAGCAAATGATAATTATGCAGTCCACTACTGCACCCTCGACCCTCGAGGAACAAAGCCCTCCGTCCGTACTTCTCAACAACCAAAATGGAGATTATGATCGAGGACAGATTCATGACTCCAAGAATAACTGCAGGCAAACCCAAAAGATATAATCTAGAAGAGAATTGGAGACCAAAACGCGACGGCGTTGATGACCGAGAGCTACTGAATGAAGTAAATGGCAAGAGCCATGAGGAGTTGAACGGATGTTTTACCCTCTTGGAAATCTCGGTAGCCTCGATCAATTCCTGCGGATCCTCTGCAGCACGGTCCTGGCCTTCTCCATCTGCCCTCTTTCGATCGCACTGCCGGGAGTATCGGGAAGGGTAAAGGAACCCAACGCTCGGACGCCTGCCAGCCCCAGGGAAAGACGCCACCCCCAAGGATGGATTTTATCCGAATCACAGAAAGGACCCAAATTCCTATGAATAGTTGGAAGCCAATGTTGACGGCTCCCCTCGGTCTGGGAGGAGCCATTTCGGACAAATAAATAGGTACAGACTGAACAGGCTGAAAAGCATGACAATGCCATATGAGTTTCTTACTCCCGTATAAAGAAAAGGGAAAAAAAAGTGTTCTTGTTTTACAAAATCAAATCATAGTCTGAATAGAGATGAGCCTGAGCTTACTTGATTAGTGAAACCCACACCAAAGCCCAGCAAGATACGTCCAACGATCAGCATTGCTACATTAACAGCAGCGCCATTGAGAAAGGTAAAACCGGCGACCAGCATGGACTTCTGTCATTCGAAAGCTCTTGTTGTCGCTCCAGTCGTCAAAGTCGACACGGCCGTAAAGAGAAGAAGTGAACGAAGTCAGTATCTGGCTGTCTTGCTTGCAATACTCACTTGTTTTTGGCCGTGAAAAAATTTGCTCAGAAAACTCCGGCCGTCATGGATTTAAGTCCACCAGAAATTTAGCCAGAGAAAACCCCAATTACAGAGCTAGGGTGCCCGAGTCCAGAGCGTGACTAAATTCTCTTTGTATAAGATTAGGTCGGTACTCCTAATCAAAGAGGTAGGAGGGGAAAGTACATTTAACTTAGTGGTACGTGGTACTGATGTCCAGGTGCAGATGTCACCTGCTAGAAGGACACAAAACGAAATCGATCCACACCATTATGGTTTCACTTTACTCCATGATTATGGTTTCTCTTAAAGAAATGGAAAAAATGGAAAAGTTTGAGTATGAAAGCTAACATCAAAACACACAAAGTTAATCAATAGATTGGTGCAATATTTTTTCCCAACAAACAATAATTGAGTATATGGTATTTTAACGGTGTTTTTTTTTAAAGCACATAACTGCTTTGGTTAAGACACATTATGCATTTGTACCTGTCACTAATGGAGTTATGCTCATACCACGCCTTGGAATGGTTTTAATCTCAATATGCATATTGAAATCAAATCATTTATTTTTTATTTATGTTTTTTATTCAAATTATTGCGTCAAGAGGCGTTCTACAGCCCAGTATGGGGTAGATCTTGTAACGTTACGTAACGTTGTAACGTTACGTAACGTTGTAACGTTACATAATGTTATGTCGGCTATAAAAACCAGCGTAGATCCAAATCCTAGGCTCTATCAAGCGCCGAGAGGGATCAAATCTCTTTGTAGGTATCCATAAAATGGATTGTTATATATTTATGTTTCTGCAGACAGTGTAGTTGATTGTTCCCCGCTGTTAAGAATGCCTTATATTAATTCTTTTGCAAATAATGATAAGGAAATATTTAGAATTTTTTGGAATGTTAAAAAATATAATTAACCAATTAATCAAGAATAGGGAATTTGTTTTGTAATTTTAATATGTATTAAGTAATATTTATTACTGATACAGTTTGAGTTTGAGTGAGTTTAAGTTTTTCTTACTACACACCATTTTAGTGTCTGGTAATTTTTTATATTTTGATTTTAAATAAAATTTTCAATTTTAACTTTTCTCATACAATCCAAATAAACCTATATATATTAACAATGTAGTAATTGTTATAAAAATATTACATCATGAGGGAGACAATGATTTTGTGATGATGGCCTTCTAGACCTCCTCTTAATGACATAATTTATGTGTTGTTTAATGGTAACTTAAAGCATAGAATTTTGGAATTCCAGATAGTAGACGATCAAATCAATACCTAGGCACGGATGGAAGATGGTCCCCCTATATTCTTTTTAGGGTAATCGGAATCCGTTTTTCACAATGTTGAAGCTACCTAGCAATTAAAATCAATACCTAGGCATGGATGGAAGAAAGATAGTCCTCCTGTATCTTTTTTTTTATGATGAAGCTACGTAGGAAATAAAAACAAGGAGTGCTTTTATAAAAACTTCAAAATTTTAGAAGTAAAGAGAGCCAACCCTTTCAGGCCAAAAGCATTAGTCTTGGTAGTTGTCCCAGTAAGGAGAGCCAATCCTTCCAGGCTAAAGCATTAGTCTTGGTAGTTGTCCTACCTGTCTGGAGCTAGTGATTTGTCACAAGAATTCCACATTTGAAGAGAAGAATTAAGAGAATTAATAATTAACAATAATTGAGAAAATGTTTCTAAAGCTTCCTTTATAGCTTTTTCTGGAGCAGATTGTCTATCCAACAAGAATCTTAAGGAAACCGTTGCAATATACAATTTGAATCCAAACTCATGGATAACCCATTGCATCTACTCCCTAAAATGTGCATCCAAATTTAAAGCATTAGATTTTATGTTATTTGTTTTAAATCTGGCAAGCTCTGCAAAGGATTGGTCCTGGTTCATGATTCACATTGTATTTGTAAACACTACTTGCCTGGGCTATATGAAGGCAAGGAGTGGTTACAAATACAATATGAATTCTGAATCAATGACAATGGGCATATGCCAATTGCAATATAAAATGGTATACTTGTTACTTTTATGAAGGGAAAGGATTTGGATTCAAAAGTGTGGATAACCACAGTATTAATTCCTAAATTGCGAATCCAGAAATTCTTGCATTACAGTTTATGATAAACTTCCTGATAGACCAACCCCTTCAACAATAGGATGGATCCTGGTAGTTGTCTTACCTGCCTGGGCTAGAATGGAGGATTTACAAATTTGGACCTGTTTTAGTGCTCTGTTATACCAGAAAATGTTGCTCATGAAGGGGGCTTGTTAGTTGTAACTAAGTTCATTTTATGTGTATCCAAAGCTTAAAGCATTACATTTTATGTTATTTGTTTTAAATCTGGCAAGCTCTGCAAAGGATTGGTCGTGGTTCATGATTCACAATGTATTTGTAAACCTTACCTGCCTGGGCTATATGAAGGCAGGGAGTGGTTACAAATACAATGTGAATTTTGAACCAATGACAATGGGCATATGCCAATTGCAATGTAAAATGATATACTGGTTACTTTTATGAAGGGAAAGGATTTGGATTCAAAAGTGTGGATAACCACAGTATTAATTCCTGAATTGTGAATCCAGAAATTCTTGCATTACAGTTTATGATAAACTTCCTGATAGACCAACCCCTTCAACAATAGGATGGATCCTGGTAGTTGTCTTACTTGCCTGGGCTAGAATGGAGGATTTACAAATTTGGACCTGTTTTAGTGCTCTGTTATACCAGAAAATGTTGCTCATGAAGGGGGCTTGTTAGTTGTAACTAAGTTCATTTTATGTGTATCCAAAGCTTAAAGCATTACATTTTATGTTATTTGTTTTAAATCTGGCAAGCTCTACAAAGGATTGGTCCTGGTTCATGATTCACATTGTATTTGTAAACCTTACCTGCCTGGGCTATATGAAGGCAGGGAGTGGTTACAAATACAATGTGAATTTTGAACCAATGACAATGGGCATATGCCAATTGCAATGTAAAATGATATACTGGTTACCTTTTATGAAGAGGTAGGAGGGTAAAGTACATTTAACTTAGTGGTACGTGGTACTGATGTCCAGGTGCAGATGTCACCTGGTAGAAGGACACAAAACGAAATCGATCCACACCATTATGGTTTCACTTTACTCCATGACTATGGTTTCTCTTAAAGAAATGGAAAAGTTTGAGTATGAAAGCTAACATCAAAACACACAAAGTTAATCAAAAGATTGGTGCAATATTTTTTCCCAACAAACAATAATTGAGTATATGGTATTTTAACGGTGTTTTTTTTTTAAGCACATAACCACTTTGATTAAGACACATTATGCATATGTACCTGTCACTAATGGAGTTATGCTCATACCACGCCTTGGAATGGTTTTAATCTCAATATGCATATTGAAATCAAATCATTTATTTTTCATTTATGTTTTTTATTCAAATTATTGCGCCGAGAGGCCCTCGTTACTTTTTTATACCACGCCCTGGTTACTTTTTTATTGTTTTAAAACCATGCACATACGTAATAAATGTCGGCCAGAAAAAACCTAATATGGAGGAGATGTTGTAATCTTCCTAACTAACAAAACAATAAAAAAGTAAAAATTTAATTATCTGTAGAAAAAAATGGGTGAGGAAAAAAACACAATATGGGGGAGATGTTGTAACGTTTTTACTTAACAAAATAATAATAAAAGTTGGCCTTGCACATGGTTTTAAACAAACCATATGCATGGTTTTAAAACCATGTATGAGGAAATATTGTAATGTTAGTTCATAACAAAATAAAAAATAATAAAAAATATTATATGTGGGCCATAAATAATATTAAATATTAATAATAAAATATTATATGTGGACCTTAAATAAAAATATGTGTCTTTTGGTTTGAATCAAATCAATGGATACCTACAAAGAGATTTGATCCCTCTCGGCGCTTGATAGAGCCTAGGATTTGGATATACGCTGGTTTTTATAGCCGACATAACATTATGTTCTATTTTTTTTATAGCTGACATAACATTATGCAACGTTACGTAATGTTACAACGTTACGTAACGTTACAAGATCTACCCCATACTGGGCTGTAGGGCGCCTCTCGGCGCAAAAATAGAACATAATGTTATGTCGGCTATAAAAAAATAGAACATAATATTATGTCGGCTATAAAAAAAATAGAACATAATGTTATGTCGGCTATAAAAAAAACACAATATGGGGGAGATGTTGTAATGTTTTTACTTAACAAAATAATAAAAAATGTTGGCCTTGCACATGGTTTTAAAACCATAAACCATGTGGTTTTAAAACCATAAACCATGTGCATGGTTTTAAAACCATGTGCACATGGTTTTAAAACCATGTGCACATGGTTTGCACATGGTTTTTATGCACATGGTTTTAAAACCATGCACATACGTAATAAATGTCGGCCAGAAAAAACCTAATATGGGGGAGATGTTGTAATCTTTCTAATTAACAAAACAATAAAAAAGTAAAAATTTAATTATCCGTAGAAAAAAATGGGTGAGGAAAAAAACACAATATGGGGGAGATGTTGTAACGTTTTTACTTAACAAAATAATAAAAAAAGTTGGCCTTGCACATGGTTTTAAACAAATCA
>LPNX010783833.1:86889-169783 GCA_001517045.1 Pseudotsuga menziesii | reverse complement strand
TTTATGTATTGTTAATGCCCATGCCATTTTAAGTGGGATTTGAGTACGACCCCCCCTTTGTATAGGTGGAATTGGTAGAAAAGTAGGATTGTTGGTATCCCATTCAGGACCAATGTACTTTTGGAAGTTAACAACAACAAATGTTGGAAGTTGTGGAGGATGATGGTTTGATTTGTAGAAAATATCAACCACTTGTCTGAGTGATCCATTAACGAGGCATGTTGAAACCCATAAGTTTGATGTTAACATTACTCGCTGCCCAGGGCAAAGCAACACTGCACACTCTAGTTGCTCATCTTCAATTTGAGAAGTAGCATTGTTGTTTATGTGCTCAGCAATAGAAAGTGCTATTGGAATTTGCAAAGACTTCAGCATGTGTAGATTATGAAGCAAAGCTAGTTGGTTGGTTGCAAATAAGTGCATGGAACCTTTGAAAGCAGATAACTCATCCTTAGAAAGGAAGGAGTCTGTCCTGGACATGAGAAGCTTCCAATCCTCTATAGTAGTTGTTGCATTTCTGATGTTGTTAAGAAGGTTCCTGAAGGTGACCTGTGATGGGTCATTTCCTTGCTCGCAAAAGACAATTGAAAGTGTTACAACTGTGTTGAAGTTGCGCCAAAGTGCAGTACCATGGGAAGAGCCTGCATACAATGGAATGTCCATAACTGGTCGTAATTGGGCAAGGTCTTCGACAAGAATAATTGAGCAACCACCAAAAGAGATGTTTGTATGGTGAGGGAATGCTTCACGGAGACGTTCATCAATCTGGGTTAAAAGTGTTGGGCCTGGGAATCTCTTTTCATCAATGAGAATGTAGTGGATATGGTGAAGTTCCTCTTGGAGGTTTGAAAGTGAATTCCCTTCCAAAGGCATGAAATGTTTTATAGGAATATGAAGGGGCTGAATGGATAGTAGACGCTTGGATGTTGAATGCTGCGACGTCGGTAGGGGCCAGTAGCAATATTGGGGATTGATTGAAGTTTTTGGTCAAGGAAAGGGATTCTCTTATGCAATGAATGAAGAATGATTTTCCAGTGCCAGCAGTTCCTTGCACAACCATTCTGAGTGGAGGACTTGTTAGGATGTTTGCGGAGTGATTCATGACAATGGAGTGGGATTTCATTTGAGTTGGGGACAATGTTTGAGAATTTGGTGTATCAGAGTAGGATGGTTGAGGGAGATGGTGGTGTGAGCGATTATTTTGTATGAAGTTAATGGCAAGTTCTTGCAAGATGAGGGGGATGGTTGTATCATGCCAATTATGGTTTTTGTCAAAGTCATGACGACCAAGGATGTCAAGGTCACTTATTTGCATGTCATTGGTAGGGTGTAGTTGGGAGAGCAATTCCCATTCATCCAATTGCATGGGTTGTGGGTTTTGCAAATCGTCAGAAACCATGGTGTGTTCTAATAAGGAAAGGGGTTCAACTGGTTTCCGATCAACATGCCAAGTAGTGTAGGTCAATTTAAGTTCTTGCTAGTTTGTAATAATGGCATCGTCGAAAGCACCAATGTTGAGTTGTATATTGAGGAAATGTTTGTATAGCATGAGTTCAGATCTGCAGAAATCAATGAACAAGGGTGTATCTATGGAGGGGATTGAATAGTAACGAGGAAGAACACGGATGATGGCGGGGGGATCTCTTGGTTTCCATGTTTCTTTTTTTCGATGAGCATTATATAACCAAGATCTTGCAGCCTCAATGAGAGATATGGAATGAAGAGCGGAAGGGCATGAAAGGTAGGCATCTATGAAGTTTGTTGATGTGAAGGATGTGGGATTGTCTGATGAAACACGTTTATAAGTTTTTCGATTGACATTGAGGGATAAGAAAGTACGGCGACTAACTGTGAGAGGTAGTTTTTGCAACATATGGCATGTTTCTTGGGATCCAATGTCACGATCAACAAGTGTTTCTGACTGGAATTTTTGAATAGCAACAATGGAAGGGTCAAGAAGTGGTGCAGCATGGATAATTCGTCGAAGCATTTGGTGAAAGCTTTCAGATTTTGTTTCTGATTTTGATGCATACTTAGCAATGTATTTTTGAATGGCATGTATGTTGAGCACTGGTTGACAATCAACATTCCCACGCCATATTGATAGGATGGAAGGGATATGGCTATTCAAACAATCATCATTGCGAGCTGGCTTGTATGTTTTTTTGCCATTGGTATCAAGGAACATGGAAGATGAGTTTTGTAAAGGCCATGGTGCATTATAACGACATGTGTAGAAAGACCCCTTTTTTCGGAGGCATGTATTTGTTGTGCATTTTGTGTGTCGTTGGATGCAATTGAGTAGTTCTGTATAGTCATGAAAAGGGTTTTTTTTTAGAATGTCATCAGTAGCTAACAGGCATGGATCAGGCATAGCAGAGTGGGGTAAGAAGGGGGCTTGTTGGTGGTTATCTCGTGTGTTCCAAGTAGAAATAAATTGATCAAATAAGTCCTTAGTTTTATCAACCTCGGTAGCATTCTCCCAATCAAGCGTTTCCATATCAGGTGCATTTGGTAACCATATGAAACAGTGAATATGTGCAGAGCCTCTACTTTGCCATTCATACCTATGCATGCAATATGTGGGAAAACAATAAAAGGAAAATAGATATGTTGTTGGAAGAAGGGATAAGAAACTTTACCTATACCAAAAATCGTGTGCGTGGAGGTGTTTAACCAAGAGCTCTTCACGAAATATTGTGAACCTGTGGTGCATGTAGAGCGATGCAAGATGTGGGTTGGAGATGATATTCTATATTCTCCATTGTTGGTTCTTGCTCAAAGAAGTGGGTGGTGTCCCAGGCATGACCGCATGTAGGTCGGGCCACTTAGTGTCGGCCGCACTCAAAGCAAAGAAAAAAATTGGGCAACCAAGCTGGGAAATCATATTTGTTAGTTTGTTCCTTGATTTGTGCCAGAAAGACCGTGTTCCACGAAGTGTTGCGCTAAAATGCATGATTTGATATGGTAGTTTGTCTGAAGGAGTTTGTTCCAAGCGGTTGTTGAGTTCAGAGATGGTTGTGGGGAAGTTGTCTTTAATGTTTTTTTTAATAAAGATTGCTGCTATTGACTGGCTACGGCCGCACATGATGAGATTGTAAAGGTAGTAGCAAAATCGTGGGTGGAAACCAAACTGGTTAGCATAGTATCGAAGAAGGTGCAATGCATATTTGTGGAGATCAACTGATTTAAAATGTGGTTGTTTGAACATGGCAGCGCCTTGGGGGAAAAGTGATGGAAATGTCATTGAGAAAAGGCCCTCTGTATTGTATTCATTGACAGGTGACAATCCTATAGGTGGCCAATCCGTTGCATTTGTTGGAGATGAAGAAGGTGTTTGCAAGAAAGTTCTGATTTGCTGGAACTCTGTGTCTGTATTGGGTAGAATATTAGCAAAGGACGAAGTTTGTTGGGAGTTTGGCTCTGAAATGTCGGGTTGATAAGGGTGAACATATTCAGCAGGAAAACTAGAATCAGGGGCAGTGGAGTGTGAACGTCGAAGTAAAGGGGAAACATTAGTGGGGGAAATTGGCAAAGCCATAATTACAGGTTGGTCAAGTTGTACATCTTTATAGTATGGGTCATGTGATATCTTGTATTCCAAGGCTGCAAGAACATGGCATCTA
Organism: Pseudotsuga menziesii; assembly: GCA_001517045.1. Classification (NCBI taxonomy): domain Eukaryota; kingdom Viridiplantae; phylum Streptophyta; class Pinopsida; order Pinales; family Pinaceae; genus Pseudotsuga; species Pseudotsuga menziesii. Next base: position 166,157 of record LPNX010783833.1, on the reverse strand, counting down.
CTGACAATGCAATCATAGGATTGATTGTTGAAGGTTTTACGAGTGACAACTAAAATGTCCAAGTCTTCAACATGTCGAGGCAAAAAACTAAGGATGGTTGAAATGTCTTGTGGAAAGCTTATTGTATGGCCACTATATTTGTATTGTCCACCACGAGCATGGGTTACTTGCAAAATAGGGTTGACACATGAAATGAGCATTTCTTCAACTTGTGTAAGGATGGATAGAACAAGGGGTTGTTCACCAAGGTCCATGTTGTTCCAGAGGGAGAAGTGGTGGCCATTTTTTCTGAATAACATCTAGAACAGGTATGTTGGCCATTTAAAAAGGGGAAATGAAGTCTAGGATAAGATTCTTTACAGATTGAACAAACATGGATGGATTGTAGCTTATCTAGCCTTAAGTAAAAGCGACGATGTGCTTGAGATATCTTATTTTCATTGAAAGAATGCGTGGCTTTGTTGGGTGGAGGAATGGTATTTGGGATGGTTGGGGAAGAGGTTGTTTGAGAAGTGGAAGGGTAGTCTAATGATGGAAGATGGTCAGTATGAAGATGTGAAGTTGTAGCTTTGGTTTGCATGGAGGGAAGTAGGATTGTTTCGTTGTGGTCTGAAAATGGATGGGTAGGATTTGAAAGCTCGGATGTTGTAGGAGTTGGAGTGGGAACATGAGACTCTACCATATGGATACAGAGGGAATATTTTTTTGTTGGTAAATATGTCTACTATGTGCATTTATGCGGTCATTGTTAGCCAAATGATATGCATGTGCACATTCTTTTTTGGACGGAGGAGACATATCCAAAGGTAGATGAGGAACGAAGGCACCTAGATTTGATTAAGAAAACAAGAAACACCATGTTATATGTAAGACATGTAAAAGACATTGAAATTGCACTTTTTTCATGGCTTTCTAAAGAAATGAGATGTTATATGTAGGACATGGTAATATTTTTTTTCAAGGTACATAAAGGGATTATATGTAACACATGTAAAGAGACTTTGAAATTGCAATTTTTTCATGGACATTCTAAAGAAACAAGATGTTATATGTAGGACATGGTAATTTTGTTTTTCAAGGTACATAAAGGGATGGAAAGTTCTTGAAGAAAGAAAAAATATAAAATTAAATGAAAACATGGCTAGATAAATAAAGTAAATCAATCACATGTAAAGAGAAGCATTTGTTGATAAATTACATAGTAGTAGTGTGTTTTTTTCCAATGTACATTAAAAAAAAATCAAATCATTGTAAGTGGAAAAAAGAACTAAATAATGTGTTGATAATAAATGTGTGTATTTGGAATAGTGTATAAATGGCTACCAAAAGTAAACTTGAAGGCATAAAAGTGATTGCATTTAAATAATATGAGACATAAATAAATGTACAAGGTATATGTAGGGAAGCATTGTAAGACTGAAAGCATTGTAAGTAGGTTTATCCCCAAGGGTTAGCTCAATTGGTAAGACATGCGTACACTCTCTCAGTTCGGGGGGAGGTCACGGGTTCAAGCCTTGAGTCCTCTGGGGTTAGGCCTTCTACTAGGATGGCTGGCGGTTTACCACCTCTACCATCCACGAATGTGGGGAAGTATTGCTGGGTTTCTCGTGGATCTTTCCATCTAAAAAAAGTAGGTAAATGTAGGAAGGAAAAAAATAAAGAAATGACATACAAGTAAAATACAAATATGAAATGTATGTTTTTTTACATTTAAAGAAGTGCATGTGTTAAAATGACATATTAGAACATGAAAAAACTAATATTAACATTGATATAGCTAAGATTAATGTAGAGTAGAACAAGGCGACAAGAAGATAAATGCAATAAAGAGAACACATCTAAAGTTGAGGAAAACTTGGAAATGTTTTTGTATATGTATATAAGATACCAAGTAAAAAGCAATATATAAGAGTAGCTTCAAGTGTAGAAATTGTAGCTATAGTAATGCAGAATGGAAATTGTTTGACTGCATGTATGGCAAAGGTTGCTAGGAAAATTATATATAGTTAAACTATTACAAAAAAGAAGGCAATGTTTTTTTTCTAAATGCCTTCTTTACGTGCCCCATTTTGGCTATTTCAAGGAGCAGTAAGTTGCTGGCTGCCGCAAAGTCAACATGTTCAGAGCACATGATGATGACCTTCAATTGAGGCTTGTCTTTAAATGTTTCCATTTTAATGGAAAGTGTGAGTAGGAATTGTGTGCTTTCAACCTTAGAGAATATTTCCTTGATGGCGGAAGGATAAGAAGAAAGTAAGTGCAGGTCCTTTGCAGCGATACCAAGGAGTTCAATGGATGCATCCTCGAATGCGATGACTGCTTCAAGAGAGGTAGTGTGATCTTGAAGTTTCAGTTTCAATAAATACATGTAGTCACAATCAGACAAGTCAACCTCACATTTGGGACAATGCCAACCATTGGTAAAATTCTTGATGATTTTTTTCATGCATTGTTTTGAATCAAAAATTAAAGGGCAAGCAAGGTAGTAGAAGTTGTCAGCATCAATGTGTTATGGTAGCCTTTACAGAAACCCATTCAGGTCTTTCAGAAGGATGAATGTTTTCAACTTCAAGAGGGGTTCGTTTCTTATTCATTTGCTTGGGAAAAGTTGGATATCGTGTAGTTAAGGATGGGGATGAAGTATGGAAGCCCTCTTTTTCAAACCATTGGGTGAGTTTGTGCTTTTCTGGTATATCTGGGTTTATGAGAACTATGGATTTGGATGTAGTCCCAATTGTCTTTCCATTAAACTCAGCTACACGACCTCCCTTGATTGCAAGCACAAGGTGGGCATTTTCAGAGCGCAAGGTAGATAGTTCTTGGCCTTCTACACGACAATGTTCTCCCCACAAAGTAACATCCATGCTAGAACCTGAGTTGTCATTTATATGGATTGTTTTATTAATAGGTTATGAACCATATTTCCTATGTATAGGGGCAGCAGGGGAAGTGTTTGTGGCAACACCAACGATGTCAACAATGGAGTTGATAGGAGATGACTTGATATCTTGAATAGTTTTGAAGTTGAAATGCATCTGTGGAAGTAGAATGCTTTCTAGTGGAAAATGTTGAACAATGGAGCTTGGTTGCAAGAAGATTTCCCATTCATTTGTAAGATGGCTATACATCTTGTTTGTTGGTTTGATAGTGCCTTTGGAAATGAGGTAGACATGGTCAGGAAACACTTGATCATAAAAAACATCTGCAGAATCATTAAAGCAAGTGATGTGTATTTCACCCTCGTCCTTATCAATAAAGTCAAATCCAAAGACCTTCCTAGGGCCTTTTTGGTTAGTGAAGTGGCGGAGGGTTGATTTATCCTAGACATGACCCTTTATGGACCAATTTGAGGTCTAGGGGCTCAATGCATTGATAGGAATTATTGTTTCAACGGTGGATGGTGAAGCACTTTGAAGAAGTGTGCATTGTTTCTTTTGAGGTGGTTCTTGCATTGAAGAGCATGGGGAAGTTGTTTTAAGAGAAGGTGGGAGAGATATATCGATTGGGTGGCCAATCAATGATGCAGAGGGCTCGATGACGTCAAAGTCCTGTAGTAAGATAGACCTGCGCAAGGGAAAAAACAAGTAAGAAAACAAATAAATAATGATTTTACTAAATGGGGAAGAAATGAAAACATTACTTAGTATAATAAAAAAGGAAGCATACATGCATTGGCAAAGAATTGCACATTTCCATTTCTTAAGGTGTATAATAGACCCTTGTTGAAGTATTCCTGAAGCGATGAGAGAATTGAACTTTGATGGAAGCATGGTGTGGTGCATGTATGTCCCATCAGAGATTGTTGTTTGGTATCGCATGGTTGAGGTGCAAATAGATTTGATTTGTTCTACACCAAATATTTATAGGAACGGTTGCATGTCGGAGGTTAGTGCAAGTAGTAATTCAATGGCATGTTCGGTCAAAGGGGTGGCCATTATTTGTTACCTGGGAGGAACAAGAAAATAAAAGGAAGTTAGGTGTAAGGGGAAAGTAAAAAAGGGGGGAGTTAGGTGTTTCTAATAACTAGAAATCTTATCAGGAACAACAAGAATTTATGCCCTAAATATAGAAACCATTGAAATATCAGGAATGCAATGTGATAACCAATATTTACAAAGTGATACATTAAAGTTTATATTAAAGCATATTATTCCATGAAATGATGATTTTGTTAAAACAAAGAAAAATGAAGGGGTTTAAATAAAAGAGAAATTTTATTGTGATATTAAAATCAAAAGTGATTGGACAATGTTACCAGCTAAAATGTTTAAGGTTGAAGGTTTTGGGAGTTGTATCTAAAATTTGTAAGTCTGACACACATTGATGCAAAAAATTGAGGATGGTTGAAATGTCTTGTGGAAAGCTTAATGGGTTACATGCAAGCAGGCTTGACACATGAAATGACTCTTTCTTCAACTTGTGTAAGGATGGATAGAAGAAGGGGAAATGGAGACCAGGATAAGATTCTTTACATATTGAACAAACATGGATGGATGGTAGAAGTGTAGGTGTGACTTAAATTTGTTGAGATCAAATGTCATGACGACCTGTAGTGCATTGAGTAATGCATTTTTTTGTGGGGGGGGGTGGGCATGAATGTGGTAGGTCTTGTGTGGACATTGCGGTAGATGAGTGAGTGAAGCCATCGAAAAAAATGTAACATGTGAGCAAAAAAAAATGCAATAAGGTGCAAAAAGTGAGTGATATGTGGAAAGCTGTTTTAGTGAAAGAGTCACAACATGTAGGTTATGTTAAATTATGAGATAGGTAGCTTGTATTTATAAAGGAAAATACGTGTAAAAGGTGCAAAAAGTGAGTGATATGTACAAAGTTGGTTTAATGAAAGAGTCACAAAATGTAGGTTATGTTTAATTACAAGCTAGGTAGCTTGTATTTATAAATAAAAATAAGTGTAAAATGCCTAAAAGACCTTATGACCTTCCTGTGATATGTAACCGGGCCTTCCAAAAGCACAATTAATGGTGACAATGGGGTCCACACACCAATTGACTAGTGAAGGTAACAAAGAGGTAGTTCTACTGGCGATGGGGAAAATGTTCCAATCTAGAAGACTTGGCAACACCTCCCGACGACAATAGCTGACTTCAGGAGTCAATTGCTCCTTGGTGATGTCCTAAGTTTGGAGACTAAGATACCTTGCGTCAAGTGTGGATCAGTGGTTCAGCCTGCATGATATAGTGTTGTATCCCTACAACGAGTTGGGTGACTCGTAGGGGAGAGCAGGGAAACTATACCTCGGCTTTAACCTCCTTGGGCACGTCACACTTCTGATCCGGGTTTTCTTTTAACACTTGCTTATAGCAGGATTTATAAAGCACCCTATATGTCAGCAATGCTATGTTTCAAAATATACCTAATGAAAGTAGATTGGAGGGCATTAATGGATGCCTAGCCCAATCAATCCTACCTAACTAAAAAAAAATTTGCGACCTCATGTGGAGGATGTTAGTTGGTTGACAATTTACAAAGTTGATTTTAAGGGTCTACTTTTTATCAATGAAAATAACAGTAAGAGTGTAAAGTAAAAGTAAAGTAAATGAGATTTTTGATATCGTGTAATATCCAAAATCATGATCATATAGAAACTTTATCAAATTATTTGTTATAAAACAATATAGGTCATTTAGTGTGTGCAAGTGATGCAAAAACATGTAGTGCAATTTTAAAAAACAACATTTAAATTTTTTTTTTAACAAAAACGAGTAATTTTATTGAAATAGGAAAACCAGGTTTATTTTGGCAAAAAACCAATCAACCTGGATACAAATTCACGAGAAAATGCTACATAACACTGAACAGGAATAGAGACGCCCAAACAGTCTCCTATACATAGAAATTACGGAATAGGGTAAAAATGGTCGGGTTCCCCATTAATACTGAGAAGACCTTGAGAAAGATGACAAGCTTTATTTGCCAAGTCATCCGTAGAACAATTTAATCCCCAAAGGATATGATAGGAATCCGCCTTATCAAAATATTTTAAAACTCTCTTAATTCTCTGCAGAATTACAATTAAAGCAATTTTTTTTAAACTATCAGAGGAATTTAAAGCTTTAATCAAAATTTCAAAATCACCAAAAATTAGGATAGACTTATATCCTTTATTCTTAGCCAACTGACTCGCCTGAAGCAGGCTGTAAAACTCCGCATGATTATTGGACATAATGCCGAGCCCCTAGCAAAACCTGATAGAAGACAAACCATCCGGAGAAATAACAAGACCACCTACACCAGAGACCCCGGGATTACCTTTTCGAAGCACCATAAAAAAAAATTGCAGCTGAAGATGAACTCATCCATATAGAGTTGAGAGCACCAATGTCACCTCGAAACCTCCACAGAGGGGGCGAAACAGGTTTCAAATTAATATTCCCCACAACATTTGAAGAAGAACCCAAACAATTCAGATCTGGCAAAGAAGATGTAGAGTGGCTAATTATTTCTGCTAGCCATGATAACATTTTCATAACATCAAGCTGAAGTTTAAGCCGTTGATCACTGAAGAGACAATTATTCCAGGCAATCCACAAAGACCACAACAAAAATTTCAGAATTGAATGCCAATATTTATGCAATACTACATCATTATGTTTTGGAGGTAGTCGGTCATGCCAGACTGAGTAGAATTGGTTAACTGAATTTTGCCTTGGGCAAGAAAGATTAAAATAATGAAGAACCAAATGCCAGGTTTGTTTGGTAAATTCACAACTCACCAATAGATGGTCAATCGTCTCATTAGCAACCTATAAAAAGCAACATCTGAAAGGCCCATTGAATCCACGTTTCTGAAGGTTGTCACCAGTCAAAATTTTATTTTTTAACAACAGCCACACAAAGAAATTAACCTTAGGGAAGCAAGAATACCATACTGAGTGCCAAATCACTAAAGGAAAGGACGAATTGTAAATTGGCATGAGAGACTGGAACGTAGAATTAGCTGTGTAAGACCCTTCAACGCCCCATCCCCACCGATCTTTGCTAGTAATGTGTACTGGAGCTAGGCCCGAGAGAAGGGAAGAGAGATACAATTTCTGGGAAGATAAATGGACAGGGAGTTCTGGAAGAATCCAGCCAGACCAATTGCCTTCAAGATCCCACTTACATATACTAGCAAGGCGATTTAAACCATTATTCTTGAACCAAAACATTAAATCTTGCAATTGAGAATCAGAGGAAAAATATGGAGTGCCTGAGATGGAATCCTCCCAAAGAAGGGTCTTCATCCCGTTACCAGGAATTTTATACAAATTTTGTTTGAAAAACACTAGACATGTCCTGCAAGAATTCCAAATACCAGAGCCAGAAGAAGTATTTTCAGAAAAAAAGATTTCGTAATGAACCACCATGTAAATACTTCATCCTGAAGATTTTACTAACAGGGTGCTTGGGATCATAAAAAAGCTGCCAAACCAGCTTACCTACCATTGCCAAATTAGCAAGACTAGGATCGCATATTTGAAGACCACCATCTGAAGTGGGGCGCATGAGGACCTCCCATCTCACCAAATGCATCTTTTTTTGGCCACCTTTCCCTCCATTCCATAAAAAAATCTCTCATTAGTTTTGAAAGATGAGCAGAGACAGCTTTGGGAGCAAGAAGTAGAGTTGATTGAAAAACTAGAAGCGTTGAAAGAACTGATTTAATCAAGATCAGTTTCCCAACTTTTGAAATCCATTGTCCCCCCCACGAGGCTATTTTAGCCTTAAATTTGGCCAACACTTCAATCCACAGAGAAGGAGGAGCCGGACCAAGAGTTAAGGGGAGACCTAAATACTTGATTTTTTCCCACTTGACAAAACTAGGGAAGCCAAAGAGACCTGAAATCCAGAGCAGAGCGAGCTGATCAATATTCCAACTGTATACTGCACTTTTGTTTTTGTTAATCAAAGCACCTGAGCTTAAACATAAATTGTTGAGGATATCTTTAAAGGCCTGAGCAATTGACATAGAGGCCCCTCCCAAGAGAAGAGAATCTTCCGCAAAAAGAGCATGATTGATTGGATCAATACCCCTGGCAATCTTAATGCCTGGAATATATCCAGCATCCTTTTCAGCTAATAATTTTCTACTAAGAGTTTCTACCATCAAGATGTACAAGAAGGGGGGACAGCGGACAACCTTGACGAAGGCCTCGAGTGGCTTTAAAGAAATCAGTGGGTCTACCATTTACCAAAGGGGCGATCCACGACTTATCAGTACAAGCTTTAATCAAGGAAACAAATTATGAACATAAGCCAAAAGAATGCAAGACTTCATATAGGAAAGGAAGCTTAACTCGATCAAAAGCGTTTTTCATATCCAGCTTTATTATCATGCCTTTCTCTTTCCGAATGAAACTAGAGTGTAAATCTTCTTGAACTTGTATGACGTTATCCACTATTTGTTTGCCTTTTACAAAACCCCCTTGAAGAGGAGAGATCAGCTTACCAAGCAAAGGCCTTAGTCTGTTTGCTAAAAGTTTGGCTATTATCTTATAAGAAGCATTACACAGAGAAATTGGTCTGAACCTATCAAAAGAAGAAGGGTTGACATCTTTAGGGATGAGGGCAAGAAAAGTAGAGTTTGTGCACCTTTAGCTTTTTTCTGAAAGGCAATGATCATTCTCAGCAAGTCAGACTTGATTATAGGCCAGCAAACTTTATAAAAATGAATCAAAAAACTATCTGTCCCCGGAGCTTTGTCTAACTCCATGGCCCAAATAACTTCAACAATTTCCTGCTCAGAGAAAGGCTTTATTAAATCACAGTTATCATCAACACTGACCAGAGAAGGAACACTGAGCAGAAAGTCAGAAGACACATCATCAAATGAACAACCATCATCTTTAAATAACTTTTGAAAATGCCTACTAGCTGATTGCTTAAGAATATCTTGGCCTTTAATGATGACCCCTTCATCATCAGTGATTTTCAAGGAAAGACTGGCCCTGCATTGACGATGAAAAAAAGAGGAGTTCTTATCCCCATCCTTCAGCCAAAGGCTTCTTGACTTCAATCTAAGATACTCCTCCTCCTTCTTGAAGGAAATATTAGTTTTAAGCTGGGTAATCTAGTGAAGAGCAATATGAGAGGAGGTAGCTTCTCTATTTTCCAATTCAACTTGCAAAATAGAGAGCTCTGCAACTCTATCCTTCCTGACACTCAATGGAGTTAGAAGGGGCAGTTTAATCCAATTCTTCAAAGCACAGTCAGTTTGTTTCATTTTTTGTTCCCAGACAAAACTGGGAGATCCATCCACAAATTTGGACCACGCCTGAAAGACCGTATTCATAAACCCTTCACGTTCTATCCATAGAGGACAGAACCTAAAAGGAATTGGGCCGAGCTCATCTTTAATTTCAAATTGCAAGGAAATCGGATGGTGATCTGACGCCGGCTTGGGGAGGATTTTAGATGAAATCATCTATTTGCTTTCCAACAAGGGACCCTGCACTAAGAACCTGTCTAACCTGGCAAAAATACTCGCTACCCCCACTCGCTGGTTTGACCATGTGAATCGGCCAACCTTAGGCTTTATATCAACCAAATCCCAATCATGAATCATATTTTCCACAGCATCTTGCATGAAATCTTTGCCACGCGCTCCTCCTTTCTTCTCACACGGACCTAAAGTCAAATTGAGATCACCAGCGATAATAATGTTTGCTGGTGAATGGAGCACAAGGAAATAAAAATCGACTGCCAGCAATATTTTTTTTCACCGTAATTAACAGGAACGTAAAGGTTGAATAGGGCAATAGTTAACCTACTGTTGATATGAACAAGCTCTATAAAGATCCAATGCTGAGTTACATACTCATTTAAAAGCTAAAAATTATCTTTGCCCCATATTGTGGCAAGCCCCCCACAGGAACCTCTAGCATTGACCGCCTTACCAGAATTCATATTCCACTTGTTTTTGCTGATGAGAAGGAGAGCGTCCTCCTTTATTTTATGTTTTGGAGTAATAAGAGATCAGGAGGAGCCAATTTTTTTAAATTTTTAATAGCTTCAACTTTATTAGAGTGCCCCAATCCCCTACAGTTCCAAGAAGTTAAAAGCATTACTTAGCCAAAGAAGAGGGAGTAATTACTCCCTTCGGAGGCCTGTTTCTCTTATTTCTCCCATAAGACATTTCAATAGTTGCCTGACTGCCTTGAGTCTTGAGCCTTTCAGCCTCTTCTTCCCTTATATCCTTTTTAGACTTCCAACCAACTGTTTTTTTTTGCTCAAAGGAATAATCTACTCAAGAGTCAGGACTAGCATCATTTTTCTTCAGTGCAATTTCAGCATATGAAGGAGGAGAGCAAGAATTGATAGGAGAAGAGGGAAGGGAGCCACCTTCAGGGGGAAGAGCAACTAAGGAAGGACTAGATAAATCCTTAAGAACATATATATCTTCTAAAACAGGCTCGATCACTTCCACATTACTCAATTTTCCTTCTTCAAGGATAGTTTCAGAGGAATTTAGGACAACAAAGGAGTTATGATCACCTTTGAGGATATCACCAGCCTGGGAATTAGAAGCTGTCCCAGCCACAAAGTCACCAATTACTGATTTTCCTTTCTTTTTAAATCCCTGCACTGATTTTCCTGCTTTTTGGACTTGAGTCCATTGATCTTCTTTCTCTTTAACATTTGCCTCTTCAGATTTATTTTTATTGCAATTTCTAGCAAAATGGCCATATCTCTGACAAAATCTACACTTAGACGGAATTTGCTTATAGTCTAGCTCCTAAGTGTAAGACCAGTCTGCTACAGTTAACTGAATTGCTTCGGGCAGACCAATCTCCAGATCCACTTCTACACAAATCCTAGCACAAGAAAATTGATCTTTCCTTTCAGACCGGTCTATGTATTTGCCGAGCTTATTCCGAATTATAACCAAAGATTCAGTATTCCAGCAATGCAGAGGAAGGAAGGGTAATCTTACCCATACCGGAACTGCAAACAGAACGTCCTGGGAAGGGTCGAAATCAGGAGTCCATTTATTCAAATAAAGACCTTGAGGACCCATGAAGTATGGGCCATTCCGGAAAATCGGATCTCTATCCTCAGCCGATTCAAAAACAAACACAAAGAAACCTCGTCCAACAAAGTGGCTACGAATATCCTCTGAGACAAGAGGCTTCCAATTCCTCTGCACCCATCCCTCAATTACCTTGGGGGAGGGCCATAGGCAAGTGAATTGGCCAATGAGCCCCCTCTCAACAAGGTTTAACGCAGATCAACAAATCCTTTCAGCAGGTAGCTCGACTGAAGGAATGTCTACCTTCTTTACAAACTTATTAGATGCCCCCCCCTTTCTCTTACCACTGGAAGCAATCAGCCTTTTAAAAGCTTCTAGATCGGGAGGGAGAGACAGCGGAGGAACCCCTCCAAGATCCATTTAGGCCAGAGAACCAAGAAACTTACAGAAACAACAAAGCTCCCAAAGAAACTCAGACCAACCCTCCTTTTACAGCCAAACTCTAGACCAAATCAAAGCTGAGAATCCTCTGGCAACACCACTCAACACGCAATCCATACATGCACTACTCAATTGAAAACCTTTAGAACGGTCATCTAATGAGCAGGCTCAAGAACGGACTAGAGCCAAACGAACAGTTGTGCACAACAAGCCAAAGAAATCCCTCGAGCTACCTAGAAATCACTGCAATGGACGAGGAAAACAAAACTTGGCCAAATAATCGATCAAGGGATGAATCCTTCCACAGCAAAGGAGAACCGACAACCACAGAAAATTTACTTCAAAGCCACGATCAAGCAACAAAATGCAGAATTCTTTTCCAAATCTACAGCCAAACGAGGAAGAATTCTCAAGTTTTGCTAGTCCCATGAGTTTCACAAGACCTTTGCATCCAGAATTGAGAAATCCTAAACAAACTACCTCCCAAAGCAAAAAATGCAGAAATCTTCTTGGATCTCGAAGATCTGAATCACCCTCCCAACGAGCTTCAATTCTTGGAGTAGATTTCAAATAACCAACATATGAGAAAACATCCAACAGAACCAGAGCCTATGCACTCTTACAAACAAAGCCAAGAGGCATGCAACAGGAACCAGGCCTGCAATGATCGAGCCTACAACACAATTTTTTTTAAATGGATCTTGGAGCGAAAAAACCACTCAACCTCAAAATACAACATTTTAAAATTTTGACATAGTGTAGTATATTATAAAAAAAAATGATATTCATATTAATTAATTATGAAGTTATAAAGTTTTAGTTAAATTAAACTTGTATATAATAAAAGAAATATTTTAATTTTTTAAAGAAATAAAAATATATATTTATTAAAGTATAGTTATTATTATTGTTAATTAATTTTTTTGAAATTTAATTGGAAAAAAAATATAAATTTATGTAAGTTTTTTTTTTTTTTTTTTCAATGTGGTTCACGCGGCGGCTTGACCGACGAGCTACGTCCACGGAAATAAATCAAGCGGGCCCACCCAAAGGGGCCTCACACCTTCGGCACACTTCATGCCTAACCCCAATAGCGTCAAAGAGAATTGAACCCGCGACCTCTTTACCGAGAGGCCTAGCAACGAGTGCTCAACCAATTGAACTAACTCTTGGGGCTATAAATTTATGTAAGTTATTATTAAAAATAATTTAATTTTCAACAAATGTTTTAATTGATATATTATATTTATTTCAAAATAATTGGATATACTACTTACTTCGATGAGGCCGTTTAGTTTAGCTGATTTACCCCCATAATATAATTGAATAATTTTATTCTTAAGTGGAGAGTTGCCATAGTATATATATAGTTTAGGATACCTGAGGAAACTTAATTTCTTTTTTTTTCTTCAGATGAGTCACTACCCGAGCAGATGGTATGCACCAGGCTCATAACTCCCTGCCAAATGCGAAGTACTATTGGTTTTCAGCTGAGGATCTTGATCTTGGTGGCTCCTTCTCGACAATTTGGAATGCATATATTAATGGGCTTTCTGGTGCAGGTATTCGTCTTACGAACAGCCCTGATAAACTTGCTTGGATTTATAATAAAAACAGGGGCACCATAACTGCCAGGGATGCCTACGACTGTATAGCTCGTTCCTCCTCTTGCTCGGTCATTGTTGTTGATGGTTTCCATTTGTGGTTTAAGGCCCTTCCACGTAAAATCTCATGCTTCATTTGGCTAACCCTTCAAAACAGAATTCTCACTTGGGAGAACCTTCAGAGAAGAGGGTTTTCAGGACCGGGTATCTGTCCTCTCTGCTGTACAAATGAGGAGACGGTTGAGCACCAATTCTCTTACTGTTTGGTCTGGAAATCAGTGGCTGACTTTATCAGTGAGTATTTCAACCTTCCAGCATGTATTTCTGGGGTTCCTGTTGCTGATATATTTAAAGTTTGGTATGGTAAGCTTCCAAGGAGCTCGCATCTCTTTCTCCTCCTTTTCAACATGATGTGGATAGTATGGAAAGCACGCAATCTAGCTGTATTTGAAGGGAAAAAGAGAAATATACATGGCATCATACAGCAAATTATTTCGACTATTCAGGCCCCCCATCCTGGGTCTATCACAAAAAAAGGCCGTAGCAGACATATTGGGAAACCTCCAGTCAAGTTTTTTCCCTGTGGTTTTATAGATGGTGCATCAAACAATATGACTGCTGGTGTTGGCTACTGCATCTTTCTCAATGACACCCACTTCTTGGAGTTTTCGCTGGGGGTCGGATATGGCACTAATACCAAAGCGGAGCTGCTCAGTCTATGGGCGCTCTTGCTCTCCTCCCATATGATGGGGATCCCCCTAGCCCATGTGTACGGTGATTCTCAAGTAATCATCAATTGGGCTAAGGGATCGACTGCTCTCTCCCCACCTGAACTTGTTCATTGGTGTAGGGAGACTAAAAAGCTAATCATTAGCTTCCGGGAACTGTCTTTCTCTCACATCTATCGAGAGCACAACATGACAGCTGACCGTCTTTCTAAGAAGGCACTCTCCTTTTCTCAGGGTAATGGCTGTATGATGGAATATATTGAGAATCTTCTGGTTTCTTAAGATTTTTTCAGCTCTTTTGAGTTTGCATAAAGGTCTTTTTACCTTTCTTATTGATGCACTTGATGCTTTGATGCTTTTTGAGCTTGCGGAAGGGTTATCTCACCTTCCTCATAGCTGTTTTGATAGACAGAGTGTTCACTTTAGAACGTTGTTCAGGGTCTCTTGGCTCTCGGTTGATGTGATTGAGTGGACGGTTTCCATTTTATGATGAGACAGTTTTCTGATGGGATCATATTTTTGGTTGTTGTGCCTTTCCCCCTGGCTGGGATCTCCGGTGGGAAGCCATGTTAAAGTGCCCTGATGATGTGGATGAATGTACTAATGCCCTTTGATTCTTTTTGGAATAACAAGGACAGGTTTTTTCTTCTTGAAAAAAAAAGATGGTATGCACCAGGCGAGATGTTTTAATTGATATATTATATTTATTTAATATTTTATTAAAAATTATTATAGAGACAGTAAATTATTTATTATTCTTTTTTATAGGAATAAGAATCATATAACAAAAATTCTAAACCCTAAAAGAAAAGAAAAAGTTCAATTTTAAATTTTATATCTTTGAAAAGTTAAAAAAAGCAACATTTTAAATTTTTGACATAGTTTAGTATATTATATAAAAAAAAGTGGATCTTCATATTAATTAATTATGAAGTTATAAAGTTTTAGTTAAATTAATTTTGTATATTATTAAAAAAGTATTTTAATTTATTTAAGAAATAAAATTATATATTTATTACAGTATAGTTATTATTATTGTTAATTATTTTTTTTGAAATTTACTTGGAAAAATAATATATAAATTTATGTAAGTTATTATTAAAAAGTAATTTTAAACAAATATTTTAATTGATATATTATATTTATTTAATATATTTTTAAAAATTATTATAAAGTAAAAGTTAATTTTTTATTGTTCTTTTTTATATGAATAATAATCATATAACAAAAATTATAAATCTTAAAAGAAAATAAAATGTTCAATATTAAAATTTATATCTTTGTAAAGCTAAAAAAAGCAAGAATGATTAATGTTACAATTTTTTTATAAATCATAATTGTATTTATTAATTTTGTTTTTTAATATTAAGATTAAAAAAAAAAGAGTCATAAGTTACTAAAAATAATTTATATCCTTTTATAACATAAAATAAATAAAGCTACCATACATCCATCTTAAACATTTATTTATTTCCATAAATAAAATCATAACCACCATTCATTCATTTCTACCATATTGAAATTGAAGTTGGTTGAATATTTAGTTTAGTTCATCTTATTTGTTTGTTAATAAATCTAGATTAACAAAATATGTTATGAAAATAGTAAATCCAAATGCTTTAAATGTAGAATCACTTTTGAGAAGTAAGTATATTTTAACAACTTGCTTGTAAAAAAACACATAAATGGGGTTCCCATACAATTTAATTTGACATATAAAATAAGGAGTTGTCTTCACTTGTTTTCTTTTGTTGATGTACTATGTATCTTTTTTAAGAATATATACTATGAGATGCATGCATGCACTTGAGATTATTTGATAACATCATAATGCCCGATGAAAGTAATAAACATAGGTAAGGCTTTTGATAAAATAAAAGTATACCTTACACTTTGCACATCTTTGTTTTTAGACTTTGTAACATTACTTTATGCACTTGTCTGAGCACCTACAATATGTCATTATGTCATTTGTGATGCATAGAAAATTTATGATTAAACTAAAAAAAAAACATCTACAATGCAACACTACCAATTAATATGTAAAGGAGAATTGAATTGGAAAAATGTATTATTGATTATAAATAAGTTATTGCATATAATGTTTTGTGTGTATGTGGTAGTAAATATCACTATATTGTTTCTTTCAAAGTTGTAAGAGATGTGTGTATTGTTTAACGTAGATACCAATAGGCATTTACCTATACCTAATTAGCATTCACGAAAACAACAATTAAAATATGTAAAGTAACTATTGTAAATAAATTTGGTTTAAATAATATTATATTGAACCGGCTTGTAATACATTTATATACTTGTTATTAGACAAACTCAAGTTGAATGCACACATAATTAAAAAATATGAATAAACTCTAATATACACTTGTAGTTCATTTATTCAATATTGAAGATCTATATTCTAATTTTTTTGGTTCAAGCATCGATATTTTTTTATATAAACATCTTCAATATTGAAGATCTACATTCTCATTTTTTGTTAAGCATCAATAAAAAAAATTTAAAGCTTCGTGCAAAAAAATAAAAAAGTCGTAAATTTTTTTATAGCTTTGTGAAAAAAAGAACATAAAAAAAAGTCGTACATGTAAAAATTTTAGCTTCATCAAAAAAACAAAAAGTCGTAAGAAATTTTATAGCGTCGCGGAAATCGTACATCTAAACTTATGTAGCTTAGCAAAAAAGATAAAGATGTCCAATAAACTATGACCTAATGATAAGTTGAAGTTTTCTTAACCCTTTTTCACATTGTTCTAAATCATGTGAATCTTCTTATTTAGTGAAAAGTTGAAGTGGTAAGTTTTTCTTAATCATTTTTCACATTGTTCTAAATCATGTGAATCTTCTTATTTAGTTGTTCCTAAAAGGCTTGGAATCCCTATGTACAGTTGCTAGTATTTAACTACGATGAGCATCTTAGCTTTTATGCGATGCACAAGATGATGAGCATCTTAGCTTTTACGTGGTGAGTATCTTGTCTTTTGAATGTATGATGCTTCTGTCTCTCTGGTGTGATAGGTAACGGAAAGGAGGAGAGCGCGCCAATGACAGAGAGTGTGTTTTAACTGGCTAGAATTGCAAGGGGGAGATAACTTCACTCCTGAAATGGAAGGCACTATTTGAGAAGCGTCAGTCCATATAGCAGTTTTCTCTCCCAAATAATTTGTTGAGTCAAGTCTTGTATGAATGAACTCATGGTTAGGTTAGAGTCCGTTATTCCAGTCTTCTATGGTGTCAAGCCTTCAATACTTCAGTGGACGGAATTAGGAGATAAGGGAGTGTATGGTCAAGCACTCCTCAACTTCAAAGAAAATAAAACATTCCACACCAACACTATTGAAAAATGGAGGAATGCTCTTTCCAATGTTGCAGGAAAAACTGACTTCGAACTGGGAGCGTTTAATGGGTGAGGCCTCTAACAATCCATGCTCGTTTTCGTTTCAATGAATTTGTTGTATTAACAGGTAGGTGGATGTATAAGAGAGGATACGTAATACCACCGTCAAACTGGGTCCAAGTATGGAAAAATACTAAAATGAGGCCCAGAGTCAAACGCACAACATCCGCCCTCCAGTAAAGCCCTCTAGCCTTCCAGAACCAACTATTCTAGGAGGTTACTTTCATTAGCACAGGATTCATATTAAACAACCATGAACATAAATTTCAAACGAAAGTTAAACATCAAAAGCTACAAAAGACACCCAACTTGTACCAATCATACATGAATTATGTACACTTATAACGACATATGCAACAGGGGTTGGATGCAGTTGAGTTATTAGTATTACCAAACCCAAAACACCCACATAGACAAACACATCCCTGGTCACCAATTCCACCACTGATAACAAAACCCAAAATGCAGGACATTAACTCACAATACCATGAACTTCAGTATTCAGAAAACATATATACACTCAGTAGTGTCAATCAAATAAACATTCTATAAAGGTTTAGCATTTTTCATGCTCTTCTAATCAAATTCATTCGTGTAATTTTTTAAAACTTTTTATCTGACAATTTCACTATTATAACTTTTGTATTTTCTCTAAATTTTAAATACACCATTTAAAAAAAAACTAAAATAAAAATATAAAAATAAAATATTCCTAATAATAAACATATTAACTAAAATAAATAATTAAGACTTCTATCATAAAAATAGTAAAAATGAAATTTTATATAACAATTTTTTTTAATTTAATTTTAGAAAATTGTAAATAATGAATACCCCAAAACTCTCAACTTTTATACAAGTAACCATTCAATATATTCATATACTCTTTAGAAACATTATGGAAAGAATATGATACACTTATAATGGATTTCATTTAAACATTTGAATTTCAAGAACTTTTTATATCATAAAGCACTTTAAAATTCAACTTTTATACAAATAATCATTCAATATATTCATATTACTAGTTATGAAAAGAATACAACTTTTATACAAATAACAATTAAATATATTCATATTACTAGTTAGAAATTATGAAAAGAATATGACATGCTTATAATGGATTTCAGTTAAAGTAAACCAAAGCTATATCATTGTATTTGAATTTCAAGAACTTTTTTATATTATAAAGTGCTTTATTTTTTTAAAAGAAATTGGGAGATTTACATTAATATTTCATTGTATTTGAATTTCAAGAACTTTTTATGTTATAAAGCACAACGCTATGAGCGCAACGCTACCTTCGAGCACTGTGACCTTACATTGAAACCACTCTGATTACGCACAACATGTTACAGGTTTCCTTCCCTGCCAGAAGCATGACTAAATACAAACTTGCTCTGATACATGCATGGGTGATACCCAACTATTGCGTCAGGCACCTAAATTATTGAGGCTCAGGGGCACACACCTATAGTAAAATACTATCGTAAAGTGAAGGTATGAAGGATATCCAGACTTTCCTTTAAAAGAAATTAAGGGATTTACATTAATATATTAAAATGGTGTGAAGTTTTAAAGAATTATTTTTTAAATTTTTTTATATAATTATAATATAGTTTTTTTATCAAGATTAAGCTATCATGATGTAAAACATCTTGGACTGGTAAAAAGGCATTAAGCTGTGATTGAGTCAATCCATGTGTCAATCGTGTCAAAACTTTATTTTGTAACAGATGTAATGATCCGCTTTTAGCAGTTTCCCTTCGACGCATATCCAATCCTACCTGCATGCGCCCCAGATGGCACAAAAACCATACTTCTATTGATATTCAGAAATCTTTCCCTCTGAATCAACAACCATGGTATCAACCACTCTCCCGGATGCAAAAACCCACCAAGAAAAAGAAAAAGAAGGGCATTTCGGAAGCACATCCCTCGTTTTTCTTCGGCTTTTAGCAATTTGAGGCTCTTTCCACCCACCATCAAATTCATAGTCTAGACCGAGTTCTGCAAGAGATTTTCCTACTTTGGCCTCAGGACAATCCTTGTCTTATTCCTCTCAAATGACCTCGGTCTCTCACAAATCAGATTCACAAAGATGTTTCATCTCTTCACAATGGCGATTTGCAGTTTTCTCATCAACTTTGTGTAGTTACATCAATTCACGTAGCTATTCCATCATTTTGCACAGCTTAGCATACCATGAATACGCTTTCTTTGAGGTGATTTGCAGTTTTCTCATCAATGTTTGCACTTTCACCTGCTAGAGATCATTACTACAATAGCAACAGACGTTCTATGGGGAATTACATGCATCCAACTTTGACACAGAGGGAAGGCGTAGCTGTAGTAATGCAGTCGGCGCGTGGCTGCAACACAAGCATTGGCATACATCCCAGACTAAATAGGACATTTAAACATGTATATAAATTATGTATATATACCTGCAAGGGGTTGGCTAAGAGCAGACAATATACCCAGCAAGCACTGATCACAAAATACCATGCCAGTGACCATGGAAGTTTTGGATTCTCCAGAACAAATTCTAGCATTCCATGACAATACATGAACTGCAAAGGCAAATGTGAGCAAACACAGAGAATTTCGTAATGCTCGTCACTTCTTCGACTCCTTGCAAAAAAAACCTCAACCCCCAACCTCTATTTCAAGAAGCGAGGCGGTAGCAGCAGCACTATTCCCTAACCCAACCCATGACTGGTAAGGTGTAGGCACCCCCTCCATGCTTACAGTACGTTCTACGCTTTCCGTTGATCATCATAGAATATGAATGGAGTTATCCAAGTAAAAGAAAAAGGAACACCCTGTTTTTTATTGCAACCCTTCCAAGTACTAAACTATAAACATATGAGAACTCATGGATCCATCTATGCATTATTCTCCTTATGTCTTGCAAATATTTATTGTTAAGATTACATGGAACACCAACCTTCAAAATATATAAACCACCCTCTCAGAATAAAGAGTGAAAGCATTTTTAACTGCGTCCACAACAGGTTCTCTCCCGCATAAAAGCTTAAACAAAATTTAAAAGCATATTCCTCATTGGCAATTGCGAAACACCAGGGCCGTAGACTCATAGACTGCAGTAACATGAGCGGTGACAGTGAAATTGCATTGTCCACAAGCGTTACTTGATTCAACTTAGCAAATCGTGCTGTGGATAGACGGTTGGGATCACGTCACCAATTCATTCCCAGTCATCCAACCACGGAAGGAAGGGAAATTATTAAACCTAAGACTAACACTTTACATCTAAAATCCTATTAAATTGGGCATCTCAAATTGTAAAACGAGTGTTGAAAAAGTTAGAAAACCACCTCTACTACGATGTGTTTATAAGCTACCGTGGCCCCAATGTAAAGAAGACCTTGGCAAGCCATCTACAGACGAAGACGACATACACCCTCAAACCGATTCGACTCGGCCACGATATGACGCGTGTCCATACTGCATGCCGCCCAGATGGCACAAAAACCATACTGCATGCAGTGCCATATGGAAAGCTAATCCTACTGCATGTGGCCCTAGATGGCACAAAAACCATACCTACCTAGATGGCACAGGTGCATTAAAATGTAGACGTAAACACGCCTTCGAGATCTGAGCAATCAATTGCTAGTGGGTTACCACTGAACTGGTGTTTTCGTGGAGGACCGCGAGCAGGACTGTAAAAAGATGCCCATTACCACTGAGTTGTTGCGGATGGCTTGTCTAAATTATAAAGAAGCAGTACAAAAAACAATTCAAAGAATATTACAGGGAAGGAGTCTAACAAAGGAACCTGGTATTTGAGAGAGACCAAAACAATTCGACGACGGCTACTAGCATTACGAAGGACGAGCAACACTTACAAAGAAAGAGGAGAGGAGCAAGGAAGAGCAAGACTAGGACTGGCGAGTAATAAACCTAGGTTTTATTTTAAGAGCGTGTTCCATCCAGGCGGAGGTCTTCTTTTGCATGGATTTACAAGGTTTTCAAGCTTTCCATCTCCATATTGTACTTGGCGAGTTACTTAGCATTCATAAGCTTTGAATCAATATTGTAACCAAAGGCCACAGTCCCTGGATTTCACTTGGGTATCATTAATCTTATCATAATACCAATGGAGGCGGATGAGATAATAATGGTACTGGGACAGGCATCCAAGCTGCATGTGAAAATTGAGGACGCCATAGAGAGGGTGTTACAGCATGACACTGAAATCAATGGCTGAAACGCAGCTTTTGTTATGGATGGAGATCAAGGAGGACGTTTAAATGGAGGCAAGCTCTCAGAGTCTGAAGTGGGCGTCAATGGAGCCATGGAAGCGAGGAGCCTCTCCTCCATTCGATATGCTTTGGAAGTTCTTGAAGACCAACTCGATTGCTTGCAGGTCTGGATATAAAAAATTGTTCGTGATTTTTGCCCAAAATAACGAATTGTTTATTATGATTCTACAAAATGCTTCTTACATCATAATAGATCCAGTTTATTCCATAGTTATCAAATCTTTGGTGTATGAAAATTCATTGATAAAATGAATCTACCTGGTTATTTTATTAATATGGTTTGGTGCAACTAGTTAGAGATTGTATAGTATTCATCTGTAGAGTGCTCTCAACCTCTGTTGGTGCAATAAAAGAATGCACTGCCTTGAAAGTTATCATAAAATCAGACTATTTTAGTTCTTATAAGGACGAAGCTAAGGAGCACATTCACCAGGCGGAGCCAGAGGAGGTCAGCAGAAATTTATTCACATCTTTAATGTATTCTGGATGTCAAATTTAAATTTAATGTATTTTGTAGCTATTTAAGCTAGCTTCATGTGTTATTAGAAATATTCATATTACTTATATTACTTAACTTGCTCGGCTAAAGATTACCTCTCTGCTGCAGAATGTGGTGCTGTGGGGCTGCGCTACTGAAATCCAAACCTCTGTACCGCAGAATGTGGTGCCTATGCTACTGTAAATGGAAGGAAGGGAACTGCGATGAACATTCAAGAGGATGAACAAGGGGATGAATAGAAAACTGATAGTGCTATGCAACTTCGAATAGTGTTGTCGAACTTCGAGGAATATGAATTGAAGTCTCCCAGAGGTAGATAGAGGCAGGCATCACTAAGAGTGTCTGCAGGGCATGGATTGATGTGCATTTAAGGTAGCAGGTGCTAGTTTAAATGGAAATCCTTTCAATTGACAGAAATGGCAGATCAAGATCAGCAGCTGATCAAGATTAGATCAAGATCAACGACGTAGATTACCCCAATTGTCGGATGAAAGCATCCTACGGATGAAAAAAAAACATTAAATTCGGGGAGTCGACTCCCACTTGTTGAAATGCTTGTAAGGAGTAATTAACTATTTTCTAATGATTATGTCACCGCAAGGTTGACATATATAAATGGATGGGTTATATTCTTTTAAACCGTACATTAGTTAAAAAAAATTAATTGCCAAAGTTTTTAAAAGTTTTGGATTTTTTATATTAAATATAAAACTTTGAAAAATTATTTGTTGAAATGCGATTGGTTTAAAGTTTGCATGCGTCAGCCTGGGTGTTTGCTCCTCCAGCGTTGGTGGCGTAGCAGCCGTCATACCCTGGTAATTTTGGGAATCTTTAGCCGAATGAATATTCAATGATTAGGATTTCCATGGTTTTTCCAAAAACAAGAATATTTAATAATAAAACATAATGTCACTCTCCAAAAACGAGAATATTTAATGAAACATAACTCTAAATAATAAGAAAACCAAATCTCTATGTCATGAGTAGTATTAATGATAAAAAGTTGCATATTCCTTGCCTTAAGCTTGAATTTACATGGTGTATTTGCATAACATGTTCCAACAACTTGAATGCAAATATAGACAGTCAATTTTTCCTTCACTCATATTCCCTGCCTTAAGCTTGAATTTACATGGTGTATTTGTAGAACATATTCCAACAGCTTCAATGCAAATATATACAGTGAATTTGTCCTTGACTCATATACAACTGAAATGCTTCAAACACATGAATTTACATGGTGCAAATAGAACATATTGGAGCAGCTTGAATGCAAATATAGACAGTCAATTTATCCTTGACTCATATGCAAATGAAATGCTTCAAACACATACTAGGAAAGCTTTTGTGAACCTGCAACAAATGGCAGCACTCCATAGTGTTACTAGAGTGAGTTATAGAAGAGAAGAAAAGCAACTGAGTTTTATTTTATTTGTCATCATCAGAAAATCAACAATGGATTGACAAATTTGGAAATGAGTACCAGGAAATGGATTGACAATTTTGTAAATAAGTACCATGTATGGTTCTAATAATATTCAAGAGAGGAGAGACACGTATAGTTCTAATAATAGTTCTTTATCATTCCCAATATATTTCTTAAAATATTGCAATAGTGGACAGAAATAAATGTCAAGCAGCTCTTTATCATTCCCAAGATATTTCTTAAAATATTGCAGTAGTGGACAGAAATAAATGTCAAGCTGGGACTTTTGTTGTTGATTGTTCTCGACATCCTTCACTATGGGCTTGGCTTCCAGTCAAAGAAGGTGACCTGCCACATGCCGTGCTCAGTGTCCTTTATTTTGATTCACGTGAAGAGGGGAATGACATTCCATTGTTTTTATCTCTTTTGCGGTAGAGATTGTTTGTTGCGTCCTCTATGGGGTGAGACGCTCTCCTTTCATTTTTTGTTTTGTTGAATAAGTTATTGCATTCTTTGTGGGAAAGAGACATGCGCAAACTGAAGTAAGCAGCCCCTTAAAGACTCAATTCATGGAGCTAATGCAAAGTTTTAAGCAGACACGGGCCTTGCACCAAATTATAACGCCTTTGTATTTTGGTTTTAAGAAGATACTATGGATTTTGTACATTAATGAAAGGCATTGTGATATTAATTAGCCGCTCTTTTAGTCAATGGACGTACATAAACATGGTACATTTTACAGTAGATGAGATGTATAAAGTTCGTGTGTAACATCTATGGATGAAAATGGAAATAAAAATTGAAAAAAAAACATTAGAATCTAAATTTAAATGTAAATGTACATTAATTTTAGATACCCTTTATCAATTAACACCTTAACTTTAAATATCTTACTCCATTAAAGATCTAAATCTCAATATCTTACTCCATTAAAGATCTAAATCTCAATTTATTTTTCTCGGTCTAGGTGCTTGGTAGCCACATCGATCTCTATACCACAGCTGAGAACTAGAGTTCAAGATGTAATAAATTACAATGAGGTTCATGGAAATTTGATTGAATCTTTCAACACATCTAAAGTGCTCGACCACACATATATTGGAATCTTTGAGTGTTTGTTTATTCTGCTATAGGCATTTCTTGTGGAAAATTTATGACTAAGTTATGAGTAGATTAGCGCATGCTGTGAAATATCTTATGTCTAGCACATATTAGCACATATGTAATTATGTTAGTAATATCCATGTTGCATAAGAATCTCTTATAATTAATGCATATATGTAGAAGTGATCCCATAGTACTACACATTAAGCTTGTTATGTACATAGTTTACGCATATCATATGGCATGCAATCAAAGTACACAATAGAAAATCAACACACAAACATATTTACAGAAATATGGAAGGGAAAATCGAAGCAATATACTCAATGCAGTTTCTCTTGCGAGTGAAACTCAATAACCAAAACCAATGTGAATGACTCTAAGTCTAAGAGCCACCACCTTTCCCATTCGATCCTTGAAATTCCCTTTATACAGTCTAAATAATCTGAACCGTTAAAACTGCTTTTACTACCAGGCATTTGAACCATCCCTTTATCCGATTATAGAGTCAGTTACCATCAACTGATTTTTTTTTTTGGTTCTCTTACATTGACAAAGCAATCGTGGAAGTGAAGGCGGAGCAAGGACGCCCCCATGCATTTCTTGTTGGCAACCGCTTTGTTTTACTACTGCTTGCACTATAGACAGTGTCGTCGGACATGTTTTTCCAGAAAAATGTTGAGCTCAGCTGCCCATGCACAGTGTTAGTAATGGAGCATACAATAAACAACACAATGAGAGTAATGCAACTGTGAGTCTTCATGATTGGAAGAATTGGTGGATTTCCTTGCCAGTGAAGAGAATGGAATCAAATTGAATGTAGGAAGATGATGTGTGCAAAGATTTGAGAAATACTAGGGGCTTCTTATAGTTGGAGGTATAGAAATAAACCGACATTTTGTGATGCAGTCAACCTAAAAAATGGGCAGCAAAATGTATAATATAATGTTGGGAGTGGGTGGTAACGCGGGCGATGATTGCGTAAGGCTTTAAAAGACCAGAGAACATGTGAGGTATTGGAGGGGTTTTTACCAACATTTGATTAGCATATGCAAGAAATCCCAAAGTAAAATGATGGAGGAAAAGGGATGGGAATTGAGAGAAAGAGTGATAGAATTAAGGGCAACTACCAAAGCAAAAGTGGCACGCATAAGTGGTCGAGGGTGGATCCTCCGTCAAGATCAATTTCTACCTCATCGTCTTCGAAATCATGTCTCTCAAAGCATAACAACATCATCAACATCATTAGATCTGTCATCTGTGTGGACTTGTTGAAGCCTCTGAACATGTTCATTACAGAGTTGTTTATTTCCAAGTGAACTTGAACGGTATTGTCCTTACGGTAGCATCTGCAAAATTAAATGAAATTATGTTAATGGCCATTAATGAGAGGTGAAACTTTATCTATATATTATATTGACTAGATTATATATTGGCCCAGGCTGGAAGATTAAATTGGAAGTGGAAGAAGGATGAAGAGATAGAAGGATTTCTCGAGCATCTGACATCAGAGGGAATATACCTGCTCCACAGTTCAACGTAAACCAACTCACTCAAATTTTTGTTGCGAAACATTTGTCCGAGGAAGACATAGTCACTCTATCATGTAGCTATTGTTCCATAATGATATCTATGTACTTAGTACCAAATTAAAAGTCCAAATAAAACTGAGGCTAAAAAACCTGTATCTCATGAATTTTTAAAGCGGCGTCCACCAATTCCTGTCAGATGAAACGAAATACGGTTTGCTTAAAGGACGAGAAATGACACTGCACTGGAAATCCATGAGAGAATCTAAATGGGAAATGCAATTAATATGTTAAAACGGTCGCTGAAAAACTTTAGAGGAATAAATAACCTCTATGGAGGACGAAAATGGAAATCATGTGTTTAAAATGCAAATAGTGTTTGCGATACAGTTAAGACTTTTGTTGTATGTGTCTTATGATAAATCAAGATGTATGTGTCTTATGATAAATAAAATTCTCCCATAAAGCAATCGATGATCCCAATTAGTTGACAGGAAAACATTGATGACCACCCAAGACGAAAGGAACTGTAATTCAATGATTATATTCCTGTGCATTTTACAATCAGGTTACTCAATATTTTTTATTGTTTTTCTCTTCTTTATGGCTGGACGAGGTATTTGCAGAATCGCGTAGAGGATCCGAACTAAAATTACTTGTAGATAAAGTATATTACAAAACAATATCAACGCTTGTAAAACAACAACTCTCCTTTGCTAAAGCTTTTTGTCTAGATATGACCAAATCGATGGCGAAGTTTTTATCATCTCCATCCTTGATATGTTGTTTGATATGTTGTTCATGTTCAAATTACAACCATCCCATTCTCACCTATTTAATTTTTATATGTAAAATAAAATAAAAATTATGACAGTCTCATGGCTTCATTGATGTCAATTTGAGAGATTTTATCCAAGGAAGTTATGCTATGATAATCGAACCCATGAGGTTCGGGAAACAAAGCCTAAATAACAACTATCAAACAAACAATTATCATACAATAGTAACATCCATGAATTTTGGAGTCATTAGAAACTATGTTTCCATGTCGTTCGACTCATGAGAGGTTTTATGGCCAGGAAATGTAATACCCCCAAGACATTGCTTTTATTTTCATGTTTTGAAAATTATTTTTACTATTTAATGAGTTATGAAACTCAAAAACTCAAATGACATTTGCACAACAAACCTATTTATTTACTTATTTAATAAAGAAAATGACACTTGGAGAACTCAACTACATGAGGGGACACCAACCATGGCACCAAGGAACACGTGTAAGCAAGCTAGAGTGATTGATACCAATCAAATCCAATCCAAAACTCAACAACTAGATAAGATCCTAAATCATAGGGATTTAAGGATTTGATTGGAGATTTGGTTGGGATGGCATAAGACCTGGGAAAAAGATATATATACGAGTGCACTGGAATAGCACGGGACGCTGTGTTGTGCATGGGGAAAATGATGACGAGTGCATGTGTTGAGCATTTTTCTATTTTATAAGTCCATCCTGAAAACTTGTTATGGACTCAAGGATTGAGTGTTGCGAGGAAGTTACTTGTTGTTCTGGTTCATGGTTGGCGATCCAGCTCGAGGGTGGAGCGGAGCAAACTGTTGAGTTGCTGCCTCCTATGGTTAGGAGGAGTTGATTCTCCAAGTGTGTTTTTCCTGGATTCACGTAAGTAGATCTGATTTGTCTCCTTACACATAGATCTATAAATCTACATTCTTGTGAAAATTGTGATTGATATTGCCTGGTAATCAATTGTTATTAGAGATTATTTGAATGGAGATATTCTTGATTTCAAAGTGCAGGATTATTGTGGATAATTACCTTGTTGATTTAATATGAAACGAAAATACCAATCTACTAAAACTGCTTGCTTTTAAGAAAAGGACAGCTCTGCGATCTCGATTTACTGCATATTATTTTATAGTATAGATCTGTTATTTTTTTTAACTTCTTGTGTCTACGTCTTCCTTTACAGAACTATAGTATATGTTTCTTTTTATTATAAAAGCTCAGATCTGATAAAATCCAATCCTGCATTGATTTTCACAAATCGGTATTTGTTGTTCTGTAAAAACTGTAAACTCATATTTGACAATCCAAGTCTGCGTTTGATTCATGGATTGTTGTGATTTGTACTCTGTATACATTCTGTGTTTTTTTTACTCTGCATTTTATAGATCTGGATTTCGACTTCTTTAGACTGCGTTTTGGATCTGGAGATATCTGTCACAATGGGTGAATCGTATCCCTCCATTAGCTAATCGTTTCTCCAAATGTCGGTTCACAAGCAGATCTGATAGCATAAAATCATTCAGGGTGGGCAGTGGTCCTTTGTCCCATTTATGCAAGCATATACCTGTGAGAGTATAAAAAAAAAGATGAGGTAGATGTCAAGCCCTTTCACCATAAAAAAAAATTGTTACTCATCCTGTATTGCCCTTGTATTTATTGTTCCTTATCATGAGCTTTTTTTTCAATAAAGTATGGAGCTTTTCATCTTCTCGGAGGAGGTAGTGTTTGCCTATGATTGTTGACACTAATCCTTGCTCAACCTTACTATTTCTTCTTTACGATGAGAAAGTTTATGCTCACTGTCTAGCAAATAGCTGATACGTGATTTTGAGGGTGTGATCTGTATTTTTTTTAAGTCTTCCTTTTCCATCCTTGATTCGGTTAATTCCCTAATTAGAGTATTCCTTTTCTTTCTGAGTAGCTCCCATCTTGTGAAAAAAAAGAAACTCACACTTTTATGTTAAGGCCCCATCAATCCCGTTTTGAAACAGCAGTGACTATTAAGCTCACCATTTTCTGAAGTTTACTGCTAGTGTTCCTTTACTGCCATTGAATCATCGACAGATCTCGTGGAGTGGACCCGCATTTACCTCTTTACCTATGATGTGTTCTTTAAACCCCGTCCATAAATTATTCCACCGTTATAAATTTTTGAATTACATATTTTTTATTACCATCGACGACTTGAAGGGTGGAAATGCAGAGAGAGACCTGTACGTAAAATCGTGAAAAGTAATTTATTCCACAGTCATAATTGTTAATTTACATATTTTTTTAGTAAATAAGTAGTTGATGTTTTTATTTAACACCTGGAACGAAGGTTCTCCTCTCCTTTAGCGGTATACATCTTTCCTTTATAAGCCTAATAATTCGTATACGTCTAGCTCATAGTTGAAAGGAATTCAGTTCTTTATTTGGAATGGTAATTATCCTTTTCCTTTTTTTTTAGAATTATTAAGCTTTAGATTCAATTTAATATATGGAAACCCTTTTTTATAAATCTTTTAAACGAATAAAGCTTTTAAATGAAGTTGTTTTATATTAATATACTTCTGTTGTAAATAGAGTTTTAAATGGAATCGCAATTAAAGGAATTATATTTCAAAAGTTCTATTTAGTTGTTAAATGAATAAAGCTTTTAAAAACAATACTTTTGTGTTAAATAGAGTTTTAAATGGAATTGCAATTAAAGGAATTATGTTTTGAAAGTTCTATTTTTATGGAAACTTAAGATGGATAGTTTGTATAATTTTTAGATTGATAGTTTGTGTAATTTTTAGATGGATAGTTTATATAAAGGAGCGGGGATTATATGTTTGTTTTCTCGTTTTGAAGAGTATTTTTAGAAAGAGTTTATAACCATTCTTTCGACTAGAGTTGTAGGTGGTTTACGTATCCAATTATATATGTATTTATATTTACTGTTGGTATTTTACTCAATATTTTTACTTTTGGATATTTTACTTAATTGTGGATTTCATAATTTATAATAAAGGAAATAGTAAGTTTCCTTGAAAGGTTTTTTTTTGCTATTTGAAAACAAAGTTGGAATATAAATGTTCTTGTTTAAATTGATTTTGTTTTAGAAGAAATTTTCACATGTCTTAGAGAACTATCTATTATGCACTTTGCATTATATAATTTCATAAGTTAAATACTATGGGTTTGTTACATTGTGGTATTAGAGCCCAAGTTACGACACTTGGCCCTACGGTATCCATACACATATTTCCGAAAACTAACAAATGTGTAAATTTTTGTTCTTATTACTTGTATATATACTAAACTGCAGGAAGATATGGCTGGAAGACGATCCCCTACCCCACTTGCACGGGTTGAACCTAATAATGAGGATCCATTAAATAATAACATTGTTAATATTGATATTCTACAAACAGTGAAGGACTTACAAGAATAAATTATGAATTTTAAGACTGAACATGAAAGGGTACTGAAAACTCAATAAGACTTAAATGAAGCCCTACTATTTAAACTGAATGAGATAACTAATGAAAAGAGGAAAAAAATCGTAGAAAAGAAAAATCATCTTCTGACTGTCCTTACTCTGACAGAAGCCATCTATCTAGTGAATTAGAGTATTCTAGTGATAGTTCTAAGGGAAAACATAGGAAGAAGAGAAAATATAAAGATGAGCTAACAGGAGAATTTAAAAAAGAAAGCCTCCTACCTTTGACGACGAAGTCAAAAATAGAGAAGAAGCTGAGGCTTGGCTCTTTGGGATGAAGAAGTACTTCACTCTGTACAATTACTCCAACTCCATGAAGGGCAAAATCACCATCTTCAATCTAGTCGAAAAGGCTGAGATTTGGTGGCAAGACTTAAAAAGAGCAAAATGTATTAATGATAAGAAAGTAAGTTGGAACTAGTTTAAAAAGGAATTTAAAAAAGGAATACCTCTCGGAATATTACTACGAAGGGAAAGCTAAGGATTTTTATGAGCTAATACTAGGATGCATGTCCATGCATGCATTCTGTACTAAATTCTTATCCCTGTTAAGATATGTGCCTTACCTAAATGAAGAAAAACCTAAAATACAAAGATTTATAGGTTACTTGCCTAGCTTTTATAAAGACAAATTGTGATGAACCGAAAAATTTGTATGAAGCAATGAGGAAGGCCAAATTTAACATATGACCAATCCAAGAGTAAAAGTGAAAATCCTTATAATTTCAAGAGAAGAGATGGAGGTAGTTTTAAGAGAAGAGAGTTTAAACCTTTTAATAAACATAAAAGTTTCCAGATAAATACCTTTAAGGACAAACAACCAAGAATAAGAACGGAGTATAAACAACCTATGAGAACTGTTGAGTATAAAGATAATGCTTTTAATAAGAAAAGTGAAGAAATAAAAATAGAACCCTTACAGTGTTGGGGTTGTGGGGGGAGTCATTTCTATCAGGTTTGTCTTCATAAAAAGGATAATCGAAATATTCACACAGCTGGAGAAGTTGCTCGGAACATACCGTAGATTAGCGCCACGTTGGACAATCATCAAGCGGATTATAAGCCCTCCATGATTGAGGTAGATGGTAAGATCCTTGACAAACCTATTTCTATATTAATTGATTATGTATCTACCCTAACTTATATATCTCCCAAGTTAGTAGATTTGTGTAACATGAGAAAATATGATTTTGAGAAATCGTGTTTAGTGCAATTAGCCATCGGAACAAAAAGAAAGGTAACCAGTTTTATTTCTAGTTGCGAAGTTCATATGCAATATTTGATTACAAAAGTAGATCTGAGTGTTTTACCATTAGGATCTTACGATGTAATGATTGACATGAATTGGCTAGAAAAACATAAAGTTGTGCTAAATTGCTTTGAGAAAACTTTTGATTGTATTGATGAAAATGGTGAAAATAAAATGGTTAGAGGAATTCCCTAGAAGGTTCTTACTAGGAAAATTTATGCCTTGCAATTGAAAAAGTGTGCTAGAAAAGGATGTAGGGTATTTGTTGTACACATCACCGAAACTATTGATAAGGAAACCAAACCTAACTTAGGGGATCTTCCCTTCTTAAATGATTTTAAAGCCGCCTTTCCAGAAGAGATATCGGGACTACCTCTAAGGAGGGATATTGACTTTACCTTTGAAATAGTACCTGGAGCAGTACCCACCTCGAAGGCCTCTTATCGAATGAACACATCTGAGTTGGTAGAATTAAAATTACAATTATAGGAGTTAATATATAAAGAATATATTAGATCGATTGTGTCTCCATGGAGAGGACCTGTATTATTTGTTAAAAACAAGGATGGCACATTGAGGCTCTATGTCGATTACAGATAATTAAATAAAATGACAATTAAGAATAGATTCCCTCTTCCTTGCATCGAGGACTTGTTTGACCAAGTACGGGGAGCGTCGGTATTCTCTAAAATCGACTTGAGGTCCAGTTACCATTAAGTAAGAATTAAGGACGAGGATGTCCATAAAACTGCTTTCAGAACAAGGTGCATGCATTACGAGTTCCTCGTTGTACCATTTAGCTTAACCAATGCCCCAACCACGTTCATGTGTTTAATGAATAGTGTTCTTTACAAATACTTATATAATTTTGTAATAATATTTATTGATGACATATTAATATACTCTAAAAATGAAGAAGAGCATAAAGAACATTTAAAATTAGTCTTGCAAACCTTAAGAGAACATAAAATTTATGCAAAGTTTAGCAAGTGTGATTTCTTTCAAGATGAAATTCAGTACTTAGGTCATGTATGTAACAAACTTAAATAATAAACAATAATAATAATAATAAACATCAACATATATATATATATATAATAAATAATAATCGTTAATAATGTCTTTACGAAAAGACATGACTCTTAATGAAAGGGTATTCCACCAAAATATAAATAACGGGCCCTCAATTGTAATTTGGACTTATCTATCAATTTATTCATATTTTATTATCTATGGATATGTGGGTTATTTCAGAAATTACTTAATTGAGAATATCCAACTATGGATGTTACAGTGGTATCGGACCTTGGACAACATTATTTACACCTTGTGTAGATTTGGGTTTCCCAAAAAAATAGGACTTTGTCCTTAAAAAATAAAATAAAAATAATAATAAAAAGGGTAAAAGTAACCCCCCTAAAAAAAAGGAGGTAAAAGAAAAGAAATGAAAAGAAAAGTTAAAAAAGAAAAGATAAAAGTTAAAAAAAAGAAGAAGGTAAGAGTGAAACCACATGTGGTTTCTTAAAGTGGGTTTGGGTTTGTATATAAAAAGTGCATAGTAATAACTACAAAGAAGCAAGTGAGATTTGAACCTAGGTGGGGAAGGTAACACTTATTCCTCCCAATCTACTTGCATTTTACAAAGTTATTGGAAAAAAAAAGAGAAAAAAAAAAGAAAACAAAAGTGAAGTAAAAACAAAGTCACAAACAATGGCACCTACATATTCGAAAATAAAGTCACGGCTACAAACGACAGTGGACGAGTTAGAGCAATATAAGGTGATCAATAAAAGTATACAAGCTGACGTTGAGACGTAGAAGCGGTTGAAAGAGTGGAGAGACAATGAGAATCGTTGCTTATGGAACCAAAATTGACAGCTAGAACGAACCTTAAGTGATAACAAGAAAATGTTATCTAATTAGGATAAAGAAATATCATGTTTAAAAATTCATAATCAAAACTTAGGAGACGAGATCAAAAAGTTAAAAAATGACAACAAATCACCATATGGATGTGATAATGAATTAGAAGAAGAAATAAAGCATCTAAACAAACTCATGATGGAAAAAGATGTTGAATTGGCACAAGTCAGAATGAAGTTAGAAAATCAAGAAACAGAGTTACATCATCATAAACAACAAAAAGAAAAACTCCAGCAATAGTATGACGATAGTAAGAAGACACATAAGTTAGAATTGACAAAAGTCAACGAGGTGTTATCAAGCAATTCCGAAGAAATTTTCATATTAAGAAATCATAACAAAACACTAGTCACAAAAATTAAGAAGTTGAAAAGTAGTCGAAAGACAGAACAATCTATGGAAGACATTGAAGGAAAAATTCTAGACAAACAGGAAGAAAATCGTTGTATTAGAAGGCATAAGGAAGATCTTAAGGAACAACTTAATAAGTCTGAAGATGACAGAAAATCACATGTAAAAGTGATTAATAAGTTTCAAAATGATAACATGCAGTTAGAAAACAAGTTGGAAGAGATACAAAACGAAACCTTAAAACCTCAAGAGACGAAAACACAACTTTCTGCTCAAATCAATGCTAAAAAAATGACACTCGTAAAAGAAAATGAAGGAGGTTATTTATTCTAGACAAAAAGCTATAGAGATTATTTATTTCCATTTTTGTTTCCTTATATTGAGAGGTTCTTTGAACTTTGGCGCAGTCTTGTAAGATGGTTCATCCTACACAACATGTTCTCCAATAGTTTCCTTCAACTGTATACTATGTGGATCTTCATCTTGATCAAATTTTTTACTATCCACTCGTCAAAACTAAGCAAAGCTCCCACCATTTGTATCAAGGATGATTTTAAGGGCGAATTTTAAAGGTTACCCAAAAAAAAGTGGGTGAATTTTTATATTAAAATGTTATTATTTTATTTAATAAATTCACCCATTGTTTATTTTGTATATAGCTACCCCAAGGTAAATCACATTCATCCCGATTTAGGGAAAAACTGGAAAATGAATATTAGCTCACGAAAATGTTGATTTTTTCCCACATTCGCCAGAATTTTTTCGACTGGGAGGAGATTTTTGCCCAAATTCGGCCGATTTTTTTCGATTGGGAGGAGAAATGAAGGTGGTTCGTCGGATTTATGGATAATAGCTTGAAAATTGGTATTTCGCCCAAGATTTATGGATAATACGATTAAAAATTTGGTATTTCATCGGGATTTATGAATATTTCAGTAAACTGGTCATACTTTGACCTCGATTGGGGTAAATTGGACATAGTTCGTCTTGGATTTGGATTTGTGGACAATTATTTGAGTAAAATGTGGAGATTTAATCAATTGGGGAAGTTTTTTCACTGGATTTGGTCCATATTTGAGCAAAAAATGGATAAATTTAGTCAAGTGAGAAAGTTTTTTACCTATATAATGGTGCAAGAGTCAAGACTCAGGCTCAACATCAAGCTTGGTTTCTATTGCAAATCGATCTTTACAGTGGCTGAGTGGATTTGTGGAAAGCAATTTCACAAAGTTTCTTCTATCTGCAGGCTTTTTATAGGTTAGTTGTTGTGAGCACTCAACCTTGTTTGTGTTATAAATGGTGTGGTTTTTTTTTCTTTTGTTTTTAGGGACATTTACAACAAACTTGGATGGAGACACTCTTCTGGCATTCAAAAATGGCCTGGATGACCCAGACGGCATTACCGACTGGAGTAACGATTCTATCTGCAGGCTTTTTACAGGTTAGTTGCTGTGAGCACTCAACCTTGTTTGTGTTATAAATGGTGTGGTTTTTTTTTCTTTTGTTTTTAGGGACATCTGCAACAAACTTGGATGGATACGCTCTTCTGGAGTTCAAAAATGGCATGGATGACCTAGACGGCATTGCTGACTGGAGTAACGATTCTTCTCCTTGTCAGTGGAAAGGGGTGGAGTGCAATGGAGCAACTGTGGTCTCTATCTCACTCCCGAATATAGGATTACGAGGAAAAATATCTCCACAACTTGGGTTTCTTATGCATATAGAGACTCTAAACCTCATAAGCAACCTTCTCTATGGTACCATTCCACCTCAAATATGGAGTCTTAAAAATTTGAAGCGCCTGGATTTGAGTTTTAATTAGTTATCTAGAGCAATTGATTCTAATATCAAACAACTAAGTGACCTGGAAGAACTGATATTGGGCACTAATGCATTATGTGGCAATGTAATTCGAGAGTTGGGTTCCCTGAGTGGCTTACGAGTGCTAGACATGAGTGTTAATTCTTTCAGTGGGAAAATTCCTATAGA
This sequence comes from Pseudotsuga menziesii, assembly GCA_001517045.1. Taxonomy (NCBI): domain Eukaryota; kingdom Viridiplantae; phylum Streptophyta; class Pinopsida; order Pinales; family Pinaceae; genus Pseudotsuga; species Pseudotsuga menziesii. Next base: position 130,367 of record LPNX010783833.1, on the reverse strand, counting down.
GTTAGGCAATTTTGCTGGTTTGGAGTACCTAGATGCTGGAGGTAACAGTCTATTGGGCACCATACCAGCACATTTGGGTAATCTGTCAAAGTTAATAGTGCTTGGCCTTGGGAATGGGTTTTTGTCTGGAAATCTCCCTGCCAAGCTTGGTAAGCTCATAAATTTGCAATATTTAGATGTATCAAATAACACTCTTTCAGGAAACATCCCTTCATATATTGGAGCCATGGTGAACTTAGTAGACCTCAGCCTGGGAATCAATAAATTTTTTGGCCCTTTGCCTTTAGAAATTGGCAATCTTGTCAATTTGGTAAATATTTATTCCCCTTCTTGCTTGCTAAGAGGACTGATACCTAAAGACATTGGCAATATGAGAAGCTTAGAAAAATTAGACCTTTCAAACAATCCTCTGCACTCTCCCATCCCAAACTCCATTGGAAATCTGCAGCACCTTACAATTTTGATTCTTGTGAATGCTGAGATCAATGGTTCAATCCCTGCAGAGCTTGGTAATTGTAGAAATTTAAGGATTGTGGTGTTAACCTTCAATTCTCTCACAGGTTCTCTTCCAGATACACTTGCAGATCTCTCCCTTTTTTCATTCTCCATAGAACAAAATCAATTGATTGGAACTATGCCTTCTTGGTTGGGAAGGTGGCAAAAAGTTGACTACATTCTACTTGCTTCAAATCATTTTAGTGGCCACATTCCTCCAGAGCTTGGAAATTGCTCCTCGATGACTCATTTGAGTCCAAGCAACAATCAATTGACAGGCTATATACCTCCACAGCTGTGTAATGCAAAGTTTTTAAGTGAAATTGACTTGGAGAATAATATGCTTCTGGGTACTATTGAAAATACATTTATCAATGGAAAAAACTTGACCCCGTTGATCCTGAATCATAACCAGATTACTGGCAGGATTCCTGGATATTTTGGTGAGCTTCCTGTCCTCCTACTTGAGTTGGATCACAACAATTTCAGTGGTGAAATACCTGAAAAGATATGGAGTTCAACAACCCTCTTGGAATTTAGTGTTGCTTACAACTTCCTTGGAGGCAAACTCTCTGCTGAAATGGGTAAGTTCACAACACTAAAACGTTTGATTCTCAATGACAATAAGTTGGAAGGAGAAATACCAAAGGAAATTGGTAGATTGTCAAGCTTGTCTATTCTTTCTTTGAATGGCAATCGTTTGGAAGGAAGAATTCCAACTGAGTTGTTTCAATGTATCAGTCTAACTACTTTAGACCTTGGGAAAAATCATTTAAATGGAACCATTCCGAAGGATATTGGCATGTTAGTGCAGCTGGAATGTTTGGTGCTTTCTCATAATGATCTTTCTGGTCCTATTTTTACAGAAATTGCAGTAGGTTTTCAACAGGTTTATATTCCACATTCAAGTTATCTGCAACACCATGGAATGTTTGATCTCTCATGGAATCAACTTTCAGGGTCCATTCCAAAAGAACTTTGGGACTGCCTTGTCATTGTGGATTTGTTGCTTAATAACAACAACCTCACAGGAGTGGTGCCCAAGTCACTGGCCCATCTTACAAATTTAACAACTCTAGATTTATCATACAATAATGTGGTCAGTGAAATTCCTAGGGAGATCGCAACAGGTAAAAAGCTTCAAGGTTTGGCATTGGCATATAATAAACTGAATGGCACTATTCCACCAAAGCTTGGAGACCTCAGTAGTTTGGTGAAGATGAATCTTATGGGAACAGATTACATGGGAAGATTCCTGATACAATTGGAAAGTTAAATGGGCTTTCTCACCTTGATGTGAGAAATAATGAGCTCTCAGGCGAACTGCCTAGATCTCTTGCAAACTTGGTCAACATCGTTGGTCTGTATGTACAGCAAAACAGGTTATCTGGTGGCATTGTGGGCTTGCTTTCAAAGAGCATAGTCTGGCATCAGATCGAGACACTGAATTTGAGTTTAAATTCATTTAGTGGAGAAATTCCAAGATCCCTTGCCAATCTCTCTTGTCTAACCTACTTGGATCTTCATAGCAATGAATTTACAGGTGCCATTGCTCCAGATCTTGGTAGTCTTTCACAGCTTATATACTTGGACATTTCTGATAATTATCTGACAGGAGTAGTCCCTGATGAATTGTGTGACCTTATGGATCTTAACTTCTTCAATCTGTCGGATAATCTGCTGGAAGGAGCTATTCCTAAGGGTGGTGGATGTAGTAATTTTACGGCTTCTTCATTTGTTAGAAACAAGGGTGTGTGTGGAAATATAATAGGCCATAATTGCAATCTTAGTCCAAAACAACAACCTCATATTTTAAGCACTGGGGTGATTATTGGGATCACAATAAGAAGCACCCTTTTTGTGCTTGGCCTCATTTTTTCTTTGGTAAAATGGAAAATGTTAAAGCAAGAGGCTTTCCCTAAGGTGGATGAGAAGACAAAATTGAACCCAGCCGTTGAACCTACCCTTTCTATTTTAAGTAACAGCAAGTCAAAAGAGCCCCTCGGCATAAATGTAGCCATGTTTGAAAGGCCTCTCATTCACCTGACATTGGCTGATATACTACAGACTACAAATAATTTTTGTAAGACCAACATAATTGGAGATGGCGGGTTTGGTACAATTTATAAAGCTGTACTACCTGATAGAAGAACTGTAGCCATCAAAAATCTTGGACAGGCTCGAACTCAAGGCCATAGAGAATTTCTAGCAGAGATGGAGACCTTAGGAAAAGTCAAGCACAGAAATTTGGTTCCATTACTTGGATACTGCTCTTTCGGTGATGAGAAATTGTTGGTTTATGATTTTATGGTGAATGGAAGCCTTGATTATTGGCTAAGGAACAGAGCTGATGCATTGGAGGCCCTTGATTGGCCGAAATGCTATAAGATTGCTATGGGTTCAGCTAAGGGCCTTGCGTTTCTTCATCACGGCTTTATCCCTCACATCATTCATAGAGACATGAAAAGCAGCAACATACTGCTGGATGCTGAATTTGAACCTAGAGTTGCAGACTTCGGATTGGCATGCCTTATTAGTGCCTGTGAGACTCACGTGAGCACAAATATAGCAGGTACCTTTGTATATATACCTCCAGAATATGGTCAGAGTTGGAGATCAACAACCAGAGGCGATGTCTATAGCTTTGGGGTCATTTTGCTTGAGATGCTCACAAGGAAGGAACCAACTGGACCAAATTTCAAAGATATAGAAGGTGGTAATCTGGTAGGATGGGTTCAGCAGATGATCAACAAAGGGCAAGCAACTGAGGCCTTGGATTCTGTCACTTCTAATGGATCTTGGAGGTTTCAAATGCTTCAAATGCTGCATGTGGCCTCAATGTGCACTCATAATGATCCTGTCAAGCGCCCTAATATGTTGTAGGTTGTCAAGTTTCTTGGAGATATAGAAGGCCTGTCAAAACCCCAAATTTACCGAAAAATTTAAAATTTTGAAAATACAGATAATATTCAATAATGCAGTCAGCTAACAGCTATAATTAGTTATATGTTATTTGATTTACAGATTGGTAAATTCATAATCTGAATTATATACCCGATTATGTTTATCTTATAGAATAATTCTTTTTCGGTTTAATGATTTATTTTTCTTTGCAACAAAAAGGTGGAACTATCTTGGAATTCTGGGGCTTACTTAGCTTTTGAGCTAACGCAGAAAGTTTACCTGATCTCACAAATTTACAGGTAAGAAAGATCTAGTGCTGCCTATCAATATTCATAAAGCATGCAGATATATGTTCGATGCAAAATAATAGCTCAATAAAAAGAATATATACATGTTGTTTCAATTTCAAATGCTTTTATGAGGTAAAAACAATTAGTTTGTTATTCTTTTTAAAGACGCCAAAGAAAAGAGATTCTATCCTAACAGTATTTGGCGACAGCTGCTCTTTCTCTCTAGTTTTTAATTTATAATTTTTATTGCGAACTAACTTCTTAGATATTTATCAATGTTTACGAAAGTCATCATGTGTAAACGCCTTTAATCTTTCCCTACACACAGGTTAAAGATAGCGGGGTTTTTATGTTTAAGGGTCTACCTAAACTGTGTCCATAAACAATTTAAGTCACGACAAAATTTGGTTAATTCTTGTGATAAGAAAAGTAATGCACAATAGTTAATGAGTTTTTATACTATTATTTCAACTTATAAAGCTTTGAGGCTTAAAAGGATTATATCATCATTAACATACTGCTATCGAATGGATTAAGTTAGTATTGATGAACTAAGTTCTTTTACACATAATATACTTGGAAAGATATTGTCCAGTTTTTTTTTCTATTAAGATCATCATAATTTACCTATTGACAAGCCCGATAAATACTATAAGGCTTAACATTCTCATTTGCAAACCTAATAGTTTATAAAAAAATACTCAAAGGCAAATCGAGAATAAAGCTAGCAAGAAGGGTATCTTAACATAAATAAGTTTTATGATTTTCTTTTGTAAAATATTAAAGTGGCATAACCCTTGATAGAGTTATAATCGTTTATTGAATGAATACTTTGCTTGCATAAGTGATAGGTCGTAGAATTGTCCATGCCCTTGATAAGTTATATGGCCTAACCTTGATACTAAAGTTCTCTTTTAACGTTGCAGCGTGCATGCTTGGTTGACTCCGGGGGTATAGAACCTTGTGGAACTTTCGAACCACCATATCATTGAAATAAAAATCATTTCGTTGATTGCACGTTGGAACTATATAGGTTACCCACTGCATGGCAAATTATTTAAATGTGTACGTGGAATCATCGTGGCCAAGTATTGTGAAGATAAAAGGAGATTGCGAACCCTAGTCTTGTTATTTCCTTCGTCATTTTCGGGCCTTCGGCCGCTCTGCTACTGTGTTTTGATCTCCATGTTGATTCTGCAACTGGTTTGCTGATAGTCTCCCAACTTGCTTCTAGTCTCTTGCACCTCGAAAGCTTGCCTTGAAAGTTGATAGAAAAGAGCTGTAAAAGAGCGTTCACTGCTTGCAACAGGATAGTTGTTTTCCATTAGGGTTTAACCTTCGCGGCTTGCTCAGTTAAGGGTTATCAAACTGTAAAAGTCTCCTTTTCTTTGATCCGGTAGTGAGAGTCGTGGCTCCGCATCTTATGATTTGTTTGGTCTTAGGGTTTCTTAGCAGAGTGAAATTTTTGGTTGGAAAGTAATGGCGGCCCACGTTTTTATGTTTGCTCGGCTTGTCGCTCCAAATCTTGCCTGTCACTGGTTGTTGCTGCGTTGGTAACCTCCCTCTTTCTTGTAACATATGAAGGGTTTGTTTATCCTTGTGTTGGTGGCAACACTTATGTTTGTGGGTGGTTACGTTACTTTGAAGCTCAGGTAAGAACTATTATCTGCATCTCTGTTTCTTTAAGTCTCTGTTAATATAAGTATAAAATCTTAACGACATCGTGGGTTGTTTTTACAGGTGACGGCCTTGTCCTTCTACGCAGTTGGTGCAAAGCTGGGACAACAACTTGCTCACGGGTAAGCCCTGGTTATCCCATGGCAGTTCGTCCTTGTACAGTTCCGTATGGAACATTTGTTGGTTGGTCACCGTGGCCTGCAAATACCCTCGTGGTTTTGGTTTATCTGGGTTAACTTGGTTCGCTATTTTTGTTGATGACAAACCCTTGCTTTATGTAGGGCTTTCGGCTTAGGCCGTAACTTGTAAATTTTGATTTTGCTTCTGGTTTTGTGTATAAAATGTATAAAAGATGGAAGGCCTGTTAAACCATTCTCTGTTAACCTTTAAAAGCAGAGAGGCATCAATACAAAGCTTAGACTCACTTGTTTTGATACTTCTGTTGTAAATTTTAATACATTAGGGTTTTACCCTAACTCAACGATGTAAAGATGTATTTACTGTTTTAAAATATCTTTTTATTACAATATAATACTATAATTATTCTGTTATTTCTTATATTGTATAATGGGTTATTAAGCTCGGTTAATCGAACATGTTTATGTTTTGTTAATTTATTTTCCTGCAAGCTATTACATTTGAATTTACTCTGTAAATTATTTTAAATATTATCTGTTTAAGATAACTGTATGTTATTTTTATGTTATCTTACCTTAATTTCCTCTGTTCTAATAAGGTTTTAAATATTTATTTTGTATTTGTTAACTTCAGAAAAATAAATAATTCAATGTTTTAGAATTGTACTTATGTAACTATATAGTTACATCTTTTTAGTACAAGGTTTATATTTACTTGATATGTTATTATAATGTTAAAAGAATGTTGTTTTATTTACAAGTAAATATTGTTTCTATAATTATATACATTATCTTTATACTTAGTCTATTTATAAAGTGTACAGATGAGAAAATATTTTATTGTTATACTCTTAGGTTTTCTATACTAAATAATTTATAAGAATTCTTTTCGTATCTATATTACCCTATTTAAATTATAACATTAGAATTTATTAAATAAGGGTAATAACAAATTAACTAATTTCCTTTCTCTAAAGAAATAGTAGTATTTGTTTAAATTCCTTAAGAGACAGGATAGTAACTGTAGAACCTGAGTAAGTTTAGTTAGACAAAATGTATAAATTATTTACTCTTTTAGTCATAAATGGAATCACCTAGATAACAATCTTAAACCAACTAGTTTTATCTTTAGAATTAAATCAAGGTTTTCCATTTTTACTCGCAGTTTGGTTGCTACAAATGCAGTAGTTATCCTAATTAGGGAAAGAAATAAACTACAGAGCTGAAAAGACATTTTATTTAACCTAATACTACACCTTTTAACTATTATCTTCTTTTCCTTTTGTTTCAATATAGATATAAGGATTACAGAAGTAAATACTGTGTAGAAGACTGTTTCGTCTACCAAAACATACTATTGTTAGTATAATGATATAACTTCCTTTCCTTTTCTAATATTCTGACATACACAATCTAAATCTAACACTACTCTATGTACAGAATAATATTTCTTCTGATAACAAATATCTAATAAAAGAAAACATTCTAGTATTCAAGGCTAACACTTTGTTTTGAATTTACATCATACTTCGTTCATTTAATTACACCACCTGTGCTAGAGTACGATCTGGATTACTCCAGGTGGGGAAAAACACAGGTAGGATTTATTTTCATCAAGAGCATATTCATTATTAAACAAGCTAAGATATTCTACACTCTAAGTTTACATTATATCCTGAACATACATCATTTACTCACACATAGTTAAAAAATTTAACACAGAAATTAAAAGATAGCAGAACCTGTTCTTAAAGCTGGATGACAACAGCAATGGGAGGTTGTTCCTCCCTACCAACTCCTGGAGAGCGCTCAAACAACGACTCCTCAGGACCCCCGAGCCTGCTCTGGTCTCCCTGGCTGAAACTAGGTGGAGCAAATAACCAAGTACTAGTCCTTAGACTCAATACCGATCCTGAACACAACAGTCAGATCTCTCAGCTAAAAAGCTATATTAGATCAAGTTCCTTCAAATTATCCTTCAAGAAACCTTCCTTATAGTTTCCCTTTTTCTGATGAATTCCATGAAGTGCATTCCCCGTGAATGATTCTTCTCCTGGATTATGAGCAGCCTCAGCTCTCTACATTGGCCATTTTTATAAGATTGCCTAGGTCTTTTTGGGTTAGTTGTCATTAATTGAGCCACTTGCTCTGATCCCACTTTCTTGGGGGATCATGACCCCAAATGTAGTGAACTTGCCACCTGCAACATAAGAAGTGTTTGAGGATGCTGCCACTTGTCTTTTTGCTCTCCACCTAGTTCCTTCCACCAGCTTGACCAGTAACACTCTTTTTAACAGCTTTCCCAAGCTGTTGTCTCCACTTTTATTTATTTAAAAATAAATATTCAGAATTACATTCCACATATTTTGACTCTGCTGAGTCATGAGTTCCAACTTAGCATTAAATTTAACATAATGTCTTGGGAATCAATTCAAAATAAATAACATTATTTACAAAATTGGGGCATTTGATATACACACCCCCTTAAAATATAACATTGTCCTCGATGTTATTTATTCTTCATCCTCCGAAGTCCCCTAGAACAAAATTGGATATGCTTCTCGCATCTTACTTTCCAATTCCCAGGTGGCTTCTTCAGGACTAAGGTGCTTCCATTGCACCTTCACCTATCCAATGGTGCGGTTCCGAAGTGTAATTTCCCTCCTCCCGAGGATACAGTCTGGTTCCACCATAAATTCTCCTTCTGGTTCCACCTGTACAACATTCCAATTAACCACATGAGTAGCATCATGAACATATTTCTTTAAAACGGAAATGTGAAAAACTTTATGTACTCTTAAGTTAGGTGGTAATGCTAATTGATAAGCTACTTGACCAATCCTGGACAACATTTCAAATGGACCACAGTAACGAGCTGCCAACTTTGCACAACTCCCCAGTCTTAAAGAGCTCTTCTTGGGTCTTACCTTGATGAACACATGTTCACCTACCTGGAACTCCTTTGGAATTCTTTTCAAGTTTGCTTGAATTTTCTGCCGATCTTGTGCCACTTTCAAATTTCCCTGCACTTGTTTCACAATTTCCTCCATTTCTTTCAACAATTCTGGACCTAACACCAATCTATCTACTGGATTATTCCAAGAGATATGAGTGTTACATTTTCGTCCATATAAAATTTCAAATGGACTAAATCTAGCTGATGTTTGATAATTATTATTATACGCAAACTCTACTAGATGTAAATAGTCCTCCCACTTACCTAGTTGATTTTTCACATACATTCTCAATAAATCTTCCAGTACCTGGTTTACTCTTTCAGTTTGTCCATCTGTTTGAGGATGGAAGGAAGTACTGAAATTCAATGTTGTATTTAATCCTTTAAACAAGGACTTCCAAAAGTTTCCCATAAACTTAGGATCTATGTCTGAGATTATGAATTTTGGTCTTCCATGTAATTGAAAAATCTGCTTTAGAAAAATATCAGCTATATTGGCAGCCTTATAAGTAGTTTTAACGAGTATAAAATGAGCTGCCTTGCTTAACTTATCAACCACCACCATAATAGAGTCATTCTGATTTTGATTTCTAGGCAGTCCAGTAATAAAATCTAGACTAATCACTTTCCATTTCCAGGTAGGAATAGGTAAAGGCTGTAGCAAACCAGCTGGGTGTTGGTGTTCGGTTTTTACCTGTTGACATTCTAAACACCTTGCAATATATTCAGCTACTTCAGTTTTCATATTTGGCCAAAAATACTCTTTTCTTAGCATGGTTATAGTCTTTTGATAATCTGGGTGACCTGAATATGGTGTTTTATGGATTTCATCCAGAATTAATAGCTTAACCTTAGGTACATTAGGTACATACAGTTTATCTTTATATAGTAAAAATTCATTTTCATTTAAACTATAACATTTTATTAAGCTTTCTGTAGGTTCTTCCTTAGTTGTCGTTTGCAATTTCTGATAAATTTCATCTTGTTTTACCCCTTCTTTAAGTTGTTCATTTAAGTCTGAAACGTAAGTGTTGATTGCTGTTGTAAAGTTCAACTTTGTGTTTCTACTTAGTGCATCAGCCACCTTATTTTTCTTACCCTTTATATGCTGGATTTCAAAATCATACTCGCTTAAGAAAGCTAACCACCTAGCTTGTCTAGCATTTAAATTAGGCTGATCTAGAAGATATTTCAATCCTTTATTATCAGTCATTAAAATAAATTTTCTGCCAATTAGGTGATGTCGCCACATTTTTAAGGCGTGTATTACAGCTGCTAGTTCCAGATCATATGTTGCGTAATTCTTTTCATGAATTTTTAACTTTCTAGACTCATAGGCAATAACATGCCCTTCTTGAGTCAGAACACCGCCTAAGCCATCATTACAGGCATCAGTACACACTACGAATTCTTTATTAGGATCTGCTATTCTTAGAATAGGTGCGCTAGTCAATAAAGTCTTTAACTTCTTAAAACTTTCTTCACATTTCGGGTTCTAGTCAAACTTCTTTCCTTTCTTTTGCAAGGAAGTTATCGGATTTGCTATCCTTGAAAAGCCTTCAATGAACCTCCGGTAATAAACGGTAATTCCCATAAACGACCTAACATCCGTCACATCTTTAGGAACTGGCCAATCTTCGATTGCCCGTATCTTTTCAGGATCTACAGAAATTCCTTCCTTGGTCACTACGTGATCTAAATACTGAATTTTATCCTTAAAGAGGTCACACTTACTAAACTTTGCGAAGAGTTGATGTTCTCGCAACTCTTGCAAAACAATTTTTAGGTGTTCTTTATGTTATTCTTCTGTTTTTGAGTAGATTAGGATGTCGTCGATAAACACAACCACAAACTTATCTAAATACTTATGCATTATATTATTCATTAAACACATAAAGACAGCTGGGACGTTATAAAGCCCGAATGTCATTACAACAAATTTGTAGTGTCCATATCTTGTTCTAAAGGCTGTCTTGAATATATCTTCATCTTTAATCCTTACTTGATGATATCCTGGCCTCAAATCTATCTCCGAAAACACCGTGGCTCCTCGTAGTTGATCAAACAGATCGTCTATGCGGGGAAACGGATATCTATTCTTGATAGTCATCTTGTTTAGCTGACGATAGTCTATGCATAATCGCATAGTTCTATCTTTCTTTTTAACAAATTTGACTGGTGCCCCCCAAGGAGACACACTAGGTCGAATGTACTTTTTATCAATTAACTCTTTTAATTGTGATTTTAACTCATTAAGTTCCAATATGTTCATTCGATAAGGGGCCTATGAGCTAGGTACCGCACCCGGCACCAGCTCAATGGTGAAATCCAATTCCCTTTTCGGAGGTAATCCTGGAATTTCTTCTGGGAATAATCAATATATTCTTTTAAAACATGGATATTTTCTATTTTTAACTTATCTGTTTTAGTTTTACCTTCCTCATCTGTAATGGTTACTGCATAAGCTTTACATCCTTTTCTAACAGCTCTTTTAAGTTGTAAAGCAGAAATCTGCCTTACCATATTTTTTCTAGGAATACCCTTAACATTTACTGGTTGTTCATCACTATTTAAGCATGTGAAAGTTTTATCGTAACAGTTTAAAATTACTTTATGTTGTTCTAACCAGTCCATACCAATCAGCAAATCATATGAGACAAGTGGCAAAACATTAATTTTAACTACAGTTTCGAATTCATCCATAAGTAAAGCACACTCTTTCACAAAACAAGTTATTTTTCTTTTAGCCCCAGTGGCTAATTGAACTAACCAAGAATTCTCAAACTTATCGACAGACAACTTACATTTTTCCACTATCTGAGGTGCAATATAACTGAGACTAGCTCCTGGATCAATTAAAATGGTTACATGGGTCTGATTAATCATACCTTCTACTTCCACCATGGAAGTCTGATATTCAGCTTGGCGGTTCTCCAAAGCCGCGTTAATTATGGGCATGCTCCTTGCTAGTTCCCCAACGGTCATCTCCTCCTATACAGTATGAATGTTGCTAATAGTCTTCTTCCGATTTGGACAGACTGAAGCATAGTGCGGGCCATTACATTCCCATCACTTAACAGGCTCTTTACGTTCGAAACTCTTGGTAAAATTTCCATGATTATTAACAGTTTCTTTGCCCTTAAAATTATTCGAATTGCTGGAAGTACTATTCCTATTTCCCTGGAAATTCTTGTTATTAGAATAATTTTTGGTCTTATTATTCTTGAAATTTCTGTGAGGTACAAATTCCTTCTTCTTAAATTCAGGCTGGTTGTTATTTTTCTTAGCCTTCCAATTGGCCAAGCCTTCTTTCTTCCGATTTTGCTCGAAACAAAAGTTAGCCTTCCTCATAGCTTCCTCCAAGGTCTTTGGGTTATCATATTCAATTCTATCTTTAATATGATACGGTAGACAACGAAGAAATCGTTGTACTTTTGGTTTCTCATCTACTAGGTAGGGTACATACCTAAGTAAACTTAAGAATTTGTTATTCAGATTCTTCATTGTCATTGAACCTAACTTCAATTCATAAAACTCTTTAGCTCTTTCCTCGTAATACTGGTCAGACAGAAATTTATTTTTGAAATATCTTTTAAAGGTACTCTAATTAACTTCTTTCTCTCTTATACCCTTGACTCTCTTCAAGTCCTGCCACCATATGTCAGCTTTTCCTGAGAGGTTATATATAGCCATCCTTGCCTTTAATTGGTTAGAGTAATTATATATTTGGAAGTACTTCTTCATCCTGGACAACCAGGACTCTGCTTCCTCCCCCTTCTCAGTCTCTCCATTAAAAGTTGGTGGCTTTATCTTTTTGAATTCCCCTAAAATTTCCTCATATGGTTTGTATTTCTTCTTCATGTCATACAAATCATCTTCACTACTGTCACTAGTAGTATGGTAACTTTGTCGTTCACCAAACCCTTCAGACATCGAACTACTTTAAGTTTTTACAAGCTTCATCTTTTTGGATTTTCTTTGATGACTGACATCTTCAGATTTTGACCTTCTACCCCTTCCTTCAGTTTGAAAATTTTCCATTAAAATTTGATTCAGTTCTTCCTGAGCCTTCAGAATCTTTTCATTCTCCCTCTTTACAGATTCCATTTCAGTTTTTAAATCTTTTATAGTCTGTAATAGCTCTGAGGAGTTTGCAGTCACATCTTCTAATATAGGTTCTCTGGGCAGATTTCTTGTTTCTGTATTTGGAGACTCCTCCTGTGCATACTCCCCTAGCCTTTCCATACCTGGCTGTTAAACTTCAGAAAAAGGCAATTCTCTGTTCTTAACATAAAAAAAAAATGTATGTTAGCATATTATTTTAATTTATTGTTTTATGAAAGCTAGTTGGGCTGCATCAAGGCCTATTGTTTGAACCTGGCTCTGACACCACATGTCAAAACCCCAAATTTACCGAAAAATTTAAAATTTTGAAAATACAAATAATATTCAATAATGCAGTCAGCTAACAGCTATAATTAGTTATATGTTATTTGATTTACGGATTGGTAAATTCATAATTTGAATTATCAACTCGATTATGTTTATCTTATAGAATAAATTTTTTTTGGTTTAATGATTTATTTTTCTTTGCAACAAAAAGGTGGAACTGTCTTGGAATTCTGAGGCTTACTTAGCTTTTGAGCTAACGCAGAAAGTTTACCTGATCTCATAGATTTACAGGTAAGAAAGATCTGGCGCTGCCTGTCAATATTCATAAAGCATGCAGATATATGTTCGATGCAAAATAATAGCTCAGTAAAAAGAATATATATATGTTGTTTCAATTTCAAATGCTTTTATGAGGTAAAAACAATTAGTTTGTTATTCTTTTTAAAGATGCCAAAGAAAAGAGATTCTGTCCTAACAGTATTTGGCGACAGTTGCTCTTTCTCTCTAGTTTGTAATTTATAATTTTTATTGCGAACTAACTTCTTAGATATTTATCAATGTTTACCAAAGTCATCATGTGTAAACGCCTTTAATCTTTCCCTACACACAGGTTAAAGATAGCGGGGTTTTTACGTTTAAGGGTCTACCTAAACTGTGTCCATAAACAATTTAAGTCACGACAAAATTTGGTTAATTCTTGTGATAAGAAAAGTAATGCACAATAGTTAATGAGTTTTTATACTATTATTTCAACTTATAAAGCTTTGAGGCTTAAAAGGATTATATCATCATTAACATACTGCTATCGAATGGATTAAGTTAGTATTGATGAACTAAATTCTTTTACACATAATATACTTGGAAAGATATTGTCCATTTTTTTTCTTTCTATTAAGATCATCATAATTTACCTATTGACAAGCCCAATAAATACTGCAATGCTTAACATTCTCATTTGCAAACCTAATAGTTTATAAAAAATACTCAAAGGCAAATCTAGAATAAAGCTAGCAAGAAGGGTATCTTAACATAAATAAGTTTATGATTTTCTTTTGTAAAATATTAAAGTGGCATAACCCTTGATAGAGTTATAATCGTTTATTGAATGAATACTTTGCTTGCATAAGTGATAGGTCGTAGAATTGTCCATGCCATTGATAAGTTATATGGCCTAACCTTGATACTAAAGTTCTCTTTTAACGTTGCAGCGTGCATGCTTGGTTGACTCCGGGGGTATAGAACCTTGTGGAACTTTCGAACCACCATATGATTGAAATAAAAATCATTTCATTTGATTGCATGCCGAAACTATATAAATTACCCACTGCATGGCAAATTATTTAAATGTGTACGTGGAATCATCGTGGCCAAGTATTGTGAAGATAAAAGGAGATTGCGAACCCTAGTCTTGTTATTTCCTCCGTCGTTTTCGGGCTTCCGGTTGCTCTGCTACTGTGTTTTGATCTCCATGTTGATTCTGCAACTGGTTTGCTGATAGTCTCCCAACTTGCTTCTAGTCTCTTGCACCTCGAAATCTTGCCTTGAAAGTTGATAGAAAAGAGCTGTAAAAGAGCGTTCACTGCTTGCAACGGGATAGTTGTTTTCCATTAGGGTTTAACCTTCGTGGCTTTCTCAGTTAAGGGTTATCAGATTGTAAAAGTCTCCTTTTCTTTGATCCAGTAGTGAGAGCCATGGCTCCGCATCTTATGATTTGTTTGGTCTTAGGGTTTCTTAGCAGAGTGAAATTTTTGGTTGGAAAGTAGTAGCGGCCCACGTTTTTATGTTTGCTCGGCTTGTCGCTCTGACTCTTGGTTGTCACTGGTTGTTGTTGCGTTGGTAACCTCCCTCTTTCTTGTAACAGATGAAGGGTTTGTTTATCCTTGTGTTGGTGGCGACACTTTTGTTTGTGGGTGGTTACGTTACTTTGAAGCTCAGGTAAGAACTATTATCCGCATCTCTGTTTCTTTAAGTCTCTGTTAATATAAGTATAAAATCTTAACGATATCGTGGGTTGTTTTTACAGGTGACGACCTTGTCCTTCTACGCAGTTGGTGCAAAGCTGGGACAACAACTTGCTCACGAGTAAGCCTTGGTTATCCCATGGCAGTTCGTCCTTGTACAATTCCGTATGGAACATTTGTTGGTTGGTCACCATGGCCTGCAAAGACCCTCGTGGTTTTGGTTTATCTGGGTTAACTTGGTTCGTTGTTTTTGTTGATGACAAACCCTTTCTTTATGCGGGGCTTTCGTCTTAGGTTGTAACTTGTAAATTTTGATTTTGCTTCTGGTTTTGTGTATAAAATGTATAAAAGATGGAAGGCCTGTTAAACCATTCTCTGTTAACCCTTAAAAGCAGAGAGGCATCAATAAAGAGCTTAGACTCACTTGTTTTGATACTTCTGTTGTAAATTTTGATACATTAGGGTTTTACCCTAACTCAGCGATGTAAATATGTATTTACTGTTTTAAATTATCTTTTTATTACAATATAATACTATAATTATTCTGTTATTTCTTATATTGTATAATGGGTTATTAAACTCGGTTAATCGAGCATGTTTATGTTCTGTTAATTTATTTTCCTGCAAGCTATTACATTTGAATTTACTCTGTAAATTATTTTAAATATTATCTGTTTAAGATAACTGTAAGTTATTTTTATGTTATCTTACCTTAATTTCCTCTATTCTAATAAGGTTTTAAATATTTATTTTGTATTTTTTAACTTCAGAAAAATAAATAATTCAATGTTTTAGAATTGTACTTATGTAACTATATAGTTACATCTTTTTAGTACAAGGTTTATATTTATTTGATATGTTATTATAATGTTAAAAGAATGTTATTTTACTTACAAGTAAATATTGTTTCTATAATTATATACATTATCTTTATACTTAGTCTATTTATAAAGTGTACAGATGAGAAAATATTTTATTGTTATACTCTTAGGTTTTCTATACTAAATAATTTATAAGAATTCTTTTCGTATCTATATTACCCTATTTAAATTATAACATTAGAATTTATTAAATAAGGGTAATAACAAATTAACTAATTTCTTTTCTCTAAAGAAATAGTAGTATTTGTTTAAATTCCTTAAGAGACAGGTTAGTAACTGTAGAACCTGCGTAAGTTCAGTTAGATAAAATGTATAAATTATTTACCCTTTCAGTCATAAATGGAATCACCTAGATAACAATCTTAAACCAACTAGTTTTATCTTTTGAATTAAATCAAGGTTTTCCATTCTTACTCACAGTTTGGTTGCTACAAATGCAGTAGTTATCCTAATTAGGGAAAGAAGTAAACTACAGAGCTGAAAAGGCATTTTATTTAACCTAATACTACACCTTTTAACTATTATCTTCTTTTCCTTTTGTTTCAATATATATATAAGGATTACAGAAGTAAATACTGTGTAGAAGACTGTTTCGTCTACCAAAACATACTACTGTTAGTATAATGATATAGCTTCCTTTCCTTTTCTAATATTCTGACATACACAGTCTAAATCTAACACTACTCTATGTACAGAATAATATTTCTTCTGATAACAAATATCTAATAAAAGAAAACATTCTAGTATTCAAGGCTAACACATTGTTTTGAATTTACATTATACTTCGTTCATTTAATTACACCACCTATGCTAGAGTACGATCTGGATTACTCCAGGTGGGGAAAAACACAGGTAGGATTTATTTTCATCAAGAACAAATTCATTATTAAACAAGCTAAGATATTCTACACTCTAAGTTTACATTAGATCCTGAACATACATCATTTACTCACACATAGTTAAAAATTTTAACACAGAAATTAAAAGATAGCAGAACCTGTTCTTAAAGCTGGATGACAACAGTAATGGGAGGTCGTTCCTCCCTACCAACTCCTGGAGAGCGCTCAAACAACGACTCCTCAGGACCCCTGAGCCTGCTCTGGTCTCCCTAGCTGGAACTCGGTGGAGCAAATAACCAAGTACTAGTCCTTAGACTCAATACCGATCCTGAACACAGCAGTTAGATCTCTCAACTAAAAATCTATATTAGATCAAGTTCCTGCAGATTACCGTTCAAGACACCTTCCTTACAGTTTCCCCTTTTCCAATGAATTCCATGAAGTGCATTCCCCCCGAATGATTCTTCTCCTGGATTATGAGTAGCCTCAGCTCTCTACATTGGGCATTTTTATAAGATTGCCTAGGTCTTTTTGGGTTAGTTGTCATTAATTGAGCCACCTGCTCTGATCCCACTTTCTTGGGGGATCATGACCCCAAATGTAGGGAAGTTGCCACCTGCAACATAAGAAGTGTTTGAGGATGCTGCCACTTGTATTTTTGCTCTCCACCTAGTTCCTTCCATCAGCTTGACTAGTAACACTCTTTTTAACAGCTTTCCCAAGCTGTTGTCTCCACTTTTATTTATTTAAAAATAAATATTCAAAATTACATTCCACATCTTTTGACTCTGCTGAGTCATGAGTTCCAACTTAGCATTAAATTTAACATAATGTCTTGGGAATCAATTCAAAACAAATAACATTGTTTACAAAATTGGGGCATGTGACAAGGCCACCCTCAAACATTTGGCTAAGATCATTGGGAAAATACATCAATATTAAAGATGATTTTTGCAACTTCATTTCAAGTAACTCCTGTTTCCTTTCATTTGGTGCCCATCTGTTTCCTTTCTGTGTGTTTGTTTTTTTGTCAACATTATTCTATAAATCAAGCTTATGCTGGCTTTTGTTTCCTTGACCAGCTTTCAAGTTTCTCTCATACCTGGCAAAGGGACTAAGTTAATGGAAACACCTAGATGAGAGCTTTTGTTGGGAAATTTTTGGAAAGACCGAACTAAGAGTGAGTTGCTGGGCTATTTTCAAGATATCTGATTGGCATGAATATTATGCAGCTAGTGGTCTAACGTAGTAGATATGTGCAAACATCTAGATGCTTCAAAATATCTATGTAGAATACCATACCAGTTATAACTACTATATGTTCTCAAACTTTGCAGTGTTCTTGATATGTTTCACAGAGTACATATAGTGCAGCTAAGCCTATTTCTGTATTTGTTGTATACAATGCTTCCACTAAAAACAATTTAAAGAATTATCTGATCCTTTTGAGGGCAGAGCTGTTGGAATTGTTCGTTATTTAATGGTCCTCTCTTACACATTTTTTGAAAAAACTCAAAATGCATGTACTCTTAACATATAATTTTTACAAAGGGAATTAAGCGCGATGTGCACGACATCTCAACCAATCGTTACTCACAAGAGCTGATAGTAATAACAAATCTTTTTCTTTCTTTCTTTCTTTTAATCTGTCTTTTCGTCGTCTTGAATTTGTACACTTAGGTATTCTTTGATATGAAGAGTTGAGAAGCAAAACACTTCACATTCTCTTCTAGCTTTAATTATTTGTACACAATTTTCAGGACATGGTTGAAATTGTTCTACATAATATTTATTTTGGTGAATTTCCAGAGTTGAAATTGCACATTTATTGTTTGAGAATGATCTGAGAATTTATTTATGGCATTGTATAATACATTTTGATTTTCCATTATATTGTGATTGTGTATGAATGATAAATTTATTGTTATTTAAATAGGCATAGTTTGGTATCAAAATATCGTTTTGCATGCAGTTGTTGAACTGTACATAGCAAGTTAAATTTCATCATCCAATCAATTATGTTGATGAAGTAGAGTTTGATGTTGTCCCATTAGAAATGTGCATGGTGTGAATGTTTGGTAAGGTGAATGAATCATTGTGATGTAATCCAAAGTCTCATAAATCACTAGACTTGTTAAATATGACCAAGCTTAATTAGTGATAATGCAAAATTCAAGATCAAATGCCCTTAGTGCTCATTTGAATTTTTGAAGCACACAAATTATTGAAAGCATTTTGCTTTGTTAGCCTTGCAACGAAAGAAAGATGGGACAATGACACTCTCTAATCAAGGGTGTTAGGACCCCAAGGTTTCATCACAAAGAATATAGTGTGAATAGAGAAATCGTAGAAGTAACTAGATAACTTATTCCACGGACATTATGGATTATTTCAGGAATGACAAAGATTGCCTTTGAGTTGCGTAATCAAAACTCTGTGAAAACTGAAGGAAGAAACCCTGTTGTTCAAAGCTTTCGGCCTTTTATCCCACCAACTATTCAAACCCACTAGACTTTCAAGCTCCTCCTTGTGTTCTGAATCCACCTAGACAAATGGTTGCTAGGTTTTTTCCATTCATCGTAGGATACCTATTGGCATGAGACCAACATTCCTCTAATATAATTGGCATAATTTTCATATGTTAGGTACTAATTCCCATAATACTTTGAAATAAGTGGAACCAATCCACCAATTGATTGATTGATCTTCTTTGTTCCCTCAATGTTAGGATTCTTTTGCAATTATATGTCTAGTTAATAACTTTTGGAACTGAATTGTATGCCTATGTGCAACTCGAGATATCTTTAGCAACCATGCTCCTACAAATTTCAATAGCATCCTTAAATAATTGTTTTTGTTGCTCTGCATAGAGCCTACGTGCTCCAAGACCTATCTTCTTAATCTCAACTGGTTCATGATCATTAATATATGCTTAGGTCACGAACCTCCTTTGTTGTTTGCATTTGTTTTATCATGGATGGATGGCTTAGTATGATGCCTTGGAGGCCAGATTGGTAGATCTTTGGTTCATGTGATGGTGACATGGATAATTTGTGATCTCATTTGATATGGATGGAGCTCTCTGAGCCCTCAGCAGTTCTATGGATGATTGAAAGCAAACCCGGGCATGTTGTCCTGTTTAATCCTCATACATGAATCAAAATGATTTCTGGGCACATTCCTTGATGACCTGAGCATATGTTGAGCCTCCCAACAACCTAATTAGTTGATTTGGGATATTTTGGGCAGTTCTGGTATTTGTTAGCCTCAAACAACAACAGATCAAATCTGTCCCAGCCTTCAAATAACCATAAATCAAGCAAATCCAAGTATTGGTGTGTTTTGGGTACATTTTTGACAAGTTTATGCATCATAGCAATGGTAAAGTGGCTAAAACTTAGACCTGTGCACTTCTGAAAATGAGTAGCAGCAGTAAACAATGGATATTTGGGAAATAAATCCATGTTGCTGGGCACATACTAGGCTCTAAAAGCAGACGAGTTAAATTCAAATTACATGCATCATATTATCCCATCTTGGTTAGACCCATTTGAATTAGTGTGCTGTGATCTTGAGGTAGAAGATATAAAAAAGGTGGCATTTCTGAGATTTGTCCAGTTGCTGGTTTTTATCCATGACAAAGTACTTAATAGGTTGAACTTGTACATGTCCCCAAAGCTAGGACCATTTTTGTGTGGGAACAATCCTATTCACCCATTTAAATGGGGTTTTGATTTGGTTTCTTTTGATGAATGTACATGGCACCAAAGAAAAAAGACTTAGAAAAGTTAAATTCAAATTACATGCATCATATTATCCCATCTTGCTCAAACCCATTTGAATTAGTGTGCTGTGATCCTGAGGTAGAAGATATAAAAAAGGTGGCATTTCTGAGATTTTTCTAGTTGCTGGTTTTTATCCATGACAAAGTACTTGATAGGCTGAACTTGTACATGCCCCCAAAGCTAGGACCATTTCTATGTGGGAACAATCCTATTCGCCCATTTAAATGGGGTTTTGATTTCGTTGCTTTTGATGAATGTACTTGATTCTTGTCTTTATTTGATGCTCAAGTCTCTAAGGTTTTAATATACAGGTTTGATGAATCATTCCAGAATATAGACTGGACAGGTTTGATGAAGCATTTTCAAACAGACCCAAAGCTACACAGAATACATAATCAGTGGCTGCAGTGACATAAAATACTTCAAAGTTCAAACTATGCCCATATTTGGAATTTAGTTTGTTTATTTCCACTAAACTTGCCCAAATCTATTGCACCATGGGACTAGGATGCTTAGACTTGCTAGATCTACTTAGAATTGGACCAAATTTGGAATTAACTCTGCTTGGGATCAGGGACAACCCTAAATTCACTCAAGATCTCCCCAGAATGTGGAGAAATTAAGATCTTTATTGTTGTTCTTTACTTGCAGACTGACTAGACTTCTTGTTGTTGGTTGATGCTAAATCATGGCTACCACTACAAGGAAGATTCCCACATGATACCTAGGACTGATCTTGTTGTTGTTTAGAGGGTTGAGACATGGTTAAAACATACCTAGAACTATCTAGAATGTGTAGAAATGCTAGGAAACAACCCAACATGGAGTGCTGCTACAAGAATTAGGTTGCTTGCTTCCCATAATTCAAAATAAATAGGTTTTACTTATGTTTCCTTCCATAAAATTGTTCCCAATGTGCCCAAATTTACCCAAAGATGCTTCTTAGTGTTGTCTAAGGGCCATAACAACGCTAATTGCTGCTAATTGAAGATTGGAGTATGCCCATAATTTGAGACGAATAGGCCATGACTCACAAAACTGCCTAGATCTAATGAATGTTTCCATTGCTGAACTATTTTGCTTCAAACAAGGCCCTAGTTCAAGGTCAAACAATCAACATATTCCACCAGTGCAACTGCCACATGGTCCAATAACGACAAATGAGAAGATGAAAAGACAACCAATGAATTCAACATAACAACTGTTGGGGCTCAATAAGTTCTATAACATAAGAAACCCTAATCTCTAGTAAATCCCAACACTCTGTATGCTTTTGGATGCACATATTCTATGTTGGTTGTCATTGCTTGTGTATTGGCTGTTTACCTTACTTTCTCCTTCTCATCCCCCATAAGCCTTCATCTTCACAGGTCTATAGAATAGATGAAATCTAGGATTATGTAGACTGGTTTTGCACTTTCAGTCTTTTGCAAGAGGCATTTTTTCTACTTCAAGGTTTTCATCTTTGATTTGACCCCAATAGTGTCTTTGAAGTGCTTATGTACATGGATTGCTGTTGGTGGTAAATATGAGCTTTAATGTCAATTATTTAAGAAGTTGTAGAATATGATTTATTTTGCAGTGTGTGACTATATATCCTACTTCTGTCAGATGTTTAGCTAATTGCTTTTGTGCTCTACACCTTTGAGTTATATCCTTTGTTCCTAACATAGGTTGGTTGGCAGTTTATTATTTAGCACAAATCAGTATTTTTGTTTTTGTTTATATTTCCCGTCGATTCTACATTCAATTGTTAATTATTTTCCCTTCTTTTCCCATACACCATCCCTTCCTAGCTAACCTAGCCATCACAACCAGTACAGAAAAATGGAAGAAAGAAAGAAAGAGGAAAAAGAAAAAGAAAAAAGAAGGATACATGCATTGTATGGCCATTATATCTCACACAAAACAAGATCTACTAGATTGATTGTTTACATTGTTTAATTCAGGTCAGCCAAGAAACATGGCAATGGCATCAATGGAAACCATGCAAGAGCAATCAGACATGATTGGAATGGCCACAAATACTAGCCTTCCTCAGAAAAGGGGCTGAGAAGATGAAATTGGTGCTGGATTAACAGATAAGAAATGGCCAGGATGGGACTGCACAAATTTGTGAACTCAGAAATGGCCAGGGTGGGTTTACACAAATTTGACATACTCGGGATTATGGTGAGTATTGACTGTTGACACTCTGTTAACAGAATTCATAAGAGCATTGAGATTTGCGAGTATTGATCTGTCAATACTCTGTCAAGGAAAATCGTAACATCATTAAGGTAAGTATTCATCTCAGAGCTAGACTTGCCGTATTAGGGAGTGTTGGGAGTCACACACAAGAGTGTGGAAACTATGGTTTGGAGGTCTTATGCATACGGGGAGTGTTTATGATGGGCATACTTTTCTGGGTCAAAATTTAGAAACGAAGGTCTCCCACCAAAATCTGCCCCTTGGCCTCTAAGTTCTCAAAGAATGAATAAAAAAACTCTTGCTCAATGACTTAGTGAAAATCTTCCAATTAGGTAATGAGAGCAAGCCAATAGAGCATTGACCATTGTCCTAAAGCCATCGATCCTACATATAGGGTCATCATTCAAAGTGATTTGGAGTGAGTAAGATTTACAGAATGAAACAATATTTGACCTTTCAATGGCATAATTGCCTTTAAAGAGTGGTCAATGAAGAACACTAGTAAAGCGGGGCATGTAGGATCCTTTTTCCCATCTTGCACAATCTTGAAAAGGAGATCTTAGGGTTGCTTGATCCATAATAAGAGTTAGATTTTGGTGTTTGATCCATAATAAGAGTCAGGATCAATCAGGTCCTAAATTGAAAGAAGAGAGTTCGGTCTAAAAGGTGTTTCAGCAAGACCATGTGCTATAGTCCAATAACTGTGCACATCAGAGTGACAATCGATAGTGTTATGGACGCATGTCGCACTTATATTTTAGTTGTATGCACGTAAGCACTGACCCAGGGGCACAACTTTAGGTGTAGTCTCACAATTTAGTTTGACACAGGTTTGCTGAAGTGGATAGAGATCTCAACAAGTGGTTATGAGCGGAAGCTCACAGTCATAAAAAAATGTCACATCTTTTCTCTATCTTTTCATCTTCTTGACTATTGTACACTAATGTATTGTTGAGATATGAACAAATGAGATCTACAATGCTTCATATTCATCATGTTGTATTTATATTCCTTTCTCATTTTGTAATGGGGTTGAGTGACGGTAGTAGTACAGTTGATTCAATTCCATTGGATCTCTGGAGTTTGTAGAAATTGATGGATTGTAGTTGCTGATAAAAGCTTCAATTTTGTTCATATCTTTGTTGTACATAATGTTTTGTTTAATCAAAATTTGGAGTTGGTATTTTCTTCAATTTTTTTTTTGCCTATTGTGTGGATTCATTTTCCAAGATTGTTTGATTACTTCAATATTTGCTTGCCTTTTTATATTGGCTGTGTATGCAGGATTATATATTGCAGTTGTTGCACTTATTTCCACTAGGCATACTTTGGGATCATATTGGTATTAGACTTTTAGAGCATTTGTTTCACATGTAGTTGCTGATTCGCTACACAATTTATGGGCAATATTTGCTCTCAGACAAAGAAGGAAATGGAGGATGAATTGTAGAGTTGTGTTGGAATGGTTGAAGCCAAAGTTGCTACTCTAAACTCAAAATTTGAGCCTATGGATGGTCAATTAATGAATATAGCCCATCTGTGGCAGAATTTAACAACTTCTATAACAACATGATAGGCTACTGTTCAATAGCAATTGTTTGATAGCAATCTAGGTAAGAAATGAATTACTTCTCAAGGAGGCTTGATGCTAAATCTAGGTTCCTCTTTCAAAGTGAAACCCAAAGTGAAAATTTCACTCTACGACAGGTTAGGTGGAGGCCTTGGACTTGATAATTGCCCAAGGAAGTTAGATCCCCCTTTTTCAAAGTGCAACAATTTACAGATGATGACAAAGTTGTATTTGAAAAACTATGCATGCCTAGGAAAGCTTTGCTGTAGTGGGAGGATTTATGTGAGTGCAAGATAAATATTTGTTCCATGTAGGTTGTGACTTGGGACATATTTAAAGCCTCAATGAATAAAAAATTCTACCCCCTTAATTATTGGAAGCTCTTAACAACAAGAACGGCAATACCTAATTTAAAAATCTAATCAATTGGTAGATGCCTATATGTTATATAGCATTTAACTCATATTGATGCATGAAGAAGCCGAATTGGTGGTCAAGTTAAATTAGTAGAAGCTAATAAAAGTTGGAAGAAGATTAATAGTGTTGTTGTTGCTAATGCAAAGCATGGTGTACAAATGAAGCCATTTAGTGGGACTGTGAGTTCTGTGCACTGTCTTTTAACTTGTGTGAGCAGTGAGGCTATGTGGGCATGGCAGTGTGAGGGAGACCATGTGAGGGAGAGTTGAGACTTTCGGCCTGTGACTCCCGGATGCTGTGAAACATAATTCTTGCTGCTGGATGCTGTGGACTGTTGGAATCGTAGAAACCTTGCTGCTGGATATTTATTGTTATGGCCATAGTTAAAAGTTAAAACTTAATACCTCAAGTATTTGTCATAGTCCCTTATTGGATATTGTGGGTACAGTGAATAGTAAATACTTAATTATTTTCTGTTGCTGGACAATAAATACCTCAAACATTTACTATTACATGGTTGTTGGTTGTGACATTGCAACTGGGAGAAAATACTCAGAACAGGGTCTAGCACTGCTGGAAGAAAATGCTCAGAACATGGTACTTCTAGACTTGTTCTCTTGCTATTGTGTGCTAGATATTAGCAGTTGGGTGTGCTTTTGCCAATTGGATAAGCTTAAATTGTTGTTATGTAATAGTTTTAATGGTTAACGTTTCAATTCTCATATCTTAAATCTTTTTAGTATTTGGGCTGGCCTCATATGTTGGAGACTTCAATGTTCCATAGATTTTGTGGGGTGATTCCACATGTCCCCTTGGATGTGTTCCCTTGCTCCCAAATTTGCATATCCCAGAAACTTGGTGGAACATTGGTGTTTTTTTTCCTTGGAAATAAATCCTTGGGAAACGTTTGGGCACTTGCCCCCATTTTGATTATGGTACCCAATCTAAAACTGGTGGTGTAGACTTTGTGTGCTTAACTAACCTTGTGGTAATCTAACAGTTGACTGGCACACAATATGTACATTAAGCATATAATGAAAGTAACACATTAAGCATATGATGAAGGTAACACAAAGAATTATGATAAGATAAGATTATTTTATTAATGTCTAACAAATGATCCCAAAAGTAGGTCAAGAGGACTGTGCAGTACCATGATAACAATACAAAGTGGGATCCCAAAAGTAGCTCCTATAAAAAGCTAAAAGCTAACAATACAAAGTGGGATACCAAAAGTAGCTCCTATAAAAAGCTAAAAGCAAAACTCAAACCTAACCCCAACTCCATATATGAATTTGAGGTTATGTTTTAGGTAAAAATAGATTCTACATTATACTTTTTTGTTGTAACATTGATGATTTGAGCTACATTACCTTCATGCAACTTATTTTAAGATTGATGGTTTGATATTTATCTCTTACATTGTCTCTTTCTTGTATCTGATAGGAAATGATGCTGGAATTTGAGAAAGCTAGGCCAAGGAGCTATCTCTTCACATAGATAGTTTCCTAACATTAAATGATAAATAACTAATTTGACAACACTTTCGCTAAGAAAGAATGGGCTCATTCAAGTACATGAAACCATGTTGGTGTTTAACACAAATATCTTGACAAATTTTTATGGTTTGTTTATTGTTTTTGTTTGAAGCATTTTGTCGATTTTTGAAGTTTGTGTGTATTTTGGTTAAATATTGTGTTAATTCCTTTGAATGATTCTAGTTCTCATTCGATGTTTGATTTAACCCTTTGTTGTAGCTTGAATCAAGGTTGGTTTAGGATTTGAGAAAAGATTATTTTATTAACTTTTAGTTGCATGAATTAATTTTCTTCAGTTTTTCAATTCTTTTATGCTGACTGTATATTTTCTTTGTAAATACTTATCGTTATTCAAAAAAATAAACGAGCTCTACATATCTAAGCGAAGATAAAAATGGTCTATGCATTGATCGTAGGATACCTATTGGCACAAGACCAACATTCATCTAATGCAATAATCGATTGGCATAATTACAATGCATAATTGTATTAACCTCCATGACCATAATTGGCTAGTGGAGGCCAAGATCGAGCATAATGTATGATTCTATGAGTTTATCAGTTTGTCAAGATTTAGGTCCCCACATGTCCGTTGGACCGTTAAGGATGAGATAATAAGTGGAGTCCCCACTTGCCCTGAATCTAGTGAGTGCAGTTGTGTTTCACTGACACCTTCCTGTTGTGACTTGTGAGTCTACATGTTCTGTTGTTGATGATGTGATTCATGTTATTTGACTAATGTTGTTATTCTTTTATTTTGACAATATTCTATAAATCAGTGAAAGATTCACTAGTTTTTACAATTTTTTATAATGAAGTTAAATATTCGCCAAGTTTTTACAACATTATATAATAAAATGAAAGATTCGCCAAGATTTTACAACATTATATAATAAAATGAAAGATTCGCCAAAGTTTTACAACATTATATAATAATATGAAAGATTCGTCAAATTTTATATATATACATATTATATTATTGATAAAATCGCCTTCAAATTTTCCTATATATCGAAGAGATTCGCCCAATTTTTATACATATAAATCTGGGGGGGTTCTTAAAATCATCCCTGATTTGTATTTTTATCATCCAAGCTATCATCATTGGTTTGTTCCAATAAATTAGGAGGATTCCCTCACTAATTGGGTTTCTTTTATAGCTTCTTTCTACTACTTATGCAATCTTAGAAATGACATTTGACTTGATTCCCCTTGGATTTAGAGCTTATGCTAATAGGCATGTTCCTTCCCTGTGTTTGATAACTGTAACCAACTTGTCAATAACAAACATATCCAAACATACCTCTACTAGGCGGGCACGAATTATCATTGATAATAAAATTCTTATTAGGGAGATGTCAACTTGAAGGGCATAAAAAAACAGGCTACCCCAGCATGAATTGGTCCCAGCCCCTAGCTTACCCTCCAATATTGTTTATCATATTGTAGAATGATAGTTGGATGTGTACATAGGACCACTCCTACTTAGGAGAGCCCCCCCACTCTGATCCCATGTGGTGATATATGTATGGAAGTAGGTATGGGTCCCCTTCCCAAGAAACGCTTTGATTCCTGTAATCTCTGGTTGGGTGATGCCCCTACCCATCATCTCAACGAATTGCAAAGGGGGTTCCATGTTTATGAGTTTTGATTTTTCAAGCATCCATGTAATCATTTATGTGCAATAAACTTCAATTAGAATCAAAGTTCTGGTTGATATTGTTACAATATAAAGTTGACCATTCCTCACTCGTAAATTTATAAATGGTGTTGAATCATTCAACTTTGGGGGCTATCGGTACAATGTAAACTTGCCAATTCTTTTACTGACAAATTTCTAAATGGCATTGCACAAGTCTTAGAACATGAAGGATGAGCATGTAAAAAAAATCAAATTCGCCATTCATGTCAATACATCAAACATAACAATGAAATGTGAAGCATTTTTTATAATAGGCTAACACCGTCATTCATGAATAATGAGCTACCTTTTGTGAAATCTCATGGGAAATGGTCTATTTTTTGTGACATCTAATACAAGCTTCATGACATGCATGGAAGTTACCAAGTGGCTTAAATATAATTGCACTAAGTATCAAGGTGCTCTACAAGATTCATGACATGTATGCAAATTACAAGGTGGCTAAAATATTATTGCATCGAGAGTGGCGAGGTGCTCTACGACCTAGTATGGGGGATAAGTTGTCATGTTTCATTATGCAATGCAATGTTTCCAAACATAAAAAGAAAGGGGTGATGCTATGTTAATAATGTAATGCTCCCAAAGTATGGGGGAGACGTGGCTTATAACTTATAAAAATAAAAAGTAATTAAAAAATTCTTGTAGGCTCATAAAATACAAAAATTAAAACTAATATACATCAATCTTAACCTACAATTGGGATCCATTTTCTTGATGTGTAAAGATTTACACCTTGAGAAACGGGATCCCTCTCCATTCATAATAGATTCGAGCTTAAAATGTATTTACACTTGTCTAAACATAGCAGGTGACTAAAATATCTTCTCAATTATATCCCTACCCTTTTCAATTGTAACTAATAAGAGACTTCTTGTTATCATTTTATCTAGATTTTTCAATATGCAAAGTTGACCAATTTTTTCTTTAATTATAATTTTTTTTAGTAATAAGTTTTAATTTTTATTACAAAATTGAGTGTGTACATACGATTAGCATCATAAGCATAAGGTTTAGGTGTACTGGAAATATAGAAAACGTTGTTTGAACTAAGACATAATAACCAAATATAAGTCATAATTCATTAGTCATGATTGTAACCTTATGGTAGCGCTGACAAGATTCATCTCAAGTCTATAGTTAAGATTGACTAAGAAATAGGTT
Source organism: Pseudotsuga menziesii (assembly GCA_001517045.1). Classification (NCBI taxonomy): domain Eukaryota; kingdom Viridiplantae; phylum Streptophyta; class Pinopsida; order Pinales; family Pinaceae; genus Pseudotsuga; species Pseudotsuga menziesii. The sequence continues at coordinate 101,472 of LPNX010783833.1, read as the reverse complement.
CTTGATTTATCTAATACCTTAATTGGTATGGCCTTTAAGATCTTTCATAACTAAAGAAGTTGTTTGAATTAAGACAAATAATTGGATCACGGAAGGTAGCAGAGTATCTAGAACCAAATAAATATAAGAGTGATTAGTAATCTATGGCATTTAATATTTATGTTAACACTAGCAAAATTTTCAAGTTGCATATTAGGTCTTATTACTAAGTCAAGTTGCTTACATCACATTAACCAACACTTGTCACAATTAAACTTGGGTTGTTTAGATTTTGTGGCAATGTGGTTCACAATACCATGATTTAATGACTACACTTTTAATGAAATGTTGAACTTAGGATGACATATCTATAGCTTGTGTTGTTTAGATTTTGTGGCAATATGGTTCACAATACCATGATTTAATGACTACACTTTTAATGAAATGTTGAACTTAGGATGACATATCTATAGAACTTGTGTGGAGTAATTTCAAGTCATAAATGATTTTTTCCATTAAACTATTTCTTGTATTATGGCATTGGGTAGACATCTAAACATAATCATTTTTTTTAACTAACATATTGATGGCATGCATAGAAGCCTTAGAGGTGCTTTTTAACCAACAGATGTTAGATATGGAGGTTTGAGGACTTGTCAATGGTGCTTCATCTTAAGAATATATATTTAGGGATCAAGGATAACTTTTCCCTTCCGTAACTAATGTCAAGGGCTTGAGAATTCCCCCTTTAGGAAGCAATAGCTAATTGGTGTTAGATAGGTATATTTTTCACTCTTTGTAACATCAACACACATTATTTATTAAAGCATATTCATTTATAAAGTGTTCATGATACAAACATACATGTGTTCCTTCTTGAATAATATTAAAAAAAACACACAAGGTCCAACCTTATTTTATCCAAAAAGAAAGGATTATTTGCAACAATGCAAACATCTCTTGGGAAATACTATGTTGCTATACATTATTTATGTGAATTTTTATTGACTCTTTAAAAGTTGTTAAGTTATTACTGCAATTGATCATTGTGAATATGGTAAATATATGCAATAAATAAATAAATAAAAATAATAGTAAGGGAGCAATCCTCTAAAAAATCAATGGAATAAGACAAAAAAAGACAAATATGGGTATGGAAAAACATAGTCATCCATTAGTAGGAACCTTAATTCCTTGCACAATAGATGCCATGGTGATCTCTACTTCGTCTCCATGATAGGTGATTCATATGCATCAAATGTAGGGAATTGTTATTCAAACATCAATTCAATCTCCAACCAATCTTCCATTAACAAATGATGTTTTATTTGAAGAAGACATAGAAAATTTGCAAGATTTTGAGTATATAGAGGGAGAACATAGATAGGGAAATTGTCTTCCACCTTTCAACGAAGATGATCTATGGTTCATTCTCATAATTAAAAACTATATGTTCATTACACCAACCACAAACATATCAAATGCACTTATTGTCTTCACCATCAAATCAATGAAGTGGTATGATTTCCTGTGAATTTTTATAATGTCATAGTCATGTCTTCCACACTTCGGATTTTCCGTACTTACCTCATCTATCTATTGCACGATGAAGAACTCCTATACATGTTCATGTGGATGAAATTTATTGTAATGCGCCGACACGTTACACAGCTACACAGATAATAATTTGTAGCTAGAAGCCGCACATATAGCGCTACAAAGGCTCTATAACCAATCAATAATACAAGAGCATATTACATGCCAATAAACATAATTTATTTCTTAAGAAGTAAGGGAGTCTCTTTTGTGTCATCATAGTGGAAACTTATCAATTAAAGATTGAAATTACATGAAAATTAGGTTAAAATTATTAAAACAATTAATAGTGAGCACCATTCAACTCACCATTACTGAAGTGTAGTTAACAATAGGCTATACTTCTTAGTTATTGATTAAATTTAATTAATCAGTTAAATTATTAATAATTTTTTCGATCTCGATGATTATTCTTTCCTTTTCGACTTGTCCATACCATCTCGATGTTCCTGACATCGAAAATTGGATATTGGAGCACTAGGAACACACATTTAAAATCACTTTACTGATACCAATGTTCAATCTCAAAACTTGGTTCTTCTGACGTCGGACACCAGAATTCGACGCGTAACTGAATTACATTCTCAATTTTCATGTCAATTCTCACATTGGCAACTTAGTGTCGCCACATCGACATTGAAACCGGTATGATGATCCATTTACCAATAATATGTCGATCCTGATATTGGCACCTCAAAATCAACACCTTGGAAATTTGGTACATTGATAGCTAGATGTAATTTAACAATGAAATTTTGTCGAGATCATTTCCCTTCCGGCTTTAGACATCGACATTGGTAACTCAAAATTACTCTTCCGATTTAAAAGTTTAACACTTTGTCGTTTTAGGAAGTGACTAAGGCATGGTTTTAGTCTGTGACTTAGAGCAATTTCTACCTTAACTTGGCATCAAGATATTAAACAAACACAAGCTACAGGTATCCATTCCATTATTTTTAATGCTTAGAGTCTTTAACAATTCTTTCTCAATAAGAATTACTCCTCTATTAAGGAACAAACCTAATTGGCTTTAGTCCTTTTCAACACAAAAACAATTTCAGAACCAAAATAATCACCATGGTTCAACCTGGACAATTTGAATTTCCACTTAAGCTTTCACAAACAAATTATTTAACTGCAAGGAACATATTAACAGTTCATTTTCAAACCATAACTCTATGTTTCATTCTTAGTTTAAATTCAAACACAAGGGTGAACTAAGAAGGTTTATAAACGATATACTTGCAAATGAAAAACATGCACCAGCATAAACTTGCTCAACAAGCAAGAATATTGAAGGCATTTAGCTCCATTAATGATCTATAAAAACTGGGAAACCAATGGCATGATACAACCATTAAACCCAAATATGTTGCTTACAACAACTCATCGAATCTCAAACAAAGTATTTACTTAACAATTCTTCCAAGCAATTTTCAAACAAAACAACATAAGTTATATTGACAACAAATTTCTCAAATTGTATCTATAAAAATTCACATCTATTAATTCATGGAAACATATTATTATGATATTTTCTTCTCATTCTAACCATTTATCATACTATAATTATAATTATAAAAACACTTAGAAATTCAACATAACAATTGTTATTTCATCAAGCACATTCCATACATGGAAATTGAACAATTAACCATAAAATTTAATTCCATTCATAAATTAGCATTAAAGAATAACATTAGATTTTTTAGTAATGATACTTATCTGAAAACAATTGAATTGGGAAACTGACTACGTGTGAGGCATGCTCCACCCAACCATATGCAATTTTTCTCATATTCTCTCAGCGAAATTCCACCCCCAATTTGAGACCCATGCATTCACTAGTTGGGTATCACACCAAACCCATAATTTTCATTAAGCTCTAACACTTGGTAATCAATAAATATTGGTTTACATCGAATTCCTTTCCAAACAATTCATTTCACATTCCTAGCTTCCTTTTGTCAGCACAACAGTGAGACACATTACTGTTCACAATTCTTAGAATTCCACTAGGTTAGTTTCCTATAGCATTTGTCATTTCATTGGGACATCCAAAGGCAATCATGGACATAATTCAACAAACATCTTTCTTAGAATGGCTCACATGCACATAATTTGGTTTTAGTTTTATCTTTTACCAAGCAAAGTTCCCATTTTCTCACTCATATTTTCCCATGGACATGGGTTGGTTCTTCTATCTCCCATTTTTCCTAGATTGAATCGACACTCCGGACAAGATGCATCTTCTCTCTTTTCCTTCGGTTGAATCAAGGTTCCTTTCTTTTTCCTCTAGACTGATATCTCTCCATGAACCACCAACAACAATTGGAACGAATCTACCACCTTTTCCCTTGCAAGCATTCCCCAAGGAACATGGGTGCAACACTTGACCTTTCTCCTAATTGACACCCAATCAACCTAAATCAGAGTTATGATTTAAAACAAGTTTAATTTAATCAAAATGATTAGGCTCAAGACATGAATTAGGATAATTTAGGGACTTAAGAATATAACAATCTCATAGCAAGGTTTCCCAACTGAGACACCTTTAAACCCACTTTCAACCCATAGTGATAGGTCCCTGATCTTTTCAGTGTACTGCCTCAACACAATCAGTTGTGGATTTTTAATATTAAATATTGCAAAGTACAATGTGTTCATCCTTTCAGCCATGTTGGGTATATGTTATATTCTTTGCATGTGTGTATGGAGGGGAGGTGCGCAAAATTTATGGCTAATTATAGCATAGAATTGATGGCTAATTATAGTTGTTTGTGGCTATTTTTAGAATTTGTCTAAAAATATTTAACTTAATCCCGGTTAAGGGATTGGAGTCTTTTTCTAATCCGGGTTAACGGATTAGGGTATTTGGACGCTGTTGAATACCTATATTTTGTATTGTGAGGATTCATAATGTAATGAAGAGAAAATAGGAGGTGTGGCTCCAAGGTTTTTTTATTTTCCTGGTTAAGGGTTTCTAGGGTAAATCTCTGTGTTTATGTGTGAATGATGTGTTGTGATCTCTATTTTGCTTAACATAATTTGTATGCTTTGCTTCTCTGCATAGGTTTAAAATTTACATGTCATATCAAAACTTGATTTTGGCATCATGGGGATGCCTTTGCTGTTAAGCGTTCGATGTGACTGATAGATCTTGGGTCTGTGATAAACCTAGGTTCAGTGGGATATTTGCAGTGTTGATTTGTGCATTGAAATAGAATGGCGAGCACTTCAAGAATTGAGATTAAGAAATTTAAAGGCCAAAATTTTGAGCTATGGAAGCTCAAAATGGAGGATCTTCTGGTAGATCGGGAACAATGGATTGCTATGGATCCGGGTACGAAACCCATTGCAACGTCGCAAGATGATTGGGATAAATTAGAAAGAAGGGCGAGGAGTACAATACGATTGTGCTTATCAAACTCTGTGTTGTTGAACGTACCTGGTGAAGATAGTGCAGTAAAGCTATGAGAAGAACTAGGGAGTTTGTATCAATCAAAATCCCTTGTGTACAAGTTGTTTCTGCCAAAGAAATTGTTTCGCCTCAGAATGGATGAGAATGACACTGTAACAGATAATTTGAATGTCTACAATACTCTGGTAAGTCAGATAACCTCTGTTGGTATTAAAATGGTTGAAAAAGACAAATGTATTACATTATTGCATTCTTTGCTAGATTCCTGGGACAACCTAATTGTTGTAATAGGTAGTGCTAGCCATGCGACCTTAAAATTTGATGAAATTGTATCATCCCTACTATCAAAAGAGATGAGGCGAAAAACCATGGATAATCATAGCATGGATGCCTTGTCTGTGAGAGGTCGCCCCTAGGAGAGAAACAAAAATAAAGGATACGGGGGGAGATCTAATTCTAAGGGTAGATATAAATCCCCAGGAAAAGGAATAAGGAAGTGTTGGAAATGCGGTAAAGCCGGGCACTATAAAAAGGATTGCAGATCTAAGAATGATGAGAAAGCAAAGGGATATGAGGATACCCCTTCCACAGAGGTGAAGAACTCCTTAGAAGAAGGAGGGGATTTGTACCTAGCTTCCATGGGTAATCCTTCAGAATGTGATATATGGTTGATTGACTTAGGCATGCCATGTCGTATGACCCCTCAAAGGGAGTGGTTTTGTGAATATGAAAAGTACAATGGAGGAGATATGTACTTGGGAGATGATTCACCAACCAATATCATTGGACGTGGTAGAGTCAAGCTAAAACTGAAGGATGGAAGGGTTAGAACTCTGCCTGGAGTGCTACACATTCCAAATCTAGCAAGAAACTTGATATCTATTGGAAAGATGGATGTTGCAGGTGTAAAGACTGTGTGTGGAGATGGTGGTTGCAAAATGGTTCGAGGATCAATGGTATTAATGAGGGGAGTTTGGTATGGGGCTAATGGAAAGGGAGTGGAGGAGGTATTGATTGGGGGGCGGGGGGAATGACAGGGTAGTGGAGGAGGTACTGATTGGGGGGATAGCAGGGGAGTGGAGGTGGTGCCATGGAGGGGAGCGTAGTTGGTACAACGATTTGGGAGCAGAGGTGATGCCGCGTTGGAGCGGAATGGGTAAGTGGTGGAGTGAGGTAAGGGGAGAGGTGCTCCGGTGTTGGGGGAAGAGCTGGTAGGACTGGAGGTCGTGAAGTAACAGTCATGGGGTTGGGAAAGTGGTAATGGACCGACCGAAGGTGGTGGAAGGTGTATGAAAGTGGAGTGGAGTTGTAATTTCTTAGGATAGGTTAGGTTATCGAGGGGTAGTATTTCCACGTAAAACAATTAAAGAGATTATACCAAAAAGCCAGGTCAGCTAATGATATTTTAGATCAGCTGGTTGCATTTTTTATATTTCTATTGCCAAATCTAGAAATCTAGCTATGGCATGGTTATCGATGAGACTATATAACTATAAATACTTCTTTGGCACAAATAAAATTGCAAAACAAAGTATAATAAAATCAATACAATACATAAATGCCTATATTATAAATATAATTAAAAATATTTCTTTAGCACAAATAAAATTGCAAAACAAAGTATAATAAAACCAATACAATATATAAATGCCTATATTATAGACCAAAACATAATCAAGTCCAACATCCACTAAGACAATAATATTAATCCCCCCTAGTATCTGTGTTATGTGACATGTGTCCCAAGTCTCCATCATGTTTAATTGTTTTGCTACAAAAAATAACTCTATGCATGCTAGACGCAAAAACCTAGATTTTGTGAGAAGAATCAAGTATAGGTTTTTTATTTGATATAATTTTTAACAAATTCTTATGTAAAAATTTGGTAAATATAATGTAATAAGCAATGCAATAGTTAATATTGTATTTGTTGAAATATACGTGATTATATGCTGTAATTCATGGAACAAATGTAGAAAATGTTGATGAAACCTTGAGAGAAAATATGAAACAACTACAAACCTAAAAACAGTAGATGATAACTAAAATCATATTGGCATGAACAAACCATATCTACACAGCACCTCAACAAAAATTGATATTTTCATTAACTAGCTAGGTTCACTAAGAAGTTTGATAGCGGTTGCCTCTTTTTGAGTTTACACTTCTCTTTATCATTATAAAATGTCTTACATCTTTATTTTTTTGATATTGCACATCTTTGTGATTCTTATTAACTTCTTTCAAATTTTAATTAGGTTTAAGTATTAATAATAAATAAATAAAAATATATAAAATGAAATAATGTTTTTGTTTGTTTAAAAAAAATATATTTACAATTCATGTGGTATTTGACAATTTTCATTGAAGGTCCATGACTACTACTTCCAATATTTATGTTATTTTGATTTGTATAATTAGAAATTTGTTTTTTATTTTTTAAATAAAATTAAATACTTTTTTAATTAAAAATTATAACTTTATTTTATTTGGAAAAACATATGACCAATGTTACCATATGTTGGATAATTAATTTTTTTAAAAATAAATAAATAAAAATATTTTTAAAGAAATAAACTAAATTTTATTAATCCTTCTCATTAATATTTCCAAATATGTAAAAACAAATTATAACTACATGAACCATATATCAAACATAATATTAAGGCAAGGACTAGCTGCTTTGCAGCTATTCACCTTGTTATTCACCTTCTTGTTTTGTTGGGATAAAATATAGCACCATCTATTGATTAACTTTGTGTGTTTTGATGTTAGCTTTCATTTCCATTTCTTAAAGTGAAACCTTATTCGTGTCCATTTCTCATGGAGTAAAGTGAAACCATAATGGTGCGGATCGATTTGGTTTTGTGTCCTTCTACCAGGTGACACCTGGACCTGGACATCAGTACCACGTACCACTAAGTTAAATGTACTTTCCCCTCCTACCTATTTGATTACGAGTACCTACCTAATAATCTTATACAAAGAGAATTTGGTCACGCTCTGGACTCGGGCGCCCTAGCTCTGTTATTGGGGTTTTCTCTGGCTAAATTTCTGGTGGATCTAAATCCATGCCGGCGGGAGTTTCTGAGCAAATTTTTTCACGGCCAAAAACCAGCGAGTATTGCAAGCACGACAGCCAGATACTGACCTCGTTCACTTCTTCTCTTTACGGCCGTGTCGACTTTGACGACTGGAGCAACAACAAGAGCTTTCGAATGACAGAAGTCCATGCTGGTCGGCGGTTTTACCTTTCTCAATGGCGCTGCTGCTGTCAATGTAGCAATGCTGATCGTTGGACGTATCTTGCTGGGCTTTGGTGTGGGTTTCACTAATCAAGTAAGCTCAGGCTCATCTCTATTCATACTATGATTTGATTTTGTAAAACAAGAACACTTTTTTTTTCCCTTTTCTATATACCGGAGTAAGAAACTCATATGGCATTGTCATGCTTTTCAGCCTGTTCAGTCTGTACCTATTTATTTGTCCGAAATGGATCCTCCCAGACCGAGGGGAGCCGTCAACATTGGCTTCCAACTATTCATAGGAATTTGGGTCCTTTCTGCGATTCTGATAGTACCTACCTAATCTTAATCAAAGAATTTGGTCACGCTCTGGACTCGGGCGCCCTAGCTCTGTTTTCTCTGTCTAAATTTCTGGTGGAGTTACATCCATACCAGAGTTTCTGAGAAATATTTTTCCAAAGGGTTTTTAAGATGGACTGCAAGCCAGATACAGACTTCGTTCACTTCTTCCCTTTACGGCCGTGCCGACTTTGACGACCGGAGCGGCAACAAGAGCTTTCGGACGACAGAAGTCCATGCTGGTCGGCGGTTTTACCTTTCTCAATGGCGCTGCTGCTGTCAATGTAGCAATGCTGATTGTTGGACGTATCTTGCTGGGCTTTGGTGTGGCTTTCACTAATCAAGTAAGCTCAAGGTTCATCTCAATTCAGACTATGATTTGATTTTGTAAAACAAGAACACTTTTTTTCTTTCCCTTTTCGTTATACCGGAGTAAGACACTCATATGGCACTGTCATGCTTTTCAGCCTGTTCAGTCTGTACCTATTTATTTGTCCAAAATGGCTCCTCCCAGACTGAGGGGAGCCGTCAACATCGGCTTCAAACTATTCATAGGAATTTGGGTTGATCCTTTCTGCGATTCTGATAAACTATCGCACTGCTGAGATCCATCCTTGGGGGTGGCGTCTTTCCCTGGGGCTGGCAGGCGTCTTAGCGTTGGGTTCCTTTACCCTTCCCGATACTCCCGTCAGTGTGATCGAAATAGGGCAGACGGAGAAGCCCAGGGCCGTGCTGCAAAGGGTAAAGCATCCTTTCCAAAACTCCTCATGGCTCTCGCCATTCACTTCGTTCAGTAGCTCTCGGTCATCAACGCCGTGGCATTTTGGTCTCCAGTTCTCTTCTGTTCTAGATTATATCTTATCTTTTGGGTTTGTCTGCAGTTATTCTTGGAGTCATGAATCTGTCTTCGATCATAATCTCCATTTTGGTTGTTGAGAAGTACGGACGGAGGGCTTTGTTCCTCGAGGGTGGACTGCAGATGATGATCATTTGCCAGGCAAGTTGCGTCCATTTAATTTAATTTTATCTCACATGCAAAGTAAATAAATGGAATTGACTGCAAAGTTAGGCTATCCCACATGCATAGTAAATGAAATGCAGGCCGAAGTTAGGAGTATAAATAAGAAGAATAGTCTATTGACAGCGTATACGGGGTCTGTGGGTGTTGAAAAACGCCACAGCCTGAAGGTCATTCCCATTTGGGGAGTGGTGGGTCCATTCCATTGCATTGGGAATGGCTCACCTAGCACTTCTCCCATTGGAGGAGTGCAGTAGAGCGGGGTGAAAAACCTCTCTCAAATTGAAGTTGGAGGGGATAGCGGAGTTGGAGGGAGGTGAAAGTTGGAGTCGGAGGGGATAGGGGAGTTGGAGGTGATAGGGTCGGAGTTGTGTAGGGGATAGGGGAGTCGGAGGGGATAGGAGAGTTGGAGGTGAGAGGGTCGGAGTTGTGTAGGGGATAGGAGAGTTGGAGGTGATAGGGTCGGAGTTGTGTAGGGAAGGTGGGGGTAATGGCAGGAAGCGGTATGGGAGCGGAGGTGGTACTGCAGTGGGGCTAATGGCAGGGGAGTAGAGGAGGTACTGATGTGGGGGAGGGAATGGCAGGGGAGTGGAGGTGGTGCCGTGGAGGGGAGCGGAGGTGATGCTGCTGTGGAGCGGAATGGGTAATCGGTGGGGAGCTCCGGTGGGTGGAAGAGCTGGTAGGGGGAGAGATGCTTCGGTGTTGGTGGAAGAGCTGGTAGGGGGAGCGGAGGTTGCGAAGTAAGTCATGGGGTTGGGAAAGTGGTAATGGACCGCGCGAAGGTGGTGGAAAGTGTATGGGAGTGGAGTGGAGTGGAATTGTAATTTCTTAGGATAGGTTAGCTTATCGAGGGGGTAGTATCTCCAAGTCAGCTACTAATATTTTAGATCAGCTGGTTGCATTTCTTTATATTTCCATTGCCAAATCTAGAAATTAAACAATTAAAGATTAGGATAGGTTACGTTATCGAGTTAAACAATTAAAGATTCACCAATGAATTAAAAACAACTAAAATTTCTTTATATTTCTATTTATATTTCCATTGCCAAATCTAGAAATCTAGCTATGGCATGGTTATCGATGACTATATAAATGTTTCGGTGATACGATTACCAAACTTTAATGGGAGTTAAATGCGGTACAATCTTTGCGAATTTTCTCCGTTGCTTCGATCAGCCCTGAAACCCAAGCTTCCCAGCTTTATCATGGCCGCTGCGGAATTGGCAAAAAAAAGAGGTCCTACGATCTCGCGAATCTCATTTCTATGTCGCTATCTCCGCTAAACAGAACTTGGTCTGAGAACAAAAGCCCTCTGCCTGTTACCAGATTCTTTAATTAAATGTTCTGCCCTGCTCCTGGCCCTGCAAGCGACCCCTGATCGAGTCTCAAAGACAGCCCATGACGAGTCAAGTAAGCTCCTCTCCCCCTCAAAGACAACCCATGTTCTTTTAAGTAAGTTTAGTATTCGACAAACAAAGAATTCATCACCACCCTTGTTCAGATCTCAAATCAGGCTTCGGGGTCTATATAGTATAGACATTCTCAATAGCAATGGCAGCTTACATGTGATCCTTCACTCGGTTAGCAGATTGGAACAAAATATAGGTGCCCATCCCTTAACGATCGGTGAAAGTATCGCTGGTGACATAGCATAGCAGTTACTTTTCTCCCAGATAACGATCGGTGAAAGTATCGCTGGTGACATAGCATAGCAGTTACTTTTCTCCCAGATATCATAGAAGGTTTCAGAAGCTTTTCTTTATAACCTTGCTTTTCTTAGGGTGCTTCATCTATCAAAGTCTCCAATAAAATCACTGCCAAGCTCATTGTGGCAACTCACAGAATTCGAGTTTCTCAATTTGAATTCAACTGAAATTGAATATGCACCTGAAGCTATCAGTAATCTTTCTCGGCTTCAGGTTTTGGATCTTTAAGCATGTACAAAGCTAAAAACATTGCCGAGTGCTATCGGAGAGCTTGCAAACCTGAAGTCTCTATTTAGATTCGTGTGACAGTTTATCCGGTATTCCAGATGAGCTTACAAGGGTCTCAAACGACAGCTGCAGCTTTACAAGGTTCATCTCTAACAGATTTGAGGTGGATTTCGAATAATGAACAGAATGGAGGATTGTTCTATAGAAAATAAGTGCCGCTGTAGTGAACAGATCCCACTGGATTTTCTCCACACAATGTAGTGGATTGTTCCCCGCTGTTAAGAATGCCTTAAATATTTATTCTTTTGCAAATAATGATAAGGAAATATTTATCTTTTTTGGAATGTTAAAATATATAATTAACCCATTAATCAAGAATAGGGAATTTGTTTTGTAATTTTAATATGTATTAAGTAATATTTATTACTGATACAGTTTGTGTGAGTTTAAGTTTTTCTTACTACACCATTTTAGTGTCTGGAATTTTTATTTATTTTGATTTTAAATAAAATTTTCAATTTTAACTTTTCTCATTCAATACAAATAAGCATATATATATTAACAATGTAGTAATTGTTATAAAAACCATACAATACAAATAAACCTATATATATTAACAATGTAGTAATTGTTATAAAAATATTACATCATGAGGGAGACAATGATTTTGTGATGATGGCCTTCTAGACTTCCTCTTAATGACATAATTTACGTGTTGTTTAATGGTAACTGATAGCATAGAATTTTGGAATTCCAGATAGGAGACAATCAAATCAATACCTAGGCACAATTTTGGAATTCCAGATAGGAGACGATCAAATCAATACCTAGGCACGGATGGAAGATGGTCACCTATATTCTTTTTAGATGGTTCCCCTATATTCTTTTTAGGGTAATCCGTTTTTCACAATGTTGAAGCTGCCTAGCACTTAAAATCAATACCTAGGCATGAATGGAAGAAAGATAGTCCTCCTGTATCTTTTTTTTCTATGATGAAGCTACGTAGCAAATAAAGGTAAGGAGCGCTTTTATAACAATTTCAAAATCTTAAAAGTAAAGAGAGCCAACCCTTTCAGGCCAAAAGCATTAGTCTTGGTAGTTGTCCAAGTAAGGAGAGCCAGGCTAAAGCATTAGTCTTGGTAGTTGTCCTACCTGTCTGGAGCGAGTGATTTGTCACAAGAATTCCACAATTGAAGAGAAGAATTAAGAGAATTAATACTTAACAATAATTGAGAAAATGTTTCTAAAGCTTCTTTTACAGCTTTTTCTGGAGCAGATTGTCTATCCAACAAGAATCTTAAGGACCCCGTTGCAATATACAATTTGAATCCAAACTCGTGGATAAACCATTGCATCTACTCCCTAAAATGTGTATCCAAAACTTGAAGCATTACATTTTATGTTATTTGTTTTAAATCTGGCAAGCTCTGCAAAGGATTGGTCCTGGTTCATGATTCACATTGTATTTGTAAACCCTACCTGCCTGGGTGTTATGAAGGCAGGGAGTGGTTACAAATACAATGTGAATTTTGAACCAATGACAATGGGCATATGCCAATTGCAATATAAAATGATATACTGGTTACTTTTATGGAGGGAAAGGATTTGGATTCAAAAGTGTGGTTAACCACAGTATTAATTCCCAAATTGTGAATCCAGAAATTCTTGCATTACAGTTTATGATAAACTTCTTGATAGACCAACCCCTTCAACAAAAGGATGGATCGTGGTAGTTGTCTTACCTGCCTGGGCTAGAATGGAGGATTTACAAGGATTTACAAATTTGGACCTGATTTAGTGCTCTGTTATACCAGAAAATGGTGCTCATGAAAAGGGCTTGTTAGTTGTAACTAAGTTCACAGTATCTCAAGGCAGCAACTTTGCCTTTCTCATTGACGGCTTTAACAAACCATCTTTCTAGTCAAAATACCACCTTTTTATTGGTGTGAGTAATGCACTAAATGGAGAAGATTTGGCCCCACTCTAGAACCATAGAGAACATCTCCCTATTGAGCTTTATTAATTTGAGCAGTACTGCAACCAGAGATTGGGACCGTGGGAAAATAACCAGTAGTTCCCTTCACAATGTTTTGCTGATATTTTCCATAAGCTATTTTATTCTTATTAACAGAATTTCTTGGTAAGACAAACCAAAGAAAGGCTAAACTCCAGTAGGGCGTCCTTATTTTCAAATGCTTCAATGCAATTTTGCATCAGATCAGTTCACAGACTGGACTATTTTGCAGCCATCTTTACTTTGAGCTTGCAGAACTCAGAGTACAAACATAGTTTTGGTTTTTAAGCATCCATTTTTCCGTGGTGATTGGGGACCCATATTTTCATCGTGGCTTTTAAAGTCCACACATGCTAGGTCAAAGAGATATATTTTATATTTTTCAAAGACCAAGAATATGATCCATGCAACTTTACACCCATTCCCATGCCCCAATACAGGAAATAAGGCAATAGTCAAATGATTAAACTAAACTCCTCTTCGACATCTCCGTGCAATCCGGCCCTCCATAGAATTACAACATGAAATATAAAATCAGACGACCAATCATCATGTCACAGTTCACAGTTCAGGGTGTTAGGCTTCAAAATAATAAATATTAACAATCTAAACAAAATAGCATTTACATTTTTCAGGAGCCATTTTACATTATGGGATATTATTGCGCCGAGAGGCGCATTCTACAGCCCGGTATGAGGTAGAAGTGTGATTCTGTGCTCAACGTGGAGATGACACGGGTTACATAAAAAAAGTCGGCTTATATATCTATATATATACAAGTCGGCTTAATAATTAATAATCTTAGGTGTAGTCCTAAAGTAAATTCCATGGTGACAGAACAGCGGCTCTCCGCATCTGATAAAAGTCCCGGGGTCGGTCACATGCAGATGATCCGGCCTAAATCTCAAACAGTAAACGTCGACATCCCCAAATCCCATCACAGCCAAGTCCCGGGGTCGGTCACATGCAGATGATCCGGCCTAAATCTCAAACAGTAAACTTCGACATCCCCAAATCCCATCACAGCCACGGAGTTG
>LPNX010783833.1:18411-84532 GCA_001517045.1 Pseudotsuga menziesii | reverse complement strand
AGCAGTCAATCCTATCACCATCAAATCGTAGTCCTTAGGTCATTCTAATCCAAACACATTGTTTTGGATTAGTTTTAATTCTTCAACTTTAATGGAAGGTAAAGAGTATAAACATGTTTTTTATAATTGAAAACCATGGAGCTAAAGCACATTTTCATGTCCGCACCGGGAGAAATCAGGTAAAATTGGTTGAAATTCAATCTCTAATTATATAAAAGATAAAAAAAGATAAACAGTACAAGCATTAAAGATAACATTCTAATCTAAAAGATAAACAGTACAAGCATTAAAGATAACATTCTAATCTATAGCAATTCTAGGAGTTTAACGTCAATATTAAAAGGTAAAGTGGAACCAAACACAACCAGCTCAGATGGCAAATATTTGACTGAAATTCTTCAACTGAAAGATAAGAAGTGGGCTTCTGTGAATGAAGTTGCCTCAGAACAGGAAATTCCAGAGAAAAGTTTGGAGTTTTGTTAGTGTCAAATAATTTGACACCTAAGAGTCTCCTAAACAAATGGCTTGGTAAGAAATCAATAAAATATGGAAGGGGTAATGTTTTCCAAAGCAAAATGCAGTTTTCATAAGTTCCTTAAAGGATTGTTTTGAAGCCTCGGTAATAATGTAGATGGGTCAAAAGCAGATCTTAGTTAAAGGCAGAATGGAACACAGATGACAAGAATAGTTAAGGCAGAATGATTCATAGTTGTCTCTATGGCACTCTGCTAGTGCAACCTAAATATTAACAGTGGGCCAATAAACCTACTAATAATTATTTACGATTAGTAATATATAGTCTAATTCTAAGGCAGAATGGAACACAGATGACAAGAATAGTTAAGGCAGAATGATTCATAGTTGTCTCTATGGCACTCTGCAACCTAAATATTAACAGTGGGCCAGTAAACCTACTAATAATTATTTACGATTAGTAATATATAGTTTAAGAATTAATATGCATCTTTGAAACCTGAAGATATGTAAAGATGTGAAATACCCTTCATCCGACCATGTTGTCGAACTTTTCCCATGACATGCATTCAGATTAAAGGGCACAATAAGTCATCTCGGAACCAAAAGCGGGGAAATGATGGTCATACTCATGTTCAACTGTAATGGCATAAAATTGGTTAAAAAGCTTAAATGGTTTTCTTCGCTTATCTGCATGCATATTTTCCATCTGTCATTTTCAAGATTCATGACAATCAAAACTAACAAAATTTCCTTTCCTCTTTTTTGTTTAATTTTTCGTTTTTGCAGTTCTTTTGTGTTTAATTTTCCGTTTTTGCAGTTCAATGGTTCAAAGATGGTGAATTTTTTGAGTGGATACTGGAGATAACACCTTGGCTGAAGGAATAGCATGTCCAAATGAGATATAGGCTTCGAAATTTCCTTCAATTCGTACAGCAGTGTCTGTGTTTTTGACAGAATATATGCATGTTCCTTTTTTTCCTTGAGGGAATGCAATTCCACATGATATTCGGATATTTACTCAACCATTTATTTGAGATGATGTTATGCAATTTAGGATATTGATGGATGATGATCAAATAACTGTTCTGGCAAGAGGAAGATACGAGGTATTTTGAATGATAACATCATTGTGATGGATGATTTCATTAAGAGGAAGATACGAGGTATTTTGAATGATAACATCATTGTGATGGATGATTTCATTAGGAGTTGGAATCACACTGATACTATTTTAAAGGTTTATTTAACATATATTTTCAGATATTGTCAAGGTTTTTGGAATTTCTTATATAGAATTTTGGTGCATATAGTTAGGATTCATGGTATTTTTTATGTAGAATGTTTTGATGTTATTTTGAATGGTAATTCAACATGTACTCTATGTATGTTGTCAAAGGGTAAATTGTCAGGATGCTTGGTGTTTCTTATATGGAATGCTGGTATGTATTTAGCAGTTGTATTATGCATATGAAGAGATGCCGCCATAATTTAGAGTCTGTAGTTGTTAGGATTTGTAATGAAGCACGGTAGAGAGGCATTGCATTTTGCTGGTTTGGGCTTGTTTGAAATCAAACACAGAGTCTCCATTATCAGGCTCACTGTTGAACACAACTAATGGCTGAAGGTCCAAAACTTTCCAATTTGTGGAAAACTTATCAGGATTATTTGTGCTCTTACATCACTTGTATGGTGTTTGGTACTGTGTGAATCGATTTTACGTCTTGTGTGATAGCAAGAACGTGAAAAACCAAGTGGACTTTCGTATGATGAAAGTTTATTGTCTTGCTGTCCCATTATTCTTGATAAATGTATAATATCTGTCTGGGAAACATTTCCATTGGCTTGTGTAACAGTATCCCCTTGAATACAATAATATTTGGCTTGTGGAATAGCATCCCCTGGAATACTATATCTGTCTCGGAACTTGTCCATTGGCTTGTGGAGCAGTATTCCCTGGAATTTATAAGCTTCTTAAGATTTAGATAAAACACTATTGTGCCTTTCTCTAAACTTCAACCGAGAATTCTAGACTTAATTGGGCTGCTACTTTCTTGGAAAATGGTCGACGCTCCTCATACTCCACATATGCAGGTCCAATCTTTTAAATGGATTACTTGATATTTCTGCAAGATTAGAGCCTGGCATCAAGACCTGAGGTGATAACTCAGGAGCTTAAGACATGAGGTGATAACCAAGGGAGCTTAGTGTATGCATCCATCCCAAATGTTCTAAATCATTAAAAAATTAGTGCTTCATGCTTCGGTGAAGCCAAAGGCAAAGGAAACTGCTGCTGTATTCCCTATTGTAGACGCAATAACTATACAACATATTTTCTTTACTAGCTGATTGTATGGAGAGCTTATATAGTAAACATATCATGAAATCTGAGTCCCAATGAAAATTTTCTACATGTTCTTTGACATAATGTGGGTATAACCAGTTTCCTTGATATCATCAAAATTGACATGGACGTGATTGATTCAAAGATCTATGCTTTGTTACATATATTTTGCATACACCAATGTAGTTTAGAACCAAAAGAGGCCTGCTCATATGGACTAGTAGTGAGGGTATATTCCCTATTGTAGACGCAATAACTATACAGCATATTTTCTTTACTAGCTGATTGTATGGAGAGCTTATATAGTAAACATATCATGAAATCTGAGTCCTAATGAAAATTTTCTTTGACATAATGTAGGTATAACCAGTTTCCTTGATATCATCAAAATTGACATGGATGTGATTGATTCAAAGATCTATACTTTGTTACATATATTTTGCATACACCAATGTAGTTTAGAACCAAAAGAGGCCTGCTCATATGGACTAGTAGTGAGGGTAAAAATGGAGGTTTTTGGAATGCACAGTGTAATATATGCTTTTGATGAATGATTAGTGCCTCTCTTTCCTTTTTTTAATGGTGTACTTGGAGGATATATTGTTTTTTCTCTCTACCTTCGAAGAACATATTTCACACACTCTGAAAAAGCATCAGCTGCTGGAAAATATTAAGAAATGGAAATGTGAATTTGTCCGGTAGTCATTGGTGTACTTGGGGTATGTGATTGGTGGAGGGGAACTCAAGATATATCCCGCGAAGATGGAAGCCATCATCTAGTAGTGAGGATAAAAATGGTCATGTGGGTAGTTAAAGAGCTGTCCAAATTTGAAAATGCCAACATAACATGCAAGGAAAGCTAAAATATAGCTAAAAGATGAAAAAAGTTAAAGGTCCAAAGGGGATGTTGAATGAGACTACTAAAATACCATGAGTGGAAAATTCAAATTAAACATAAACACTTCGAAAATGATAAAAATTTAAAAATTTTGGGCACACAGGTTTCTTTGTTAGTAGACTTCACTAAAGATTATAAGATCACAAGTTTCTTTTGAAGAATACCCAAACAGCTGATTTGAGAATGTTTGAGTTGGTCGAGTTTGAAGGCCCCGAAAAGCAGAGAATTCTAAGCTCCCTGAGGTGGATATTTCAGCCATGTGGAGAGAATTCTAAACTCCCTGAAAAGAAAATTGAAAAAAATCTCGGAACCAATGGACTGGGTGAATGAAACAACAAAGAAAAATATCGGAACCAATGGACTTGGTGAAGGAAACAACAAAGAAATTATAAGATTATAAGTTTCTTTTGAAGAATACCCAAACAGCTGATTTGAGAATGTTTGAGTTGGTCGAGTTTGAAGGCCCCGAAAAGCAGAGAATTCTAAGCTCCCCGAGGTGGATATTTCACCCATGTGGAGAGAATTCTAAGCTCCCTGAAAAGAAAATTGAAGAAAATCTCGGAACCAATGGACTTGGTGAAGGAAACAACAAAGAAAAATATCGAAACCAATGGACTTGGTGAAGGAAACAACAAAGAAAAATATCGGAACCAATGGAACCAATGGACTCAGTGAAGGAAACAACAAAGAAAAATATCGGAACCAATGGAACCAATGGACTCAGTGAAGGAAACAACAAAGAAAAATATCACACCCAGTGAGGACATGAATTTAGATGGTGCAAAGAAGAACATTTGATCCTAGGTATAAAAATATTTTCTTTGGTTACTGTTTCTTATGCAACAGGTTTGGACGCAAGGCCATAAATTGCAGAACCTATGCCGAGAATACTTTGGCAAGAAACAAAGGTATGGGTTTCGGTCAGATTCAATGTCATGAGAATACTTGGCAAGAAACAAAGGTATGGGTTTTGGTCAGATTCAATGTCATAATTTTCATTATTATGGTCATATTTCAAAAGATTGTAAGAATATACTTTTGAAATGTACATGATGTCCTAGTGCTTGTAAAGTTTCATGGTACAAAAATGATATCGACTGACATTTTTAAAGAAATTTATAATTATTTTTCATAAAAATGTGTTGCCCATGGAAGCTTACCATATTTCATCAACAAGATCTTGGAAATTTGATAAGAATGCCACTCACAATGGAAAGACAAACACTTTCCAAAATGAGAAGGGAGGAAAAAAGGCTTTTGGCTGTAGACAAGGAAGGCAAGAAATGATGACTTGAGTTAACATACACAAGGGAGTGTTATCTTCATTGAAATCGTTCCTTAAAGAAGTTAAGTGAAGTAGGTTTTATTTTTCTATATTTTCGAAAGATGGTTCAGTAGTAAAAAGTTACATTTTTAGCAGTGGTTAGTGAAGTATTGGAGAAGTTTAAGGATATAATTGTAGGGGATATGCCACTTGTATTTCTACTAGAGATAAGTTTTTCTCAGTAAATTGATTTACACTAAAATCTACATAACAAGGCACCTCATGGAATAAATTATGCAAAAAGTAAATCTTCCAAGTTCAAGAATTGTTGGATATAGGTTTAATCTGAGAAACCTTAATGCCACATGTAATACCCACTATATTTTCACTCAATAAAGGAGGTGAGTGGAGAATGTGCACAAATTCTAGAGCTATAAACAATATTAATTCAGATATAGGTTTCCTTTGCTAGGAAGGGATGGGTTTTTTGAGCGGTGCTAGATGATTTTTCCAAGATACATGTCAATAGTGGTTATCATCCAATCAAGATTAGAGAAAGGCATGAATGTAAAGTCTTTGTGAAGACCAAGTGGGGTTTTATGAATGATTTGTCATGCAATTTAAACTCGTAATGCAACTAACACAGTCATGAGATTGATGAATTAAACGTTGAATCCCTATCTGGGAATATTTGTTGTTGTTTACTTTGATGACATTTTGATTTTCAATAGGACTAGAGGAGATCACATTGATCATTTGAGGCAAGACTTGTTGCAATGGTAACAAAAGGATAAATATTGATTTATCTCAACAAATGTTTGTTTATGCAGGAGGAATTGGTTTACATGGGTTTTGTGATATACTACATTTAGGTGCAAAATATGACATTACTTTTCAACATTGATAGCAAGAATGGTTTGTGACGTAAATTTGGTTAAAATATTGAAAGAATAGTATTTTTTTCATTCCCCCCTCACATAAATTAGTATTTGAATGATAGTTCATCTTGTCAAAATTTTGATGCTTGGTTATCGAAATTTTAACAACAAGGATGATTACATGTGGCCAAGAAAGGAATTTATTTAGTCCAAACACTAGGGGGAATTTGACCACAATTTTTTAGGAAATTTGCACTTCTTGTCATTAGCCACAAACCAAGTTGTAGAAGCATAAAGTCTGATTAGAAATGCACTTTCTGTCATTAGCTACAAACCAAGTTGGAACCCCCCATAGTCATGACTAGTTAAGCCCAAATTTGCCCAAATTATATTTTGCTCCCAAAATTTCAAGTAGGGTTATTACATTCCTTAATTTCAAGTGTGCATGTTTGAAATAGGTGGCTTTAAATTTCATACAGGTGTTGCATGTTGCATGGCTGCTGTCAGCTCATGTCAAACGATATTTAGTTTAGTCCTAGAATGAGCAATATCCTCGCTTTTTGTTGCTAAGACATGATCTTGTTCTCTCAATGTCTAGGACCCTTTCTCAATGAAGATATAGGGCTTGGTCATTAGGAACATGGAGAGACTCAACAAAGTTGAAATTTGTCCATGTTGGTCGTAAGCCATTTATCTAATTATCATTATTTCTCTATTCTTCATTTATTTTCATAATTAGCATGCATTCCACAATTGGAGACTTTACCTCCATGAGTTGGGGCTCTTAACTTATTATAAGGTACAACTCTGCAGACTTTTAGAGATATGGAAGCAACAAAAGGAGGAATAACTTGTTTGATATGTTTGATGAAAATAGAGAAATGATTGCAGTGGCATGTGCTCATTGTCACATGTTTGTGATGTTTTAGAAGGATTTTCCTTCATGTGCCAATTGCAAATACGTGGACCTCGATTTGACATTTAAAAAGAAGAATATTATGCCACCCAGGTAGACACCTAGTTTGCTTAACTATGATCATGACATTGTACATGACACAAAGTAACAACACATTAATGTATTTTGGAGATTTGTAGATTTGAATCTTATGTTGTATGACAAAAAGTTCTGTAGTGATATTTCAGTAGGATTTGCTTAACGTGGTATGCATGCTAATACATTTGTTGACACATAAGGCATTTTTTTACCCATACCTTGTTGGGTTCACAATGACCTGATGGTTAGGATAAAATTTCTCAAACCGAAACCTGGCGGTGGTTTGGGTTAAGTGATGAGAACCATATTGTTAGACAACAATGATCACATTAGAGATAATCTAGGTACAATAATAAATAATTGCAAGTGAATATAATTAAGTGTATTACTCTCTTAACCTTCAATGCACAGTTTGTGATATTCTCTTTATTTGCATCAACGTTTTATCATTTTTTTATTTGCCAAAACATTGTCTATTGGAATAGGTTATTGGAGAGGGAACTTTTTCGTGACATCGATTTGATTATTCTCTTTTTTACTTCATTACGTTTACTTTACTTCTTGTTTATTTTATTTTTCCTTTTATTTTTCCTTTCGACGTTCCATTGCACCTTCTGGTGCAATTTCTAGTGTATATACAAGAAAACAAAAGATTAAAAGTCACTTTATCATGGAAGTGTTTTTCTTTAATGAAATAACATTCTAAACCTTGAAGGTGAGTTCAAACAACTATGAAAGTAAAGCTCCCAAGATAATTGAAGTCACACATTGACAAGTAAAAATTATAAGAAGGAATCGCAACATTTGTTTGTGCACTAAATATGATTAATAAAAGGAGGAAAGAGAAGCAGGAGAAGAAGGAAGAAAGAAGAAAAGGGAAGAGGAAGGAGGAGGAAGGTAAAATAGGAAGAACAGAGAGGAAAATAAGGAATAAGGTAAAAACTAAGAAGATAAGGAAAAGGAAGAGAAGGAGGAGAATAAGGAAGAGAAGGAGGAGAAGAAAGAAGAGGAAGAGGAAGAGAATTTATTTTGTACAATGTTTATATTTCTCATTTTAACATTTAAATTATTACTTATGACAAATTTATTTCTAAAATCTCAAACCCTACCCCAAAATCGTAAATATAAATCAATGTCAAATATTAGCCATAAAAGCCATAAAATCGTAAATATAAATCAATGTCAAATATTTAGCCATAAAAGCCATAAATCTAAAATTGATCTCAAATATTGGCCATAAAAGCCATAAATCTATAATATATTCTTCATTATTAAAAACAAAGTAACTTTAGGGAAATAAATTCCACAACATAGAGAAGGAGGAAGGAGGTGGAAGGAAGAAGAAGGACAAGGAAAAAGAAAGAGAAGGAGAGGAAAAAAGAGAAGAAGAGGAATAATAAATTTTAATTTTTATTTCGTTAAATTATATATATATATTTTGGGGGAAAGAAGAAGNAAGGTCACCGCCAAGTGAGACACCAATTGGTGTATGAGACCCCCTTGTTTGTGGGACAAGGGACCTCCCTCTGCGTAGTGATTTAACTGCTAAATTCTACATAGGTGTACATACTCTACCCCCTTTGGATTTGAAATTGTGATCTCCTAGGAGGAAACACATGCTCTTAACCATTTAAAACTCTCTCATATCAAATTTATCCCTAAATCTCAAACCCTAGCCCAAAAAAAACATAAATTTGCAATTAATCCCAAACCTATCACTACAATAAATTTGGAATTAGTCATAAAACCTCTCACTACAATAAATTTGGAATTAGTCATAAAACCTCTCACTACAATAAACTATTCATTAATAAAAAACATGAAGAAATTTTAGGGAAAGAAAATACAAAAAAAAAATAACAATAAAATGTGAGTAACAAAGAGGAGACCTAAAAAGGCTTTGTTGGATGCAAATGTTTATAAAGAAATTGACAAGCAAGTCCTCACAATCTCTAGGAAACCTCCCAATGAAAGAAAATTTTGAAGTGACGCCAATAAAGTAACTTCATAGTTACTTTAATATGGAATGCAAGAGCACAAAGATATAAAAAAATATTTTGTATTCTCTTTATGCGACCTTCTAAAGGGGTGTTATCAAAGACACAATAAAAACTCGAGAAGAACACAAGAGAGATGTGAAATGGATGCAGAAAAGGACACAACCAAGACGATTTTTTTACAAAATATGATGCAACATAAGCACAATAAGTACAAAAAAGTACACAAATGAATGCAAAAGGGATGTTATGAAGACATAAAAGAGAAGAAGAAAGGAGGCAAATCTAAGATGCCAAGGGACCATTGTGAGTCATTTTCTCCTATGTTGAAAAGAGCATGCTAGAATAGGTTAAAAACAGATGTTGTGAGTCCTTTTCTCCTATTTATGTAAGAGAGGATGTTGGAATAGGTTAAAAAAGGACATATTGTAGTAGTGCTTACCTTTTTGTTGTGTTAAGACCATATGGTAAAACATAATTTTGGTTTTGGCTAGTCTTCATAATTGTTTCTATTTGATTCATTATATGTTGATGAGGGAAACTATATGAAGCCCCCCTTTCTTTTGTATAAAATGCCTTGCCCCCCTTTCTTTTGTATAAAATGCTTTGTCAATTTTTTTATAGTAAAAGTCACTTTTACAAGACAATTTTTAATAGCAAGATAATCACACATGTCTATGTGTGATTAAAATTTAAGATAAAAGATAAGGTTTTTCATCTTTTCTTCTGTGTTTTGATCAACTACTTTATTTCAAATTTTGCCATGTCTTATTTTTATTTCTTTTCTAAATTAGCTTGTATAACAGAATGAGAAATTCAATCTAAAGTTTATAAATGCTTGCACTCTCCTTTAATTACCACTAACATTTTTACTCCTAAAAGATTAGAGTAACATAATTTAGCATGCTTATATGGGCGTATAAGATAACATATATAATTTACCATGTTTATATCGATTTACAAGATAACATGTTTATATGGGTGTATATATACGAGGGAGCATTGGCCCATGGAATCAATTTAAGTTCCTTTCAATCATATCACGATCATAGCTCCATATCATATGTGGAAGGGGTGCTAAAACTCTGTTATAACAGTTCTGAAGTCCCAGGTTTGTACCATTTGAATTGAAATATCAGGTTACATGACTTTCCATTACCTACCATAATAACAATTGGTGTTTCCAAACTTAAAAGTGATCACAAGCACAAATATCCCAAATTCCAAAACAACTTCAAATCCATCCATTGAAGGGGGTATCCATGACATTAGGTATGATCCTACCTTTCTTGCTATGTACCATGCCATCCAAGTGACAATTGCTAATGTCATAACCTTTAAAAAAATAAGTTTCTTATGTACAATAAACAACATTATTTGTAAATGCATTTGTATAGTTAAATATTTACAACATGGATTAAATAATATTGTATTTTTAATTGATGTCTTTCTTAGGATTTCCACAATGAATGTTCTTTTATTTTTATTTTTATAAAGGGCGCTAGCTCAATGGAATAGTGTTTTCTTTAGAAGCAAGAAGATAGTGGTTTGATTCCATTGCACTTTGATATTGTTACACTATTTCATATAGGGGGTTATTAAGACAATATTTGTGTAAATTGTCTCAACTTAAGACAAAAAAAAAGTGTGTATTGTCTTTAAGCGGGTGTCTTAAACTATAGTCTTAAATTTAGGACAGTAGTTTAAGACAATAGTTTAAGAAACCCGCTTAAAGGCAATACTTAAGACAATACACAAAATTTTTTCGGTCTCAAGTGGAGACAATTTACACAAATTTTGTTTTAATAACCCCCTCTATATAGTAGTGTTAATAGATCCAGAGAGGATGCAGTTGTTAGGTGCATGGATTGATTGATTTATATGAGTTAAAGAAATTAAATTCCAATCGACAGTTAGGGCAAGCCAATTCGGCCAATTGATATGAGATAGATGATTATATCTAAATGAATACTAGACGGACGTTTTTTTTTCTACGTTGTTATCCTGTGTTTATTTAGAATTAAAGCCAATACATTTGGTAGATCACATGTTGAATGTTCACTTTCTTCCTTGGTTTGAATTAAAAAAATGGATCCCTTAATTTTTGTTGCTTCTATCATTGGTTTGGATTATGTGTAGGGCATGCTGCACGCCAAACTGGAAAAGGTTTAACTATAAATATATATGAATTGTGGCCATAACACCTATGTTTACAATTCCCTTTAGAAACAAAGATCTTTATATAAATCGAGCAAACAATTATTTATCAGAACTTGTGTAACTAAAACCTCAACCTCACGCTTTCACTGCACATTACAAGAGCTTATGTACCCAACGTGAGTTACACAAAGCCTCATAGTTATAAAGTATATGTGAACTCCTAAAATCAAGGAAAAAAATTATCTATACAACAAAATACATCAAAAAATTATAGGTTAAGAATTCAAAACACATCCAAAAATGGAGTTTCAAACATTTGGGCTGGCTTATTGGCATAATTTTTGGTGTTGGCGGAATGGTTAGCTTGGTTACTTGGAAATACTTCTTAGTTTTGCACATTTTTCCAAGTTTAAAGATTAAATATTATATATAATGTATTTTGTTTAACAAAAATGATATATAATGTGGTATTTAATAAGTATTTTATACTTTTAATTAAGGTTTATATTTATTTTCATAAATTATTATTTCCAATGTTAATCATACTTTAATTTGTATGAAAAAAAGAATTTATAATTTTTTTAAATAAAATTATATATCATTCTTATAACACGAATAAAATTCTACTACATGGTAGGTGGCTAGTTCCTTTTAAAACCACTGGTAAGTATCTAGTTCCTTTTAAAACCACTATATTAAACTATCTAAACACGTGAACATGTTTAAATGACTAATTTTTTTTAAACATGATGATATATACTAACTTTTATTGAATCTTCCCACAAATATTTTCAAAAAATATAAGCTATTTTTATAAAGCAGAGATTAGCTTCTTTGCAACTATTTCCCTTCTTTAATTTTCCTATTGCTAAATTTTGTATTCCTCTTTAAAGAAATTTTATTGATTATTTTGGATTTACTATCCAATTTAAGTCAATTTAACATCCAACTCTATTAGTACACAATTATAGTTCTATTGTTAGTGAAACACTACTTAAAAGAGGCCAAATAAAGAATAAATGTGTTGGCCTATTCACATAAAGATTGCATTGGTTATATTTGAATGCAAAATACATAGAACACAATTTTAATATTAATTAATAAACATATAACTTATAAAAAAAGAATAACTAAAAATAATGCAAAGCAGAAAACTAGCCAGTTCAATTTCAAAGAAAAGGTACTTCACATTAAAATAAAACTTTAATGATATACAATGTTAAGAACTAAATTTTTCGATCTCTAATTTTGTAATGACTAATCAATTTACTATTTTTTTCAAGCTTGATAATAAGTTATTAATTATTGAAAAAAGGTTTCAAACACAAAAAAAACTATGAATAGAAAACAAACAATTTTTATATGACCATTTGATAGTCACTAAAGAGGAGAGCGGTATGGAGAGGACTAGAAAGAAGGAGAAAGGAATCCAATATATTGAAGAAGTCCATAGCATGCATGGTTTTGCAGAAGTCCATAGCATGCATGGTTTTGCATAGTGGAACTAGGTTTTCTATACGTATCGTCATTTTATTTTCTTGTGTGGTCAGTTTATTAGTATATAGATATCAGGTCCATAGGTTATGGTTGACAAATAGTAAGAAAACCTAATGGATAAAAGTTTGTTTTGAAACAAAATTTGTATTTATGTTTCTATATTTTGAAGTTTTGTGGATATAATGTATTTTTTTAATGCTCATCAATTAGGCCACAACTTTTATAATAATCACCATAGATCCATCTAAAAGGGGATCTACGAAGCACCGAGAGGGATCAAATATCTCAAGGTGTAAGCCCCTTTTTAGAATGGAAGTGTTGAGGAAATGTGTACTCCAATGTTTATGGTTTTAGTTTATCTAATTTATATTGTTTTATATCTATGCAATTTTAAATAATTTAAATTTAATTTAGACGACATGTCTTTTTTAATAATATTTTTTATTATTTTTTATAAAGGACACGTGTCACTCTAGGATGAGCACGGAAGGAGGTACACATCTCTCCCATACTGGGCTGTAGAGTGCATCTCTTTAGTGCAACAAGAGCCATGAGGTGGCAATGTCACTGCATTTGCAACAACTATTGTTATTAGACAAAAGCTATAAAAAATATGGTACTTTTGCCACAAAAATTAAAATATCAAATACATTTTGGTTTTCTTATTAACGTTAATATATATAAAAATCCATATTCCTAGGAATCAAGGGACGACTTTAAGATTCGAACCACGGTGCAAGAAAACACATTGGTTCAGCATAACCGACAAACTGTCTCGGTGGAGACTTGGTTTGGTTAATAACATCTTATATTCATTCAATAATAAAATTCTCATTTTCTTTTAATTTATATCTTTTAAATATATAGATAAAGAGAAAACAATATTGTATTGGTTTTTTTTCTATTTTTAAAGACAACCACCTCTAATCAATTGGCTTGATACCAAAAATTTTAAGTACAAAACATTAGCCAACCTTGTGGGAGGAGCCATAAAGGAAAATTATAATAGACATGTCTTTCTCACTGGAGAAAAAAAACTAAGCTAGCTAAGATCAAACATTTATGTAGCTTTTTCTTATGATTAAGTTGTTGTGGAAACAAGGTGTTTCCATGGCACCATGTTGTTAACCACTTGTTATTGCTGGGTGTTTCACATGAAAATAAATATTGGGAAAAACCCTAAGTCCTAATAGAGTAAAAATTGGCGTTGTTGGTTTAGCATGGCTGCTTGATGCTGCTCTATAACGTCCAAAAATGAACATAACCCATCACCATCATCCATGGTCATTGAAGCATGCATTCTTGTTAACCCTAATTAAGGAGTAGCTTATCAAAGAGCAGCAAGAATTATTATTACCATTAGCAAGCCTGTACAACTGTCAATAATTAATCAGAATATTGGAGCAAAAGCTAAAGCGAGATGAACCATAAACAAAAATCATACAACCACTCCAAGGAGCACTTCAAAGGTGTTGCGTTCATGGGCGTGGTGGTACAATGATAATATATGTAGAATCAAAACTGTCGCTATTCATTATAGCTCATTCCCTATAAATTTTCATCACACCCATAACTCTTACCAGTCATTGTTATGAATTTTATTGCTGTGTAGCTCTCTTACTGATATACGGGGTTGTAAAGTGGACACACTGTAGTTGCTTTAGAGGTTATGGCTATAAGCAAAGGTTGTATTCCCACTATTATGAACTAAAGGATATTGAATGACTATTAATGGAAAAATAAACTTCAAGACTGTGTTGAAATATAAAAGAAGCATGAGCATGAATGAATAATTAAAATAGACTTAAATTTATTACAGATTTGGTTTAGTTTTTAGAAATAAAAATAAGGCTTTGTAAGAGAAATATTATTGCCTGTAAATGTGTATTTTTATCTTTCAAAACGCCGTTGAACATTTTTATCTTTCAAATTGTTTTTCTTTGCCATTTTCGATTAGTAGCCGTTGGAACTATTTCGCTATATGCCAATAACTTATCCATTAACCCTTCAAATCACTAATAATATATCGTCTCCCTTTAAATAGCAAATTCTTAAAATTAAAAAAAAGCATAATTAAAAATATCTAATTCATATTTTGTCAACTAATCTTTTTAAATAATACCAATTATGTAAATGATCAAAACTACAAATATAATAAAGCACATAAGCATTGTAAACAAATAATTATGGCATGCAAAATTAATAAGACTTATGTAAATGATCAAATCTACAAATATAATAAAGCACATAAGCATTGTAAACAAATAATTATGGCATGCAAAATTAATAAGACTTATGGGAATGACAACTATATGGGAATGTGGGTAAGTGAAACAATTGCCATCTCAATAATAACAAATGGTAAAATAGGTTTAGCATGAACTCCAATTGTTGAGTCGTAACGGTCTCTCTTCCTTTTGCTTCCACATATGTTACTTTTGATTTGCTTTTCATGTTGATATCTTTGCTCGTCTCTGTTATGCTTCACCTACCTGTGCATCCTCTATTGCTACTGGTGTTGGTTTTCCTGGGTCAAGTGCTTCTAAGAATATATTAAACCGCTGCTTATAACTTCACCAAGTTTAAGTATATTAGAGCATAACCTACAATAATAAGCATGCACCCTTATAGAGCTGACAACAAATTTTCTAGATTTATGTTGAGTTGGTTGAGTGAAAGCACTTATGGACTCTTTATATACTAGCAAAAACCATATTACTAAGATTAATATGTTTGAAATACGTCAAGAAGTATATATTTGACATATTGTTAATGTTTTTTTACTAAAGAATGTGTCAATTACTTGTATCTAATAGTTAAGTTAATATAACAACCACTTAATTTATGGTTGTTAAGCTTATAGTTGAAGTTACACTCATAGTTGTATCATAATTGCAGTTAAGCTAATAGTTGTATCTAATAGTTAATTTAAAAGTTAATATAAAGATTAGACTAAGCCTTATGCACATTAACTGACTCCCAACTTCCAGATGGAGTTCCACTGTCACTTAAAAGCTGCACATTACCTAAGTGATTGTTCTTGGTGCATGTTTTCACTGAAATCAAGATCAACTTCTCATGCTCAGAGATGGAGTTCATCTAAATTTAATTTAATAGTTGTATCACTATTGTAATAATCTAATAGTTATCCAATATAACAATGATCGAATTGAAGTTAAGCTAATAGTTGTAGAATCATTGGAGTTAAGGGTGCGTGCAAGAAGTTGAGGGACCTTTTAGATGCAATCCTACTTTTTGGAAACATGCTCATGATACATAAAAACACAATGCGCTCACGTTATGTAAGGCTTGGTTTGGTTAATCTTGAGTTTGACATGTCATATGACACGTAGGTTAGGCTAGGCAAAAAGCACACACGTTTTATAGTTACAAAACGTGTACGCATTATGAAGAAGCAAAACATGCACGTGTTATGGAGAAGCAAATCACACATACGTTTTAGAGAAGCAAAACACGCACGGATTTTAGAGAAGCAAAACATGCACGTGTTATGGAGAACCACAAAAAGTGGTTTTAGTGCATGGCTAGGGAAATGAATAAAAACAATAGTTTGCAGCATCAAGACTTAGTACCTATAGTAATATTTTAGCATCACCAAGAACAACATCTCAAACAACCATCCCTAACCTCCCAAGAGCATAATTTTTCTTTGTGTTGTAATATGGACACCATTAGGAGGTTTTAAGAACTAAGTATGGGTCATAGTCCCTTGAACATGCTTGAGGGAGGAAGCTCAAGAATTATGTCCTAAAGGTAGATTTTCAGGCATGAGGTCCATGAACAAGGCATCAAACCTGGAAATAGGACATCCGTATGTGATATTTTGCAACTAAGAGAGAATATACAGTGCATTAGAATTATCTTAGCGCTAGAAACATATACATAGACATGGTCAAGGGAGGAAACCTAGTCCTTAGGCCCTAAAGGAATCCTATAGACATATAGGGCCAAGAACAACACCTCGAACAAACACACATGATCCCTTAAGGGTATCCTCAACCTTTAAGTTGGGATATGGCCATGATTAATATTTTTTTAGCATTAGATATGGAGGATAAGGTGTTAATCATGGCTGGTACATAAAGCTTTTAATTTTAGGTTGTAAACCAGCTTTTAGGGCTCAAGGTCCGTGAACAACACCTTGAATCACCATAGATGACCTCTTATGTTGATAGTTTTGTTTTGAATGGGGATATGGGAACCATTAGGGGTTTCTCAGTACTCTGTATGTGTCTTGGGAGCTTAGACATAATAAGGGAAGAAACCTAGGCGTTAGCCCCTAGAAGATGCTTCTATCCATCCAGAGCCAAGAATGATGTGTTGAACAACCTCAATAAATACTTCCATGGTTTCATTTACCTTGAAATGGGGATATTAGTTCCATTAGAACATTTTTAGCACTAAGTACATATATTAGCCCCCTTCACATGGGTAGGGGGAAACACTTGGTCGTTAGGCCTTCAAGGAAGTTGTTAACCATTTAGGGCCAAAATTGATGCCTCCAACCACCACACATGACATCGAAAGTGAATCATTTGAATATTAACTGGGATATGCATGCCATCATCATTTGTTGAGCACTAGGTATGCATCTCAAGGCCATGGACATGGCCAGGGGAGGAAACTATAGCCTTAGGCCCTAATTAAATATTCTAGGAATATAGGGATAGGAAGGGTGTCTTAAAAAATCACACATGGAATCCCATAGATACATTTGGACTATGAATATGGATGTTAGTATAATTAGGTGGTTTTGAGCAACAAGTATGGGACCTCTGAGACATGACTAAGGGAATATGCTCGTTCCTCAAGCCATAATGGAATCTTTGAGGCACCCATGTTAATGAATGGTTCCTTGAAGCACCACACATGACCTACTCAAGGTATGCTTGGTATCCAAGAAAATATGCACATGCATTTAAGAGGTTTTGAGCATTAGATATGGGTATTAAGGCCTCAACATGGTCAAGGGAGGAAATCCAAGACTCTATCCCTAAATAATATTTTTGGCATAAATGGATACACATGTTCCTTACTCACTGGCCCTCCTTACCTTTGTATTTCCATGTGTTCATATTTTTCAATTGATCCCTAGGTTGGGCCTTGTCCTCTAAAGCTAGCCATAGGAAAATGTGCATTTATTTGGAGCCTTTATTATACTTGCTTCGACCACCATATTGGCTCTTGATGAGTAGAGACAAATAAATAAGTATAGCCCGTGCAATCATTATAAATTTGTTAAGATTTATTTTATTCCCATTCCAAATAATCATTCTCTTCTCTCAACCTAATATGACCTCTTTTCAAACCATCTTTGTAAGTTCTCCACAAACCTACCTTTTCACTCTCAAACCCCAAATCATGTGCATTTTTCCACCCCTCATGCCATAGAGTTGTAGTATTAGGACCCCTTAATTGGTTTAGGGTAAAAATAACCTTATATTGCAAAGAAATTATCATTTCTTGAATAAGTGTAGCCATTTCTCTACAACACTACGATTGAATCAAAACCTACCTCATTCTTCTCTCCATTCCTACATTCCATGCCAAATGTTTACAATCACATGAAAGGATAATACCAATTCATTCTAGTCAACAAAACTTCTCTTATTGTTTTTCCTTCGTCTATCTTCTACAACATCATTGTGATCCCATGAGGATGGGTGGAGTGTCCACTCAAAATGTTGGGTATTTCAAAAACTCCAACGCAATGAAATTCCATAAGCTTGAACACAATAGTCTATAAAAATCCATGATATTACATATTTTTTTCTCAATGATACGTTTCCATAAAAAAATTAAGTTGATTCTACAATCTTTCATTACCACGAGCTTACCAAATAGGTGTATGTTCTTCAAGCCCCATCCATATTCATCCTTTGGTCTTGTTAGAACCTATCATTAGACTAGATGAATACCTTCATGTTTATTTGACACATCCTAGAAAATAATTAAGCACATGATCATATCTCCTTCATTTTGTCTAAGATTCCTTTGGAATAAATTCCAAGGCTGCCAGTGAACCAATATAACTTCTACAATCAATTTCACAAGGGTTAAACACCCTCAAAACAAACTTATGTTTCGCCATATATGAATTGTGCTCCCAATACTCTCCAACAACGTCTAGCCCCAATCCTTCTTCCCATGTCCATTTTAAAAGAAAACCAATATATTTGAAACCTCCTTGAAAATAAAAATAAAAAAATTAAAGGAAAATATCTCAGTTTAAAGGAAAAATTAAAGGAAATTAAAATTTTTGAGCATGTATATCTAGAAAACAAAATAGGAACACTATGAAAGAGATTATCAATCTAAAAAATTCATGCATTAAATGTGCTAAACATTAAACATTAGACAAAAGAGAGAAGTCAATAACAAGAGAGAATGCCGTATTACATGAACCTTCAATGAATAAAATAGAAAGTATAAATAGGCAAGACAATTCGAATAAGTCATGGAGGAAATTCGAATTGCTCATGAAATACATGAGATGCTAGTTAGGATTAACTAGAGATAGAGATCCTTAGTTATTCATGTACACTCTCCAAGATGAGTTTAATTGACTCATGGCTTCCTAAACACTATTTCGATTGAAATAAGTCACATGGAACTGAGCGAATATACATACATGAGGATCAAATCCCTAAAAAGGCTTAACTAATGGGATTATGACTGAAAATAACCATTTAGGGTTAGTTAAAACCATAATTAGTGGAGTGTTCCCTCATAGACTAGTTCCTATATTACCTTTAACTCATTCATGCCTAAAATCAAGAAGAAAATCCCCATCTCAAGGAATGTGCTCATGTCACTTAGAGACATTAGAATTTGTTAAAAGGCGATTTAGGAACCTTAGAGTTTAGAAGTAAGGTCTAGGGTGATTCAGGTGGTCATACTATTGAAATTTGTCTCACTAACATCATGAAATCATAATATAAGTCATTGGGTAGGAGAATGAAGCTATGGGAGGGTTATTATGCTCTAACACACCCCCTATAAGCCGAACTAGGTGAAATAAATGCAAAGAAATGGATCCCAACAATTTGAAGCCATGTTAGGTACCCATGAACAAAAGGTTCTCTAAGACTAAGTAAGAGGGAAAAAAATATCGGAAAAAAACGCCCTACATAAAAGAGAATGTAAATGAGAATGCTAAAGAGCCTACTTAAAAGGAGCCTGTGTGAACTCTTCCTTATCTTGGAATGCATGTGATACCATTCATGATATCCAATCAATTTAAAGTGCTTGAATGATGGTTCTTGAACATTCCTTTCTTCAAAATGAGGAAACCCCTTGAATATTTTATGTGGAACTTGGTGAACTATAGGAGAAAAAGTTATAGATTTGGAGGCTATGAATAGAAATTCTGGAGGTTTTCTTCAATGAGAGTCTGATTTGGGATAATCTCTCTCACAGATCTTAAGTATGAAGAGACATTCTATAGGCCTTCTTCAATGAGAACCTGATTTGGGATAGGTTCTCCAATGGATAGTAGAAAAATGTTGATCACCTCTTCTTCTGGGCCTATAAAAGGGTCTTACCTCGTTAAGAGGTGGAACAAAAACAATGCATCTCCCATTGTGGTAGGATTTGTGCAAGGCTCAATGGATTTGAATATGTCCTCGTAGGCAATGTGTTACAAAGCTTCTGGGGCCTCTTCCAACATGTCAATGGATTTGAATATGTACTTGTAAAGAATATGTTGCAAAGCTTCTGTGGCCTTTTTCAACCATCAATAAGACTAGATCCCTATAACAACTAGTATAGAAACTTGTTTACCACCCCTACAACTATGATACCTTCTAGAATTTAATCATGTAGATCTACATACTAAGAAACATAACAATTTTGTGAAAGAGATAAACAATCCAACACATTCATGCAATAAATGTGCTAAATATTAATCATTACACAAAAGAGAGGAATCAATAACAAGATAGAATGTTGTATTACATTAACCTTCAATGAATGTAGTAGAAAGTATAAATAGGAAAGTGCAATGTCCCTAGTTTTGACCTTTGATATAAACTATGTAAATGATGTAATGCCGTTGATCATTGTAAGGAACATGGTGAGGAGATCAAGGAAAATACCCTACCACGGATTCACTAAATGTATTTTGTTAGTGAACCATGCACTAGTCAAGCACAATAGCAATGCAAATATGATGTGCATGTGCATGAAAATAATAAATAAATCCACAACTGGCTGTGAAAGATGACTAGAGAAAGGGGCATGATTATCCTAAGGTCAAGGAGGGACATATTGAATCCATGAAGTCAATAATGAGAGACAAGTGTCCTAGAGAGGATCGATGGGCCTTAGATGTTAGTTTGACTAATGAACCCCAATCATTCAATTCTTCCAAAAGGAAGGTAGTTGAAACAATTATTTTCTTGGGGAAAGGAAAGTGTGGGCATGAGTCAATTCCTTGTGTCATCCATCCTATATAATTGAGAATGGGGATCACTTATTGGGTAAGTGATCAGTTGTATTGATGTCATCCTTAAATTACCATTAAGTTGGGTATGGCATAGTATCCTGTTCGTTGGAGATGTCGGAGTAGACTATTAGTGAGTTTTTCAACCATTCATTACAACATTTGGACCCAAAATATGGCGATGGTTCATCGACTATTCAACATGATTTCGTTGGCTCTTTGGAAAACTCAAAATTATTTGTTCATTGATGGGATTTCGTTGGTCTATCTGACAAACTTGTAGTTATTGGACATCCTATGGCTCAACGTTAGTTACACGAAGACAATAAGAGCGCTAAAACATTCGTGAAAATCGACAAATATCCGTTGGATATTCCCGATGATACATCGTCGGAGTTAACTCCAGAGTTCCGTCGAATTTAACTCCATCTTTTTGTTGTTTTCTCTAGAATATTCAACAAGGGTGTTATTCATCTAACAAGGTTTATCGTCGGAGGCAGAGTTAGATATACAATGAGGGTGCTATGAATCCATCGAAGGTGTGTCGGATATACGACGACAGTTTGTACTATATATATATATATATATAATTGCTAGTGGGTGGTTCCATAGGGATGAATAGTTGCACTGATTGTTTTATTATATTGATCAATGAATCATAATCATATATCACTTTTTATTGCAATGGATTTCAGTCCAATTCTCAATAATTTTTCATTGAGAGGACTACAAGACAAGCTCATCAACATGATCGCTCAACAAATTTTGGAACCTTTTGTGCTTTTTAATTAATGTCAAAAATAGAGGGGGCAATGTAAAGATCACAACATAGTTGATTTTCCAAAAGGAAAATTATATTTCTATTAGATGTAGAAACTTGCATCTTGTAAGATAAAGTCAAAATTTACATCATAGTATCATAATATCCTCCTCATAGTCAAATGGCCAAAATATAAAAAATGTAACAAAACCTGGTAAAAATTAGCTAAAAATAAATCTCACAAAACCTGGTAAAAATTAGCTAAAAATAAATCTCACAAAACCTCCAAATATAACCAAAGTATCAAACATATAACATATATATAAATAGGCCAAAATATAATGAAGTATGGCACCTCAAAAGAGATTGTGTGTCCCATTTCTTAGTAAATATCTGTCTTGAAATTCCTAAAACTTGAGGACACCAAAATCCTCATCAACTGCCTTATTAGACAAGTTGTCTGCCCCCCCCACTTGAACTCCCAAAACACATGATGGCAATAGAAAGATCTAAAAGAGTACCCTGGTCTTTTAACATTCTGCATCTAGTAAGAAAGGTATACCACCTATAAGTGTGAATGATCCATAAGCCAGCCCACAACACATTTCGAATCTCTACACAACCATAAACAAAATCAAAATATAACAAACCCCAACATGCCAATATCTCTGCTCTTATATTATTTCCATTGCCCCAACAAATGTGTAGAAGATAAGTTTAAGTAAAAAACCACAACCACGTTATTTCTCCACAACTACACCATCAAAATAACCAATAGGAAAGGAAGCGTTAAATTCTGGAAACTCTACATTCATATTTCTACCACTGCGATTCATAGGCCTGTATTTTGTATAGAAATAAACAACTCTAATACCAAGATAATCTATTGAAAATATGTTTTATTCAAAAATACTTTTGTTTCTTCCCTACCAAATATGTCAAGCTATAAAAATGGGAAAAGCATTAAAAGCTGTAGAATCCCAACTAAGACCAACTGTCTCAAAAGTGATGCATATATATTGAAAATCACACTCAGTTAACTGCAAGAAGAATTGCAAACAACTTGAGAAAAAGGTAAATGCCAAAATAGGTTGGTTTTGAAATCCTGGCATATGTAAGACATAAATGAATAAAACTATAGACAACATTCCACATACCCGGTATTGTTCATTCAACATCTGTAGATTATATTGCTTATAAAAATGAAGTTCGTGAACACGCGATGGATTATGTAGAAAGCTAATCAATAGTGCATCCATTTCTTCCAGAGACTTCAACCTTGCAACTACTTTGACATGCATGTCTGTCATGTCTGCAAAAGAGAATAAAAATGAAGCATTGAACATGAGGGGTAATCATGGTTGCAAGATTCAAATATGATTATGAAGACCCAAATTAGATTCAATTGCACCATTAGCCATAACTTCAACCCTATTTCATATATGAACTATTCTAATTCAATAGTATTAGATTCACCAAGAATTTTATTGTTCATCCATGTTCTACAAGTAGAAGAGTGGAGTCTTACACACAACAGACTCACAGAGAGTGGAGTCTTCAAAAATTTGGTCTTCAACCATCATAACACACTTTACACCAATTCGTAGCACACAGAAAAACCACAGTATTGTATTGCAGGTTACAATTTGTTCCACACATTTCTTGTAGACAGAGAGAATACACATCAAAAAGGATTCTTGTGCACTCTAATCATAAGAACATCTCCACAATATAGTCCCAACTCTCATAAAAAAAATGCATCATATATAATCTCCAACAAAATTCCACGCAGTTGTCCACGCATCATTGGATCATTCAACTGTGCTCACAATATTTTCAATGCATCTCTTCAAACACAATATTCACAAGATTCCACGCCAAACCAACATGATGCTTGTTGTAGTTTGTGCTTCAAATTGAAGATTCTTTATTTTCTCAATTCGTATTTAAAAGGAAAACTGTGATTTTATGTTAATTTCTTCGTGAACCATTCATGAATGGAAGGGCAGAGATTTAAAGTTCACGGGATTCAATGTTCCAATGGGATCACGGCTTGAATACTGAAAATAGAAGGCCGAAGGATGTCACAAGACCATTAATGCAGAGGGAGAACTACACATCATTGTAGATGTGTGGAGGAATGGCAACATTTTAAAGCATTATTAGATCTCTTCTGCTTTGTTACTGGAATGAAAATAAGCGAGGATAAGTATTCTTTTCTTTTCAATGAGATTGTTGATACCACCAGAGCCAATGTTACGACCATACTCCCATATAAAATGGAACCTCTGACTTTGGGGTTTAAGTACTTGGGCTATTTTTTGAAACCTTTGGGTTATCAGGTTGGTGACTGGCATTGGATGATAAAATGATTTGAAAAAAGAATTAGTAATTGGACATACAATCTCTTATTTCTGGGAGGCAAGTTGATACTGGTAAAATCAATATTAATGGGGCTTAATGTTTATCGGCTCACTCTGGCTAGGATGCCCAATTCCATTATGAACTATCTTATGCGTGCTATTTTTAATTTCCTCTCGGGAAATTCTCATCGTAAGTCCAGGTATCACTTGGTGGACTGGCATACGATCTCTAGGCCTTATGATTTAGGTGGATGGAAAATTAAAAACCTGGAATGGTTTAGTATGTCTCTAAGACTCAAAATGTTTCTGGTTGGTACTCCAGGGTGAGGGTATC
Organism: Pseudotsuga menziesii; assembly: GCA_001517045.1. Taxonomy (NCBI): domain Eukaryota; kingdom Viridiplantae; phylum Streptophyta; class Pinopsida; order Pinales; family Pinaceae; genus Pseudotsuga; species Pseudotsuga menziesii. Next base: position 60,105 of record LPNX010783833.1, on the reverse strand, counting down.
TGGTCTCACATTATCAAGTACAAATATCTGAAAAAATAGGTCTGTAGGGAATTGGATTTGTATCCAAGCATTTACTGTTTAGGGTTCATCATATATTTGGAACAAATTTATTAGAACTCTATCATGGATCAATAGATGCTTGGGATGGAGGGTGGGAAATGGAAAAAACATAAATATTTGGGTTGATCCCATAGCTGGTTTAAATGCTATTTTTTCGCTTCTAGAGGATCTCAGAGCCTATTTAGAGGACTATGGTATATCTTATCTTGCTGATGCTCACCTCTGGAAAGAAGGTCACTCTATCCATCAATACTGGCTTACTGCAGAGGACCTCTATTTGGATGGCACTTGGAAGGTGCCGTGGACCAATTACATAAATGGGATTTCGCATGGTCACATTCAACTTGGTGATAAACTGGATTCTCTAGCATGGATGTATAACCAGAGGATGGGTCAGGTCATGGCCCATATGGCATATGAGTATATTGCCTCATGTCATTGTCCTGATATTCCAGTTAATATCCTTGTTATTATTTGCAAATATAATCTACCGTTGAAGGTGATTTTCTTTATATGGCTATGTCTATCCAATCGGATCAACACCTGGGATAATTTACAAAAGAGGGGATGGGTTAGCCCAAACTGTTGCAGTCTATTTTATGGGGAAGCATATTCTGTTAATCCCTTATTTGTTGATTGCATGTATACTAAGGAGGTCATCATTGGGATCAACATTGCTCTTCAATGAGCCTACTTTCAAGAAAAAACTGGTTATCTGGACTGGGAAAGAATCAGAATTGAAGTATCTCCCCCTACTTATGACTTGGCACCTTTGGCTTATCCGCAACAGAGTTATATTTGATAATTTCAGGCCATCTTCGGTGCAGACTATTCACCTTATTTTGGAGTAGCTTAATATAAATACAGTGAAGGTTACTTCAAAAACTAACAGGAGTTTAAAAGGTTTGGAGCCTGTATATGATTTCCCAGTCTGTTTTTTTGATGGAGCCTTAGCAAATAGAACTGGTGGCATTGGTGTTCACCTTATATTGAGAAATGAACATTATTTTCATCTGAAAATGGGCTGTGCAAGGAGTACTAATACTCGGTCCGAACTTCTTTCTCTTTGGGTGCTTTTAATATTTTCCAAACACATTGGGATTCCATATTTACATATCAGAGGTGACTCTTCAGTCATCATCAATTGGTTCAATGGAAAGGCTGCATTAGAGGCTTTAGATTTGGTGTGCTGGTGCCAAGAGATCATGACCCTTCGCTCTTGCTTTATCCATCTTGAATCATCCCATGTCTACATATATTTTAATGTCATGGTGGATAACCTATCTAAGTAGGAACTCTTATTACCCTTTGGGATTCTACATTTCTTTGAATTTTCTGAGAATGTATGCCACTGTCATGGTTTTGTCCAGCTATTTTGAGTCTGACAATCCCCTTTACTTCTTTGGGGGATTGAATATGAGATTTCACTATTTTGATGAGTAGGGTGGCTTGGAACACCATCTTTATTTGAGCTGTCTTTATCCCAACAGTGTCTCCTTATATCAGCTTGATTATCTTGACTTGATTGATGTTGCCAAGGTGATTCTCGATGGAGATTGGAAGTTCATATAGAATGCTTCTTCCTTTTGTGGAAGCCACCTTTGGGTAATTCACTATTTGTATATCTGAGAGGGGTCTGAGCTTTATGCTCTTGGTTGTGGTTCTTTCCTTTTATATTTGCTGGTTGTGGCCCTACCTTATATATTTGTACTCTTGTTGCATCTCAAAGGTTACCTTTGATTTAGATGAATAATGATGAACTGCTATTTTTCTCTTGAAAAAAAGATGTGTGGAGGAGAGTGTCAAAAATATTTATGAGAATTTACTTTAAAAAATAGTATAAAGAGAATTCCAAAACAATTTTTTTCAATATTTTTTTTAATATAATTATTAATAAGAAATACATTATAATTTAAAAAGTAAAAAAATAATACAGTATATATGTTTAGCATTTAAACATCCCAAAGGTCATTTTTACACCCCATTTTGGAAATAAAATCGATGTATTACTTTCCAATGATAAGTGGGTGTCCTGTAGTGGATAGCAATAAACTTGAGGTTGTTTGGCCTACTAGGTTACTCTAATTTTTTTTATCACAAGAGATCCATGTTCTCAATTAATTGGAACATATTTACTCTATTTTTATGTTGAATATAAGCTAAACAATTTTTGGGGTATTACACCATTTTTTTGGATTTAAAGATAACATTTTTGCGGTTTTTATTTTTTCCCTTGTATTTAAAATATAAATTTTGTTTTGGACAATTTGTTCTTGGGGTTATATATGTAATCACCAATGTGTCTCATTAAACATAAAAGGTTATTTTCATGTGGAAAATGATATATGTAATCACCAATTTTCCTCATTAATAGTAAAAGGTTCTTTTCATGTCGAGTGTCACACACCTCAAAAATCCATTAAAAAAATTGATATAACACACACACACACACACATAGACACATAATTAAAGTTCCTACATGCTGCTAAATACATATGTCATAGTTTTTTGTTCTGTTACTAAAACATACTTTACTGCTACATGACAGGTTATGCAATGTAGATGTTTGCTAAGGGAACAATAACATTAGGTTTTTCTTCAACCTACAGGTGATGTTTTGTATTATCTTGTTCTTCAATTAACTGCAACATGGCCTTATTAAACTTTGAAGGTTAATTGCTCGTTTTAACTTTACTTTGTTCTTTCAACCTTTCCTCAATCGTTGAACTCAACTCTGAAAAATTAGGCTCTAATTCATTTATTTGTTCAGTTTTGAACATTTACTTAAACTCCAATCATGATAAAAGTATATCGCAGTAATCTTACAATAACACTGAACTACAAAAACTAGTATATTACAGTTTAGTTTAAATCCTCCATCTCTCAGTGTGCTAAGAAATGACTCAACCTTCTTTGTAGTGAATCCATGCACCGTGGAATAAGTTGTCCATATGGCAACATAGTAGCATGGGAACAATGACTTAGGTAATGTGCTCAGAAGGAGTTAGGTGCAATGTAGTTTAGTTTAACTCATCTATCTCTCAGCGTAGTAATGATTTCTCCATCTCTAGCATGGGAAGTAATGACTAGACCTTTAAAGGAGTGAATTGATGCACCACAATGAGTTAGGTAGCTCGAAAGGAGTTAGGTTCAAATAAATCTGTGAATAATAAGGGGTGATATTTTATATTTGGAGATTGATTTTGTTATGCAATAAATTATATTCATATATGCACAGTATGTGGCACTCTTGTATTATAGTCATTAACAACAATTATTTGCAAGATTGCAAACTTATTTCACTCATCATCATTTAATTAAATAGGTATTATAGTGCAAAATTATTAGTGTTGATTACAATGGATTAGATGTTTGAGTCTACATGAATAGAATGGTCAAGGTATTAGCTATTATTTTGGACTTTGAAAGTTTATGTTTTTGAATGATACTTATGGATTCATTGGGGCCAAGATCCAATAGTTGAAGGTTTATTTGATCCTTCAAGACTTACACCGAGTGCCAAAGATAATAAGGATAACATTACCAATGGAAGGAAACAATATTGATGAGCTATTGTGGATTCATTTTCCTTGATAAAAAGGAAATCCTTCATATTACCAATGGAAAGAAAATCATTAAAGACTTACACTAAGTTTCAAAGAGGATTATGGTTTTTCTTGGAATGTAACACAACAAGATTGATGAGATATTGTGCATTTAGACCTGAATATAACATCAACGAACCTATGGTAGGAAGGCATAAACCTATCACAAGTTGGGAGAAACAATCTAGATGGAACTAATCCACTTGGGTGATCTTCATTAATTTCAGATTCTAATATGTTAGGTCGATATAATTATAAAAAAAGCGATCTAACTAGAAATGTTTCAATTGAGCGAGTGTTATGCATTCGATTTGATTGGAATATGAAAGTGACCAATATTTTAGATTTTTACATTTTTTTAATATTTTGGCTCAGATATGTAAAAAATAACCAGCAATATAATTGTGCAGTGTTTACCACAAATGTGCTCCACATCTTGATATAGATATGTCAAAAATAACCAACATAATTGTGTAGCTTTTACCACAAATGTGCACCACATCTTAATATAGGTGCTATAGTCTTGTATTTTTCCTTCTATTTAAACATTTTCTAGCTAATCCCATGAGTTTATAATTTATGGCATGGTTGTTAAGAGTTTCTTTAGATGTTATTTGGTTATCTATGTACGTAAATATTATTGAAGTCAAAATATTTATGAGACTTTACTTTAAAAATTACTGTAAAGGGAATTCCAAAACAATTTTGTTTTTTTTCATATAATTATTAAAAACAAATACATAATAATTTAAAAAGTAAAAAAAATAATACAGTATACATGTTGAGCATTTAAACATCCCAAGGTCATTTTTACACCCCATTTTGGAAATAAAAACAATGTATTACTTTCCAATGATAAATGGGTGTCCTCTAGTGGATAACGATAAACTTGACGTTGTTTGGCCTCCTAGATTACCCTAAATTTTTTTATCATAAGAGATCCATGTTCTCAAGTAATTGAAATATATTTACTTCATTTTTCAAGTGGAAGATAATCTAAACATTTTTGGGGGATTAAACAATTTTTTTGGATTTAAAGATAACATTTTTGCGGTTTTTTATTTTTTCCCTTCCAAAGAAGCAATGTATTCAAGATATAAATTTTGTTTTTTTAATTTTTTTGCGAGGACCAAGGACTTTAATATTTTCTCTCTAAAGGTATATTTTCATGTGTGTTCCATGTATCTTTATCATCACTGTGTAAGGAGAAAGTAAAAACTGGATGATGTGATCCTTTGTTCGTCATTACTGCTCCTAGGGGTTAGGTGCAAGTGACATCATCAAGGGGTGGAAAGTCCCTTGAGAAATAACCTAGAAATAATTGGTTAGGAGAGATGACATCACGCATCATCATCTTGGTCAACTTGACCAAGACCCACCTGGTTAACCGACCAGGAATGTACCTACAGGAATTGCTTGGTCCCAGACCAAGAATCTTCCTAGTCTCAAACCAAGAAGTCTCTGTCTCAACCTATAGGATCTGCTCAGACATCGTGTCCAATAAAATGTTTGGTCCCAGATTAGAATACCCTAGAGACATATAGGGGACTTACCATATGTTAGGGACTTTGTCATGGAATCAACCTTCTTGGCCCCAGACCAAGAACCCCAGGAGACTGTTTGGGGACCTAGGGTACCTTCTAGGGTCTTACTCTACCCTAGTTAACTAACTAGGGTGCCATTCTCCTTGAGAATGGGTCTCACAACTGCTATTAGAGGAAATTTCAACTCAAAATGGGCCTCCTAAAAAAATTTAATAAAATAATAAAATAATATTTATTAATTTTGGAGGAAGAAAAGAAAAAAACTACTTTTTTGTTTGTATTTTCGACATATCTCCCCGTATTTTTACTCAAATTTCAATTAGGAGGGCTCGTTGGATGTGGAATTAAATTCTGCATCCAACGAGTACCCACTCGGCATACTTTTGATGGGCCCCGCTACCCCAAAAATAAGAAATACATGAAAAAACGTGATGATGACTTCGGCATACTTTTGATGGGCCCCGCTACCCCAAAAATAAGAAATACATGAAAAAACGTGATGATGATGTCATCATCACGTTTTTTCATGTATTTATTATTTTTGGGGTAGCGGGGCCCATCAAAAGTATGCCGAGTGGGTACTCGTTGGATGCAGAATTTAATTCCGCATCCAACAAGCTCTCCTGATCAAAATTTGAGTAAAAACATGGGGAGATATGTCGAAAATACAAACAAAAAAAGTAGTTTTTTTTATGATACCTATCCCCAAATTTATATTAAAAAAGAATTTAAGACCTATACGGTATTTCAAATTTAAAGCAATTTCATCGGCTAACACATGATGACATGGAATTTTAGTTAAAGTTAAAAGGCCCATTTGGGTTGAAATTTCCTCTAGTGTGACTGTCTTTAACACTCCCTCTCAGTAAGAGAGGCATTCTCAGCAACACTATTCTTGTCTCAGAAGTACTTAGGCTTTGACATAGGGTTAGTCAACACATCAGTAACCTGTCTACATGAAAGAGCATATTGCACTTTGTCCTAGACATGGTGATACTTCCTATTGATGTGTTCCTACTTGTCATAGAGAACATGATTTTTTGAGAGCTCCAAACAATTCTAATTGTCAGTAAGAAGCTTGATATTTTATAGATTCACTTGGAAGTTGTAACTGACTTCCCTTGTTAGTTAAGAACCACTTTTCACATGTGATTTAACATATTTACCTCTTCCAAACCTGATATTTGGCTTCCTCCTCATAAATGGAGGATTCTAAACAGAGGCGTGGCTTATCTGAGATATCAAACCAGAGAAATCATGAAGCCTCTCAATAGGTTTCTCAAAGAGATTAACCAAAGACTCCCTGACCTCCTCCCTATGCTCATCTAAGAAATATGACTCATGGACTGGGCTTATTTCCATGTCTATATCACTAGGGAGGATTCTTTGAAAACTTGTTTCAAGGGAGATCACAACTTTTCTTCACAATACCATCCTACTGGGGATTGAGGAGCACATTTGGCTCCCTCTTGATCTTTGAACTTACTAGTTGTTCCAACATGATTGATCCTACATTTTGTGGAGCCTCTTGCTCCCTCTGTTCCTTAGCAATTAGCTCCTTCTTGAGTCATGCATTTAATTCTAAGTATAAACAGGATCTGTAAACATTCATCACTTGTCACATCATCCTCTTCTAGTGGATCTTATCTAAAAGTTAATTTCAATTGTCAGCTGTAGCCAATATCATGATCTTATCATTCACATATGTACAAAACAACTATCTAAATGTTGTCAAAAGCATATCCACATGACAATGCAGCAAATCAATATAAGTCGGGATAGAAATTCCTCCTTTTTTATATCTTCTCTTATGCAGAAACCTCTTTGTGTATATTTGATCTTGACATCATATCATCCTTATGCATGCATTAGCACAATCTAGGTTAGATCATAACCCCAGACATGAGAATATCATAAATACATGAACAAGCTCTAAGATTCTTTTCACTTTCCAATTCTTATCACACCGTTCGATGCGTCTCAACCAATGATTAATCATTCTACACCAATGTACTACAAATATGAGCATAATATAATTTTCAAGATCTCATGCATCATCATACTTGTTAGCATAAACCATGATAGTTTAATAAATATGATCAAGGTCATAAATGAATTCTTACTTCCTTATGCAACTATGTTCATAATGAGTCACATAACTCTTTTACACAAGAAATGATCAACTAGAAGATATCGTAATTATGATCAATATTCAATCATATGAAGAGTTAAGTAAGCTTTCTTACTTATCGTTGAAAATATGCTTATGTCAAGTCTCCTAAGTTTTGTTGGTTATAACTAACATACCTCTTAAGGGGTCATGAAGTCCATAAATTTATCAAATCCATTTTCTGATATAACACTTGTCAGTACTATTGATATAAACACATCTCTTTGTTCAATTGCCATTGATTTTAAATCTAGTCAATTAGCGAGGTCAACCAATTGTGTAAATATATGATATTTAACACTTAGATGTCCAAAATAAAGTTCAAACCCTTCTTGTTAGTTGAAACCCTTATCTTAGGCTCATTCTAGACTCTGTTAGACTACAAAAGAGAGTTATCTACAAACCTCATTCTGATACCATATTAAAGTTTTGGTTAGGTTAAGGTTTGATGTAAGCAAATTGAACTTTTATACTTTGATGCATAGCTTTACAAAACTAAAACATTAGTAGATCCATAACAATACTGTTGTAATACTTCAAAACATAATTTTTCATCTCTTTCAACTTTAACACTCCAATCATCACTTTGTTAGAGTTGGTCCTTGATATGATTTACTAATTACCATGAAAAGTAAAAATATTATGACTAATGAAAATATTAGTAGAAATATAAAAGAAATAAAGAAAAATTAGCAGTACCAGTTAACAAATACTAATACTAATATAGAACAATTTGGATCAGTCTTATACTCATACTTTTAGGTTTAGAACTTGTCGCTGAAATGACAAGTTACCAGAGGAACACTTAACATACCTTCAGAGAGAGAAGCTTAGATTTATGTTATGTCTAGGAACTTGCAATAGTAAACAAGATATCTTAGTTACCAAGTGTGAAGATTAGAAGCAAAAGATACTCAAGCCTAAACACAGTTATTCACCCTCAAATATCTTTGCATACTTAACACCAATGTTAACCTGTCATATAGGGCTTAATACAGTCACAACACAGCCCAAGAGGGATGTAAACAATTACATATAAAAAAGGGAAGGTTAAACCATTCATGGCCAAACTAGGAGAAGTCGTCACAACCCATAACTAGCTAAGAGAGGGCATACAAAGTTATGAATTATCCCTAGTTCCTTCCAACAAGTCACAACCTAGTAGAAAAGAGACAACACAGTCAAAGGAAAGTCTACAGGAAACCAAAAAAACGACGAACTGTTGAGAGACGATAGTCTCAATCACAACCAACACAAAGGGGCTACAAAATAGTCACAAAAATCTTGGAGAAGGTATCCAAAGTCATGTCGAGCTAGGAGGAGGAAAAAACAATCATTCCCATCCCATAGGGGCTCTCAAAATAGTGATGGTATCCTGGAGAAGGTAGCCATAGTCACATATTATCTAAGAGGGGTAAACACAGTCACGATTCAACCCTAGAGGGATTACACGGTCACACCCAAACCCTTATAGGGAATACATAGGTCACATATCGGTAGGAGAATATCACTGCAGTCCACAGATCAGCGGGAGAGGGTCAAATAGTCCATGGACCTACCCTAGCATGCCTAACATAGTCATGACCTCCCCTTAGTTATCTCTTAGTAGTCACGATCTATCAAGGAGAGTCACATAATAGTTTTAGTAGACCCACATGAGATACACCCAAGATAAAAACCCACATATATGGAAACTGCATCCCCTTAAGGTCACTAAACCAGTCATGGACCATTCCATAATAAGACAGGAGTAGCAAGAAATCAAAAGGAGCAGAAACCCTAGACACCAAGTAAAAACCAACAAATGATCAAATCTGAATTTATTCTCATGTCAAGATGCTTTTTAAAAATGGAGAAGTGAGACTTATTTATATTCTTGAAAATCCTTCTAGAAACATCACTCAGATACTCCTAAATTTTAGGAGTTTTACCAATCAAAACATAAAATAAAATTAAGTGAACTTAAGATAGGTTACCAATGGTCCAATGGTATTACAAAATAAAAACCATAAAGTTAAGTTGACTTAGGATAGGGTACTAATGATCCAATTGTATTACAAAATAAAAACCATAAATTTAAGTTGACTTAGGATAGGGTACCAATGGTCCAATGGTCTTACAAAATAAAAACAATAAAATAAAAGTCATCATACCAAATGTACACACAACAAGGGTGATAGGATGAAGTAAAAAGATAAAGGACTAAAATTTAACCAAAGGGGTCATAAAAGAAGGTAAGACAACCATCATACACACAAGACCAAAGTGTACCATATATGTGGAAAAACAACCTCTCTTTTACCTACAAGACCAACGGGGAAAATGTGTACCATAAAAGAACAATGAATTTCATCTTTTCTCTCTCAAGGTATATTGTCATGTGTGTTCCATGAGTCTTTATCATCATTGTATGAGGAGAAAGTCCAAACTGGTTGATGTGATCTTGTGATCCGTATTACTGTTCATGAGGGTTAGGTGCTAGTGACATCATCAAGGGGTGGACAGTCCCTTGATAAACAACCTAGCAATAACTGATTAGGAGATATGAAATCACACATCATCATCTTGTTTAACTTGACCAAGACCAACCTAGTTAACTGACAAGGAATGTACCTGCAGGAACTATTTGGTCCCATACCAAGAATTTTCCTGGTACCAGACCAGGAAGTCTCTGTCTCAACCTGCAGGATTTGCTTGGACATCATGTCCAAGAAACTATCTGGTCCCAATCCATAATACCCTAGAGACATATAGGGGCCCTAACCATATGTTAGAAACTTTTCAATGGCATCAACCTTCTTGGTCCCAAACCAAGAACCCCATAAGACTACTGGGGGCCCTTGGGTACATTCTAGGGTCTTACTCTACCCTAGTTAACTGACTAGGGTACTATTCTCCCCGAGAATGGGTCTCGTAGCTGCACTATCTTTAACAAGAGAGTGAAATTGCAACAAATGTGGTAATGTACAACTAGTAAATGGGAAATGTTGACTCACTAATACATATGAGCAAATTTGCGATGGTTTATTGTTGCTATTTCCACATTTCGTTGTCTCAATTGCGACAATAATGACCTTGATGTTTCGTGGCACTTATTTCGTCTCTACAACGATGAACTTTATAAGCCATTGATATAGAGATGAAAACTACCTGCCATGTGTCTTCTATACGGTGGCTTTGAAATTGATTTTTTGTAATTAATTTTCTATGTTTCGTCGCTCTATCGACAAAATTATCATCCTTATAACGATGAAAATATGGCCAAAAGCTATTGGGAAAATTTTTGGTTCCATGCAAAATTGTGGAATAGTTTCGACGAACATTTGTCTCTCTATCGACGAATTCTGGAATTTGAACAGAAATTTCTTCCACGCAAAACCGTGGAAAACCAATCTCTATCGACAGAATATGCAAGTTGAACGATAATTTTTCCTCAAAACTGCGTCGCTATAGAGACGGTATTTGTGGAAAGCCACCTGGGGTTTCGATGGTTTTGTAATACCCGCGATGAAAGTTCATTGATATTGAGACGAAACCTGGAGGTTTAAAAAAATTAAAAAATCGTGGAAAGGCACATTCCTTTCCACGGTTTTGTATCTTCAATAAGTGGTTGTCATTGATGTGCAGTCTCCTGGACCTTTTAATTATGTTTTATACTAGATTTAATCAGCGCTATAGAGTAGATTTCCAGAAGGTAATTCCAGCCCACAAACTGGGGAAAACCTACCATGTGATTTAATGTTTTACGGATGAGTTTAATACATGTAAATGGCATAAATTTTCAGATCTTATAAAACATAAAATGAAAGATTAATTAATATTTAAAATGGCATAAAAGCTATGATTAGTGCCTAACAAATCCAAGTTAGGAAAACGGGGTCAATTGAGGATCTCATGGAGGCTTTAGTGATTAAAGAGTAGATAGGGTTGAATGGTTCAAACCCAAACTGCTCCTTAATAACTAGATCCACTTAAGAAATATTCAATAGGAAAATCCTAAGCTAGACATTAGACATTTGTGAAACAAGAGCCACGAGGTGGAAATGTCACCGTAATTCCTAAAAATTATTACTACAAGACAAATTCTATAGAATGGCAATATACCTCTGTTTCAACCCCAACAAAGCTTCCCATGCAAAACCAAGAAACCTACCATAATAAACTTGTAATATAACTACAAATGGTAGCTTCAGAGATGGAGGATAAAGGATAATTGCTCTTACTAGGTTTTAAAACTAGAGACTCCTCTTCCCCATGGGAAGGTTGGAAGAAGCTTGGACGACAGGAAAAGCACCTCCATTTCCACCCAAAAAGGCTTCTCGTGCAATATTTTGGTTTGGTAGAAAATAAATAGGAAGAAAAACTTCCAAGCTTTTGGTAGAAAATGAAAAATAAAACACAATTTTGAATAGTAATTTAAAGAAACGATGAAGACATGGAGCCAAAAGCTGAAAACAAACAATTTTGATAGAGGGAAAGAGGTTAAAAAATAGAGGTGGGCAATGCACAGAGAGAACATAAGAGTGATAAAAGCAGGGAATGGTACAACAAGAACACAAGAAAGACAGTTAAGTCTGATATTCTTATGTTTCTATACAAACATTGGATAGGAAGCGTGATGAAGAGGTTAGAAATGAAAATAGTAAAGTTATATTATACAACACGTACAAGGAAGTCATATAAAATATTAATGCCTAGGGAAAATGTAGGCAATGCAAGAACACTTACCTTATCAATCACTTTTTTCCAGGTCCATTGGCCCATATCGCTTGCAAAGAGTTGTCCTGATAAATAGAAAACCATTGTGTTGGCTGGAAATTAAATTTATAAATTAAATAAATAATCTATTCCTAGACATATACACAAGTGGTCATTTTGCTAGGCATGGAAAATTAAAAAATACTTTATGAAATTAAAAATGGGCATACAATTAAATCAGCTAATGCTGTCTGGAAAGTTTGTTCTTGGGGTAATTCCACCAAGAGATGTGGTTCTGGAGTCACATTCCACATGTCCTGCGAAGGAAATCAATAATCAATCTATCCAACACACATTTTCCACCAGAATATCAACTTGCATTTAAATGCTATAAAACAATATCGTTGCCTCATTTATGTGGAAACTTGTGTTTGTATTCGACAATATTTCTTTAACCATTGTATTAAAACAAAAAACAACACACAAATTTTAAAGTTTAAGACATAAATATATTAAATACACATATAAATAGGATTTTACTGGAAATGTGTGGACATTGTTAATACCACCATCCTGTCAAACAATATAAAAAAAATAGAGGAAAGAGTCATGTTGTCTTACTATATGAATAAAATGTCACTAAATACTCCAGATAAATCTTTGTTATCTATGAAATGTTAACTTTCCAGTAAATAATAGCCCGCACTAGTGTGGCTCATTGGCGGTTCAGTTGTTATGAAGTCACTTGTTGTAAATTGGAGGTCACGAGATCAAATCCCACCCGAGTTTACCTGTGTCCCATGTCTTGCGAAGGGTGTGGGGAACCTAGGGGTATAGTGGTAGTGGGAATGGATCCTTGGACCCCGTGTCACGCAAGTACCAACCCAACTCCAGTTGCCGATTCCTCTAGTTACAATTTTTTTTTTCTAGTAAATAATATTTAGACATGGAAATATTTGTTCTAACAAAATGCACTTTGAGGAGCTCATGGAATGCTTTTGTAGCGCACATATTAATACATTTTTTTTGACTTATAAGAAATATTTCAATTTCTTGTTGACCCTAAGACTCACCCCATCAACATGCATTCTACAACCATGTGTGTATATGTCATATAAAGAGAGAGGAAGAGAGAGACCTTTACAAAATAGTGCGAGCCCTTGAGATAGGTAAGGGGGTTGGTGACAACATGGAGAAAGTAATGATGCCAAAAGATATTTATATGCCACCAACTAAAAATCTGCTATAGTGAAAGATGGTGCGTCTTTGAAACAAGAGATATTTTCCTCGTCACAAAACCACAGGATTGACGAATTAGTTGAAGTATTCATTGCCACAGTATTTAGAACCAAATCCACCTCTTCTCTCTAACGATCAGAACACAAAGAGCCACCATGCAAGCATTATCAAAATATAAACAGAGTTTTAGTAAACAAAAATTTCAATTATCTGCAAGGAAATACAAAAAATTAATTTAATCCAAAAAAATTTAAATACACATGAGCTGAAAGGAAATATATTGTATAAAAGCAACTTTGCAAATTTAACAATACAATTTTTTGCTTAGAATTTATTATGCATTCTTTAAAATATTTCATTTTAAAGTTTGGTGTATGGTAATTAATTTCAAATTTCTCAGTGGTTTTCCATGATTTGGTTTTCATACTTCAGAGTCCGTTCATAGACCTAAGGGGTTTCTAATTGTTATGTAAAGTTGAAATCATCAAAGTTGCATAGCAATCTTAATCACCAAATTTTAGTATTCTATAAGTTATGAAAGATAAATAATGTCATTTGAAAATACTATTCAACTTTGTTCAATATCCAGATTGTTAGGATTATTAATCCTCCCTTGTCCAAATTTGGTCATATGTCTAAATTGGGAGTCATGTCTAAATCGGGAGTCCATCTAGTCTATTTATAGTCATTAACACCATTGGGTCCAGTTGACCTAATTGGGGCACATGTTTCAGTTACTAAATTGTGGGGAACACTAATTGAGGCTCACTGCCATTGATTGCACTTGATTGCATCAGTTTAGGAGCCTCCTAGACCAATCCCTACAATTTAGGAAGCCACTGGGAGTGATTAAACCAACCAAGGTCAGTTCACTTCAGTTAATGACTAGTCAAGCTAAGTTAGGAGTCAGTTACATTCAGTTATAGTCCTCTACATTTAGTTAGCACTAGGTTTACTTGACTACACACATGTGGGGCGCATTTCTCACCTACCACAATCAGTTAACCTTAGTCAACACTGAATGTAACACTTGAGTTGTGTTTTAGAGCTCCGATGAACTCCGGTTATGGTTTAGACAAGGTCAGTTAACTACTGAGTCCTCCGATAGTGATTTAGACAAGGTCTTGGTTACCTGTACAATCAAGTAGAGTCTATCAATTCGAATTTCATCATGTGGATTTGAATTTCATGTGGCTATTAAATCCATTTTACTTCATTGTAATTATCATCGGATTACTTTTTGATTAATGAAAGCATTCACAGCTGCAAGCCATTTTTGCACCGTTTCATTCTTCAATTGCTGAGTAAATTGTGAGATCCACTTTGTGAGTTGTGTATTTGTCTACAGATCTATGTCCTCAAATTTACATGGTATTAGAGCCTCGGTGGACAAGACTCCTCTCCTCCTCAGATCTCTAGCCGGATCATTTTTTTGGCAAATTGCTCTTTCTAGTACTGCACTAGAAGTGGAGAATTTACCAGTTAATATCCCAAGTTAAGAAATTGTTGATCAAGCTTGCTTGATCAACTATGCTGGGTGTGAAGGAAATTCCAAAAGTGCAGACTATTGACCTTACTTTGTATGTTTAATTGTGTGACAGGTTATCAACTTTTCTTATAGCATTCGCTACAAGCAACCCTTTGTTCTCACTGCATTTGCTACAACAGCCAGTTCTTCCTACTACATTCAAAATGGCTCATTCAATAGAGCCTCTCGCTCCCTTCAACTATCACCAGTGGAAAGCAGACATGGTGGTAATGCTCTGCACCAAAGGGCTCTTCAGACTCATAGAAGAAGCAGAGGAAGAGCCAGATTCAGATAAAGACAAAGCTAAGTACATGAACAGGCTTGATGAAGCCCATGGACACTTACTCCTCTCAGTATCTAAAGATCTTTGGTTCCACATCCTAGAATTGAAGACTCCCAAGCTGGTTTGGGACAAGCTTGCCTCCCTATTTGGTAAGCATGACAAGATGAGGATCCATCACCTAGAAAATGATCTGATTACTCTCAATCCATCCAACTTTGAATCTTTGAATGAATTCTTCACAAAGTTCAAGAATCTGATATATCTGTTGAAGCAATGCAAAGTGGAGAAGGATGAAGATCAGCTCATCCTTGATATTCTCACAAAGCTCAATTCAGAATACTCAGTATTTGTATCCACCTTCCAAATAGTAAGGCTCACTACTCCAAATTGGAAGATGCCCACTCGTAATGATTTCATTCAATCTTTTATTTCTAAGAATGATAATTTGATCCAAATGGGGATCATTCGATCTCCCAAAGATCTAGTTCTAGTTGCAAGAGGAGATGAGGTAGCGAATGACAAAGGGAAGCAAAGAGATGAGTCCCCTGTGAAGAAAGAGCAGTCAAAATAACCTTCAGGTTCGAAGAGAAGCAAGAAGAATGGCATAGGCAAGGTCCTCTGCTCTTACTGTGGAAGGGGCTTCCATCCAGAAAGCTCCTGTATGAGAAGACAACTTGATGAAATGGCTCTTCTCTTGAAAAAGCACAACATTTATGTACTTGCTAGCGTAAGGAAGGAAGAATCTGAAGAAGAAGAAGAATAATACCAAAGGAAAGGACATGCACTGAAGGCTTGCTGCACATCAGCACCTGTCTTCCTCATTGATTCTAGAGCTTCCAACCATATGGCTGCATCCAGAGAATCATTCTCTTTTTTTCAGTCCTTTGATGGTCCTAGTATTCAGATGGGAAATAACAGTAAATTCAAAACAAAGGGGAAGGGCTCTATCCAACTTGAACATGGAAGGTTCAAAGATGTGCTATTTGTTCCCTCCCTAGCTTCAAACTTGTTATCTGTCTATCAGATGACCCATACTGGATCTCCAAAGCGAGTGATATTTGGTCCTAACTCAGTGGAGATCACATATATCTCTACTGGGAGCATCATAGCAAAGGGTACTACAAATCATGCTTTAAAAGCATATGAGTTCCCACATTTCATGCCTCCTTCAGAACCAGTGCACTCTCAGTAGCCACCTGCAAGGGAAGGTAAAATCATTGCATCTACTTCTTTCACAGCTTCTACTAGTATTGTCGATCCATCCATATTAGTTTATGACCTTGAGATTCAGGGTGAATCAGATCTAGATTTAGTCCCTACTTCCAAACTGGAAACTAGGAAGATGACTGGAAATTCACCTGACACTCAGAAAGGAAAGACTCTTGTGCTATGTCATGCTATTTTACCTCCTTCAGGGAGATGCAATAGAATTCCTGTAAGATGCAATATGGAAAGGGCTCAGTATTACTACATTCAGAAGAATGGATATGATCATACACCTCTTCATTCAGCAAGAGACAAAGGTTACATTCCTCCTTCCTCCCATCATCATTTTTGGAGAAGAAGGAGAAGTCCACATGCCAAGCCCCAGAATACCTGTGCACAACACACCATGCATGCTGCTTCACTACCTCACAGAAATGAATATTGTAGCAACATATTTTCAAGTTTTTCAAACTTGAGACCTGATTCTACCTGCTTAGCTAGAGGGAGGGATTTTTTCCCATGTGGTTTTTGCCCCAGCTCCTTGTATTAAGTAGTTACTTTATTTTAATTGATGTAATGGGTGACCTATGGTCTTAGTTACTAGGGCCCATAGTTTGTCCAAGTTAGCATTCAGGGGGGGTGTTAGGATTATTAATCCTCCCTTGTCGAAATTTGGTCATATGTCTAAATTGGGAGTCATGTCTAAATCAGGAGTCCATCCAGTCTATTTATAGTCATTAACACCATTGGGTCCACTTGACCTAATTGGGGCACATGTTTCAGTTACTAAATTGTGGGGAACACTAATTGAGGCTCACTGCCACTGATTGCACTTGATTGCATTAGTTTAGGAGCCTCCTAGACTAATCCCTACAATTTAGGAAGCCACTGGGAGTGCCGAAACCAACCAAGGTGAGTTCACTTCAGTTAATAACTAGTCAAGCTAAGTTAGGAGTCAGTTACATTTAGTTCTAGTCCTATACATTTAGTTAGCGCTAGGTTTACTTGACTGCACACATGTGGGGCACATTTCTCACCTACCACAATCAGTTAACCTTAGTCAACACTGAATGTAACACTTGAGTTGTGTTTTAGAGCTCCGATGAACTCCGGTTATGGTTTAGACAAGGTCAGTTAACTACTGAGTCCTCTGATAGTGATTTAGACAAGGTCTTGGTTACCTACAGTCAAGTAGAGTCTATCAATTCAAATTTCCTCATGTGGATTCGAATTTCATGTGGCTATTAAAGAAATTTTACTTCATTGTAATTATCATCGGATTACTTTTTGATTAATGAAAGCATTCACAGCTGCAAGCCATTTTTGCACTGTTTCATTCTTCAATTGCTGAGTAAATTGTGAGATCCACTTTGTGAGTTGTGTATTTGTATACATATCTATGTGCTCAAATTTACACAGATAACTACTGTAAGTACAAGCAATGTTGTTGTGAAATTCAATGGATCTTTCTTGGCCCCTTTAATATTATTTATCTCTCAGCTTTTCTCCTAATAGTCCTTACAAACTCAACGACGGACATATTTTCAACAACATCCTCCAACTGTAGAGTTAAATTCAAACCATTAAGAAGAAAACCCTGAACATGAATTTGTTCTCCTCATATTTAGGCTTGGGTTTCTTCTTAAGAAGCACTCCAAGGTAGCCCTCATTGCTTCTTATTTTCCTCCTGGTAGAATATTTTTCCATATTGGACACAAGAAATGGAAAACCGCAGAGGGAATATTGTGTTCTTCTATTGCAACACTTGCCCACACTTAGAATTTGTAAGAATTGATGCATGCAACGGGATTTCGTTAGTTTACACAAAGAATGCTATGGATGGGGTTGATGTCTCACTAATTACTCAAAGTAATTATGCATGTACAACTCAAGACAAGCTCTGACATTCCACAATTGCTACAAAGCTCCGCTCAGTAGCCTCAAAACCACTTTGAGCAAACAAAAACAGTTTGCTATAGAACATTTGGGCTTCAAACTCCAAAAATTTGCCATTATCAAAGAAAAATTAACAACCGTACTCATGGTTTAATTGAATTGCAGTACATCCAGTTGACACCTATGACGTCTGATACGCCACCAACGCTGGAGGAGCCGATATCAAAACCTACGTCACTTAAATATAGCCCAATCAACAATCAAATAAATAATATTAAAATAATTCTATTTAATATAAATTTTGAAAACTTTAGAAAACTTTACAACCACGGAAAATTAAACAATGTACGGTTGGTTAGATTAATAGACATCACCTGTTATTATCACTGCTTACAGTGACATAACAGGGGTTAAGATCAACACAACGAAATTTGTTAAACATGCACACTATTAAACTTTTCAATGACAAGCATCCAATATAATAGAGAAAGGTCTTACCTGATTATAATTTATTATCAAGATACAATTGAAGATGATATCCATTGACCAAGCATCAAGCATCAAAGACATCCAGTCAACCATCCATAAGCATCAAATAAGAGTACTAAACAATAGTATAAGAATTCTCTTCACAACTTCTGCTTGTTTTTTACCACAATTAGATATTTCGGTTGGTTGTTATGAAGGCATTTATATTAGCAAGCCACTGCATTCAAGATATATGAATTTGTAGGCATTTATGTGTATGCTAACCTCTTATGGTTA
This sequence comes from Pseudotsuga menziesii, assembly GCA_001517045.1. Taxonomy (NCBI): domain Eukaryota; kingdom Viridiplantae; phylum Streptophyta; class Pinopsida; order Pinales; family Pinaceae; genus Pseudotsuga; species Pseudotsuga menziesii. Next base: position 41,111 of record LPNX010783833.1, on the reverse strand, counting down.
ATTTGATAGAAGAGGAGGAGTTGGAGCTTATGGAAACTGAAAAAAATAAGGATGGTGGAAACACAATCGATTCTTTTGCAGATGCACATATCAATAACGCTGTAAATGGTCATGTTGCCCCTACTGGATCTACATCTCCTGCAGTTGATCACTCACAAGCATAACTCAATAAGATTGGTTTCTCTCTCAACATCTTTTTTGTTTTACTATAATATTCCTTGGTTTGTCCTTTGTTGGTAATCTCTATCTTCTTCCTATTACTGCACATTGCCCTTTACAATGAGTATTGCCTTGCTTTCTGTTTGACGTTTAATATTAGCTTTGAAAAAGGGTTTATTGAATTCTAGTCAAATAATGGCTAGGGAAGTTCATAGCAGTGCCACAAATTTAATTGCAATGAAGTTAAATGAATTCCATTTACGGTTGTGGACCTAAGTTACATGATTCGGGGAAACAGGTATATGTTTCCAAAACTGAAACACACTGGAAACGTGGCCACTCATATATAAATAGCACATTATATTGGAACTTTGAAAGAAATGATTATGAATAAATGGGCAAGAACATTTAAATGACAATCAAAGTTCCACCATCGCTTATATTGGGATCCTCACCATTAGTATTACCCTCTGCCTCCTCATATAGCCTTTGTCTCTACCTCAATCCTCTAAGGACATCGATTAACACCATTCAATTTTGATGAAACTACCTAATACAAGCCTTCAAATATCATAGAAAAAGATCATGCCTAATCAATTATTTTGGCTTGAGTGAAGGGTACATTTTTGTTAAGGCCATGATAGAGGAATTTAACAATCAATAGCACCAACATCGGGTTACATAAAGGGCTTGGTGCTCTTGATTAAATGCCAATCCCATTCCTTGAAACATAATAGAATGCAATCAAACGATTGTAATCTTGCCAATCCTGAATCTTTTAAACTGTTAAGTCTGTTGAATTTTGAATGGAGTATGAAATTATACTTTCTCCATATGAAGTATGATGAGGTTGGAAACTTTCTCAAACATACTGGAACAATTAGTGGTAATGTTAAAAATTTAAATAAAAGGATAGAAAAGGAAAGATAGAACAAATATCAAATTTTACCAGCATTTTTGGTCAAGTCTAGTAAAAAACCGAGTCAAACCAAGTCAAAATAGGTGGATGTAGAGAAGAGAACATGTTGTATGGAAATTGGTATGGCATGGAAATTCTTTTCCAGCTGTAGAAACATGTTTCCATTGGACCTGTCTTTATGGATGGTAGTGGTAACTGGTAACACATTTCTAGTCTCTACCACACATTTCTGTACCAAAATGTTCATGGCATGACACCTATTCTAGTCTTTTCAGAAACTTAGCCATGGAATCTAGTGCCTTGGAAAATGCATTTGGTTGCAAGGAACCTTATTTCTATTTAATTACAAGGACAAGCAACTATATCTTATACACAATTTTATTAGTGACCAGTTCCTTTCAATCAATCACTTCTATGAATGAAGAAGACATACTAAGTTGATTTAGTGCTTATAGATGCAAATGTAAATGATATCAAGTCAATGTATTCAATTCAAGATATATGGAATTAGTAGCAAGGTCATCCAGTAGCTCTTTAGCATACAAGAGATCATTAGCCATGTAACCATATACAATTCAATTGCAGTATTTAACCAACCAATAACCTTCCATTCAAGTACGAGGACTCATATAAATATAACAACAATAATACAGTATGACAGTTCTAATTATGAAAATTTTATAGCAGCAGTGAAGGTTACCAATGTAAGGTGTATAAGAGTTTTAGTTTTGCATTCGATGTAAACCACACCACTCCAAACCTTGAACACTATTCTTAGCAATATAGGACAACCACCAAATGTATGTTCCATACTTGTAGTAGCTATGCAAATAATTTAAATTTTCAGACTTTATTTACCTCTCTTAAACAATATCACCATCCAACTAATAATTAACCTTTGATTCAGTTCGGTGTTTACTGTGGTTGCAAGTAGGGAGGGCTATCAAAGTTTGATAGTTTACAGTTTATTGCAGACTGTAGGCAACAGGTGGAAGTGTGTTGGTATAGGGATGTTACTGCCTTGTTTTCGAAATGATTTCTGAAATGGTAACAACCAACATAGATTCCTCTCAAATAGAATACCCGGTGGCCCTTTAAAGAAAAAACATGCCATGGAGTTATCTTGGCACCTAAGAGAATTGGGTTTTCGAGTCCAGAGAGCACCAGTTATTGTATTATAATTAACATAATATCCACTTACATATCTTATTAAAAACATTCATAGTCTAGGTTTGAACTATCAATTCATGGGAATTTTGACATGATGCCCAAAAGGAATGAACAAAACTAGAAACAAACCCACATTTTGTAGACATGCCAACTAGATAAATACCCACAAAATCATCTGAATCAAATCCATATTTTATGGTGAGGATATGAATTTTCTTACCTTGATCATAAGCCGTGATGTTTGCACAAATCAGAAGCACTGTCGAGAAAGTAAAATCATTCGGCCTCATCCCCATCATCAACGCTTGCCAATACATATTGAGAACCTCTTCATATTTCCCATTCAGAGCATACCCTGCAATCATATTGCTCCACAAAACCACCACATTCCATTTAGGCATATCATCAAAATATCTCACAACAAGCAAACATAGGCATGGCAGCATTAAAATATCTCATTCCCTTTCTCCTTTTCCTCGATAACTGTTGGTTTTATTTCTCACATTGAATTTCCCAAGCTCACCCTGACAGCTCGTGCTTCATGCTTTCAATGAGATTTAAGCCATTTCATCTCCACCACATCCACAACAATGGAAAAAAACATGTATAAAATAAAAACACAATAGGTAATCAAGAAAAACATATAAGGAAACAAACCTGAAGGTCTAAACATTGCTGCCATTCTGGAGGTGGGTCAGGTGGTTCTAGAAGCATGGGATCACATGCGAAGGGAGTGGATGATGCACTAATAGGAAAAGTCCTTCAACTTCCCTTCCTGTAAAAAAAATATCATAGCTTGTTCTAGATCCTTCAGCGAAAGATTGAAATTGAAAGCCCCCAAATGGGATCCGGAGCAGATCCTGTGCGGGTTTTTTTTAATGCTAATGAGCTAGTGTGCAAGTGTTTTTGAATTCTACATTTTTTGTTTGATTATTTGCATATTTTATATTTGGTGCTTTGTTTTTTTATTTTTATTTTGTAGATTTATCTTTTGTTTAGTTTATTTATTTATTTTTATTTATTTGCATATTTCATATTTTGTTGCATTTTAAATTAATTATAGTTAAACAACTCTATGCTTTTAATTTAGTGTAGTTTAATTTAATTTAATTTAATTTAACTAGGATTTTGTCATTATTTGTATTGGTTGCATTGCTTACTGAGTGAGATCCTATACATAAGTCCCTTCAAGTACGAATACGATGACGATGACGATGATGATCATGATAATGATGACAATGAAGACGATGAAGATGATGGTGATGACGACAACAAAGACGATGATCATCAGGGTCATCCTTGTCATAGTCATCACCATCGTCTTTGTCTTCTTCATCAATATCATCATCAACATATTCATAATCATCATCATCGTCATCGTCATCATCATCATCATGATGTTCTTCATCATCATCATCGTCCTTATCATCATCATCATCATCATCATCATCTTCATCATCAACGTCTTCATTATCACTATCATCATCATCATCATCAACATCTTCATCTTCATCATCATATTCATCATCAACATCATCGTCATCCAATTCATCAACATCTCCATTATCATGATCATGATCATCATCATTTTCATTATCATCATCATCATCTTCATCATCATCATCATCTTCATCATCGCAATTTTAGGGGGAGCTCAATGAATGAAAAATTAAGGATTGCTCCTAACACCAATTCCAAGGACTAATATGACAATTCAATATGATCCAAGGTGTAGTAAAAAAAATACAACTTTATGGGCCCTGTGAAGCAACCTGTTCTTAGATTTGTGCACATGAAGAATCAAGAATTATGGACCTAGTCCGGTGTATTAAAAGAGGAAGATCCAAACTGAGTAGTTTGGTAGTTCCATAAAGTGAATTCTTTATAGGAGTGAATAATCACTCATAACCATTCTATTATAATGTTGGCGAAGCTCAGAAAAATTTAGTGAAGAACAAAGTAAATATCTTGTCATCACATCTTCATCATCATCATCATCTTCATCATCATATTCATCATCATCACCATCACCATCACCATCATCTTCATCTTCATCATCATCATCATCATGATCATCATCCTAATCATCATCATGATAATCATGATCATCATGATCATCATCCTCATCCTAGACATCATCATCATCCTTATCATCCTCATCCTCGTCATCCTCATCCTCACCCTCGCCCTCATCACCATCATCATCATCATTGCTGTCGTCGTCATCACCACCACCATCATTGATCATCATCATCATCATCATCGTCGTCGTCGTCATCTCCCTCTTCCTAATCAACATCTACGGTCGATCCGCGGGAAGTGGTAGGGGTTGCGAAGATCTATGATCGGAACAAGATGTTGGGTAGATCAATGGATGAGAAGCATTTCATGATTAGAAGTTGCTCATTTGTTTAGATGAAAAAGGGTTAGCAGAATGTTAAAGTTCTCAAGGTTGAGCGGTCCTGATGAAGGTAGTTTGGATATCGACGGTTGATATTGATCTCCCCAAATCAAGCTGTGCAGGTTTATAGTGTTGATCTCCCCTATTATGTCTCCCCTCCTCACTCACCTCACCTTTTGACTTGATTCCTCTTCTTCTTCCTCCTCTTCCTTCTGTGGGCTCTCTGATCTGCACCCTGAGCACCATCAAAACAAAGAATGATCTCTGAAAGTCTTTGGAGATGTCAGAGACTATCCACAATCCACCTAAAGTTGGGGCTTTTGTTTGATCACTTTGAATTGAGCATTTGAGGAGGACATGATTCAATTCTAAAAATAGATGTTGAATTTAGGGTTGATAAAAAAAGTTGATGCCTGAAAGCATTAGGTTTACATTCTGGGTATTTTCTTTTAGGTAGGCGCAACCACATTTGACCAAAAGAGATGCCATTGAGCGGAATCAAACATCCATTCAAAGTTCCTTCCAAATTCCAATGGCTTATTTTATCAATGACCTAACGATCGAGTTTTTCAATGACCCGACATAGTTGTCCCTTATCTAAGTTCAATAAACTATATTCTCCATGGACCGGGAGAGTAGAGACCACTTTATATATGTATTGAATTTCAATAGCTAAAATAATAATAATAATGTATCTACGTGTGTCTCTATATTTGTATGAGATCTTGCTCCATGACATGAATGGCGGAAGATGCCCCAACGGTTTCCAATGTCCATCATGTGAGGGCCATAGAGATGTGAATTATATGTTTCCACACAATAATCAAGTGTGCATTATAGCCATCTCTTGTGGGCTCTGGGAGGTTGAATAAATAGTTGTTTCTCCTAAAACATTTAGGTGGTGGCAATGCTTTTCTTTTTATTTCTGATTTACAATTAGTGTTGCGGGCATTCAAAAGCCATAAACCATAATAGAACAAAAAAAGTTTAAAATACTTGATATTTGTTGGAAAATTTGATTCATTGTCTTGATGATGAACCTTGATAAAGGTTCATAATGTCAACATATCAAATGGATTCTACAATTACCTTGGATACCACTCCTCAAACCTATCAACCCAGAATTTAAGAGAAGAGATTGTAAATATGTTTTTTTGTCAAAATAACATTTTTGAATCTGTAAGGTTCACAAAGAGATTATAGTATATAATAGTCCTTGTTTTTTGCCTAACCTTTTCACATAAATATAAGATGAAAATTTGAAAAGATAAGTGTGGAATCCCTCTCAAACTTCTTCTCGTGTGAGATCTAAATACTAGTAAGATCCACATTGAAGTTTGAAGGATACTTTTTTCAGTGTGTTTGAATAATAATTATATGCTTCGAGTTTTGAAAAGAGAAATAAGAATACCTATCAATCCCTCTCATTTGAAATCTAGATTTTATTAGACTCAAGTCTAAAGTTTGAAAGATAAATTTTCAAGTCTTCTAATACTTAGGGTTATTATGGTGAAGACGATGCTTAGGGATTAGGTGGAGCTTGAAATTAAATGGCTAGTTACTCATGAACTGTGTCCATATGCACAAACATATCAATTAGCTTTGTGATGGTATTTGTAACTTTTTTTCTTCCATTAATGGAAATGTGGATCCTAAAAAACTTATTTAGCTGGAAAGATAATAATACAATGCTTTTAATAGCATGTCGAAAAGTTAGTTTCAAAATAGGTAAGGCAAAATGTCATGGAAAAATTATTCTTCTAATTTTTTTACTTTTATGTTGTTTATTTAAACCATTTTTTATGGCAATGATCAAGTGGTCACAACAAGGATAAACAATTTTAAATCTCCCAGGGATGTACAATGTTATAAGTACACTAGTTTTAGGTGGATACGTTGGCACTGGACAAAGATCATCTTTTTAGTTTTTGTCATTAATGTTAGGGATTTGATTCCTGATCTCTTTTGGTCTTGTAAAATAGAATTTCTAACAGTGGAGCTCTTCTCAAAACAATTCTAGACATAAATAAGCTTTAGTACCCCGTGAGCCTACTTTCACCCCTAATTTCATATTATGCATTTAGATAAGGTTGCGACTAGTTATCAACTACTCTAATCACTTTAGCATGATAGGAAACAAACATTTCCCTTCAAAAAATAAATAGGCCAAAGAACATGCAATACAAAAAACCAATACTCCTAATGGTTATGGCTATGTTCACATTAACAAAACAAGTGCATCAATCTCTTTCTAAATAAGCTTTTTCCCAATCTCATCTTCCATCACCGTTACATGTTCTTCATTCTCAACCTTTATTTTAGTCTCTCCTCCTCTATATTAACTCTTAAGTAATCCCCATAAAAAGAATTTGGAAGTGATAAATCATATGTACATGGTTTACCTCACTAATTCCATGTAAATGTTGAATCACTTGGGATTTCTTCTTATTGTCGTTTTTTTTTCTATACAATGTTTTTAATAAATAATGATTTTTTTTTAACAATTAAATTTTCAAATGAAAAGAATGATTTATTTTTAAATGTCAACATTGAAGGGTTCAATTTCTCATAGCCCTTCAAAGTAAAATGAGACCTGCCCTTCAAATTTGATCCCTGGGATGACTCTGGAGCTGTTCAACCTGGTAAAGGTGGTGTCCTGGTTAGGTCTTGTACAGAAAGGATGTCCTCATGTATGAGATAACCAATAATAATATCCCTTGACTCCATTTTTGACACACCTTAGGTGAAGATCATGTCCAAAGCATCACCAATTCACCAGCCTTCCTGACTCCAGATATCTGGCACATGGCTTGCATAGAAAACAACGAGAGATCATGGAGTTTAGATCTTTGAAGTGATGAACCTAGACTCTACACGAAGCAAAGGGACGTGTCTAGATGAAACCGTTCCGAACGCCACCGTTAGCGTAAGTGAAAAGGAAAATAATGTCATGTCCAAACACCGCGATCCATGTGGACAACAATGTAACATGAAAGGAGGCGGCATGCCTAGATTCTCAGCAGAAAATAGAGATCCCTACCCACATGTCCACTCGTGCTGCCATTATGATGACCAATCATCTTTGTATCCATCTTCATATTCATCACCCTATATAACCACCTTCGCAGGCCGATTAAGATGCATAAGATGAATCAGTAATTAGAGACAATGCTCGAAGTGTTATTCTGCTAAGAGATTCTAAGAATTCTAAAAGAGTTGAAATGGTGATATGCTTTCAGAAGCTTGTCAATCTTGGGGTGTTGATGGCTCGTGAGCTTGATTCCACGCTCAACTGTCACCCTAGTTTTTCACACTGGTAAATCGCCAACCATCGGGGCCTGGATGTGAAGCACTTTGAATGTTTTTGGATAGATGTACCTCCGGCTGCGCGATGCCTAGGTTTTCTTGTCCCGGGATTGGCTCCCCAGAAACCTTGGAAGAAATCATGGCCCGGTACATGGTGACTGTGTTCAGCAGCAACTAGTAGGAGCGAATGCTCGTGCTGGAGTGGCGGGTGTCCAAACTCTTCATCGCCTCGTTTGTGAACTCCAGTTGCCAACTTTTTCTGAGGTGGTGAGGAGGTGGAAGACTCCCCTCACTATATGACTTGCAGGAGAACCCATGCCATGGTAGGTGGGGAGTAAAAAGATGCCCTTCTCCAAGTCCCCTCATACAACAATATTAACAGGACAGAGGGGGGCTGTAGAAAAGGAAAAGCATGGAAAGGATACAAACTCGTTTGCCAGTCTGAAAACCATGCAGAAAGGTGCCTTTGAGTAAGAAATTACACACACCTAGGGAAGGACACATTGCTGATTCGATAGATAGATGAGTGGTCGAGCCCAGTCAGTAGTGAGTCATCATAAGCATCCTTAACTTCGTTTTAATGACCTGCAAGCTTAGAAATAGAAGCGACGTGCTTCCATCCAGATCGAGCGCACACATTAGCTCCATATATAATGTCAGTTTTAATAGATGTAAACCATGGCAGTAGTACCACACTTTAAGTTGTTAGTAGTTGATTATGGTTGTAAACAGTTTCATGTCCTGTTTCAAGGATTAGACTCGGGGACTTAGATAGTATAAATTGCTCCCCACAGAGGGGAGAAGGGTTGGTAATTTTCAAGAGTAGAGGCTCTCCACTGTAACGTGTTTCAATTTTTTCAGATATGAATAAAATTACAGAGGAATGATAATCCTTTCATGGCAGAGATTCTTGTGTCGTCTTTTTCTTCAATAAGTAACTTCTTTACGTGAATGTTTATCCTGTTTTTCATTCCAGTTTGTATTTTATTTTCATGTTTGAGCATTAGTGTATATGGTCCACAATTCGTCTTGTATGCTCTTGGCCCATTGTTTAAGCATTTTCGAACATTTTCTTCTAAAGTCATGCAGAATTCACCCTGGTTAGGTGCTATGTGTGATGGACTGTTTTCTCCTGTCTGCTAATCACCTGCTAAATATCTCCAGATTGAAGAATGGATGACTATCTTGCCTTTGTCCGTAAAATTTCATGATTCCTTACCTCCTGCAACATATTTCAGACCGGATTGTTGATTCCATTTCCCAATGGTCCCCTCCATGATCGTCCCACCAGACTATAAAAACAAACTTGTTCTGTTTAGAAATCTAACCTTCTGACTTGTTTTTGATCAATTGAATATCTTGCGTATGAAAACTCTGTAAATAGCGAGAGATCCCTCTTTGAATTAGCCACCAATTAGCTTACTTCCTATTGAGTTACAAGTGGTTTCCATTTTCGTACATTGAGTTTCCCTCATCTTTATCATGATAATGGGGCTTGTGGTTGTTGTGGATATGTATATATTCAATTAGCATTACTCATTGTATATGACATGGATGCAATGATGAAAAATAGAACTTGGGGATGCATAACAACAACCCTCATTTTCATAGATAAATTCATAAAATCCAAAATCCAAATAAAACATTTCAGGGTTACACATTACAATTTACAATTCTCATATGGAAAATTTAAAATCACTTACTTGAGACAAATGTAGTTGTGGAAGAAAGATAGCTAAGACACCAGCCCATGAAGAAGAATGAACCATCGCTACAGCATCAACCATACCCGCAAATGCTTAAGTTAGACCAAACCCTAATATATCAGAGGTAAATAACTCTTGAAGAAAAACTACAACAATAGAGTTTACCTTGGGTTGTGATGCCGAAATTACCAAGGTTGCCATGGAAAAAACAATGAGACCACCCAATTATACAAAATCCTTGCAGCCTTAAAATAATTGTTCCCAGCAGCCTGTGTAAAAAATGGTCCCACCAGCCTTAAGAGAATGCCCGCCACAATTCATGGTTTGAGAAGAATGCCTGCACCATGGTACTGTCCTATAGCTATCTGGTTTGGCTACATATTCATGATTTTAGTTTTCTTTAATATTTCTTGAGGAGAAAGATACAGGCCTACCAAAATAGGGTTTTTCACAAGTGGATGCAAAAATGGCTAAGTAGCCTCAGAAAGATGCCCGACCTAAATTATGGGTTAGAGTAAATTCCCATAGCACAAGGGGGTCTTGTAGATTGGTATTCTGCCTACCTGTCAATGTCTTTAGATTATCTTGGAAGTGGATGAAGAAAAATGTATGGACCTACCAAAAGGGTGTTTTAGGAAGATTAGACAAAATTGAGAAATTTGTTTAAGTATGGAATTGGTGTTAAATATGCCCAAGTGGCCTTAAGGAAATGCCCACCATGCCTCATAGGATGATGTGAAAAATGCATTGAGAATGTGAGTCTCTAGAGTTTTGTATGGAGCATACAACCATGTCACTTGCCTCACCAAACTACAACATATATTTAAGGAAGAATTGGTCTAGTCAAAATTGGTCCCAGTAGCCTTAAGAGAATGCTCGCCACAATTCATGGTTTGAGAAGAATTCCCACACCATGGTACTGTCCTATGGCTAGTTGGTTTGGATACCTATTCATGATTTGAGTTTGCTTTAATATTTCTTGAGGAGAAAGATACAAGCCTGCCAAAACAAGGTGTTTCACCGGTGGATGCAAAAATGGCTAAGTAGCCTCAGAAAGATGCTCACCCTAAATTATGGGTTAGAGTAAATGTCTACAGCACATGGGGATCTTGTATATTGGTCTGTGGAATACCTGACGATGTATTCATATTGTATTGGAAGTGGATGAAGAAAAAGTTATGGACCTGCCAAAAGGGTGTTTTAGGCAGATTAGTCCAAATTGAGAAATTTGTCCAAGTATGGAATTGGTGTTAAATCTACCCAAGTGGCCTTAAGGAAATGCCCGCCATGCGTCATAGGATGATGTGAAAAATGTATTGGGAATGTGAGTCTCTAGAGTGTTGTATGGATCATACAACCATGTCACTTTCCTCACCAGAGAGTCTCTAAGGAGGAAGATGTCAACCTGTCAAAAGTGCCTCCCAGCCATATTTGCACTATTCCAAAACTGGCAAAACTGCCTAAGTGACTTCACAGAAATGCCCGCCAGAGATTGTCCTGATGATGATAAATTTATCTGAGGGTATGGGGTTGCTATTTGATGAATTGGATATCTTGCCATGTTCTTATTTTTTCTTATGGTGACCACATTAGGAAAATAACAATATGCCAAAATAGAAGAAAAACTTTTTTGCATATTCAAAAGTATGAAAAATTGACTAAGTGTTAAGAACAGGAGTTTGAGCTCGGTCAGTTGAAAATGTCCTCCAAGGGCTGTCTTTTTGCAAGTAAATTCATCGAATGTAATGGATCCATTCTTTGGTAAGTTTTCCATCTGCTCATGACTTCAATTCTCCATAGGGTGTTCACACATGTGAAATAAGAGTCTGCCAAAATAGGAAGAAATATGTTTTCATGCTCAAAAGAAGTTAATATGCTATTTTGATATGCCCTCCAGAGGCTCAAGTTGTCTCAATAAATTCAAAGGGTGACATGGTCTTGTTTCCTAGTGGATTGGCTATCCAGCCATACCTTCAGTTTGCTTAGTGATGGTCATATGACAAAAATATGAGTCTCATGATGTGATGAGGTTGGAAAGACACATTATGGTGTCCTAATGTATTATGATGTATTTGCTACATTCTGATAGTGGTTTGCAATAGTATGATAATTTTGGGAATTTGACTAAGTGATGAAAAACTTCCCTAAAGCAACTGTGTTATGAAAATGTCCACAATAATTCATTAGAAGAAGAAAATTCCCACCGAGGAGACAACGAAGCTTCAGAGGATGAAAGTGGTCCTGATAGAATCACCATGTTTGCCTCTACCGACTGGGTGTCTCACACCTCAAATTGGATGAAAATAAAAATCTCATCACGTTGACCTAGGGTTTGATAAAAATTCTGGTAAAAATGCGTAAGTGACCTCAGTAAAATGTCCACCATTTCCAGTAGTTGATGGATTAAATTGTTCTGAGGGTATGGGTCTCTAGAGTGTTGATTGGTGCATCTAACCACATCATTATTTTGTACAAAAAATCTCTGAAGATGAAGTTACCATTATGACAAAAGTGCCCTCTGGCTTGTTTTGCTCCAGTCTAGTAAAATGCCCGCCCGACTCAGAAGAAGATGAGTCTGAAGGGGAAATAAATTTGGTTGTGATGAATGGGATGTACTACATCATCTGGTATCATTGGTTCAGGAGTTGGTGAAAACAAAAATCCCTCATGTTGACTTAGGGTTTTATAATTTTGTCCAAGTGGTAAATCTGTAGTTTAAAATGCCATTTTCAAATTCCCACCAGATGATGTGTGTGTGTCAATTAATTAATCAAATGACATGTATTTGTTCCTTGTTGAAGTGTTTATCAAGTCATGGTTTCATTTTTCCCTATGGAGGTCACATTAGTGAAAAATTAACTTTCCATGTTGAAAAAAAATCATGTTCACACAGTGTATGAGTTTCCCCGCACATAGCTTAAAAATATATAATAAAAAAGTTTTTCAGATGTCTACACAAGCCAGAGATTGTTCAACCAGTTAATTAAAAAAAGATGAAATAAATAAGAGACATAAACAAAACAGAGTTTATTATTTAATTAACATACATAAATTTAATTTATTTCGAAGAGATTGATGCTTTCTTTCACAACCTACAAGCAGTCTTGTATTGATCACTGAAAACATTGGATTTAGAGATGAATTCTCTATAATTTTATCTTATATGCCGATAAATAAAAAACTCCATCATACAAAAAAAAATTGGAAAAATAAAATAAAATTGGAAAAATAAAAGATATATTAATTCCACAAAATCTAATAATTACCTTTCACGGTCCTCATTGTACCTTTCCCCAATAGGACCTCCCCTTCAAATTTGTTGATGGAGTCGAGATGCCAAATGCGAGGAACATTCATATGTTTTTCTAATTTAGGTAGATATTCACTAATATACACCATGCATTGATATACCATATATCCCTTAACCATAGAACCCTCAGGACGTGCTCTTTGTCTAACAAGATCCTTCAACGAATTCAATTGCCTCTCCACCATCCACATCAACCTTGTGTGTACCGGTCCACATAATTCAATATCCTCAACTTGGTGTATGAGGTAGTGTTCTTGTGCATTGAAAAATGCTGGAGGTAGATACTGTTGCATTTCACACATTAGTCAGGGAATTTCTCTCTTCCAATACCTTATATCTTCTTTATGGATTTCTTTTGAGGAAAGCCACCTACAAATGATGCAATAAAATAATATCAAGCCATATATAAAATTTGCGGGAAAAACATAATATGTCAATAAGTTCCGCTACAAATCATCGGCCAAGTACATTTTCCATATAAAACATTAATTACTTACCTCATGTATTTTCCAAGAACATAAATAATTTGTTTTATGTTGTTGTCAAAGTAGTATGGGAGAGATAAAGGTAGAACATACTGTATCAAAAAACACATAATTATTATTTATTTCCAAATAAGAGAATAAAATTAATAAATTAGTGCATACCAATAAGGAAATATATTAAAAAATCACAATTACCTTAATGAATGTTTGCCAGTCATGTGTTTTAACCCCACCAAAATCACCTTTTTCGTTAAGATATTCTTTATGTTAGACAAAAACTCCATCAGAAACCTGATTTGTCTGCTGACCCCTTCTACAATATTACTCTGTTGCTCCATCAAGCACCAAGGAATACTAATATTCTATTGACGACCATCACCATTAGAATTAATGATCACATTTTGCACTGCGTGATTAGATTCTTGGATGTCACTACAAATCTTTGCAATTCTTTCTTTGTCAGTCCTTCCATCTAATATTCACCATAGCAATTCTATTATTTTCTTCCCGATATGCATTGTATCAAACAAATGAACTATATGTAGGTGCTCGTAGTATGGCAACCTACTAAATTGCATCGGGTAAATTTTTATTCCTCATGGAAGCCCATTCGTGCCTTAACGACATTCATAAAACATCAACAAAATCAAATTAACACTAATTAATCAATATAGGTACATACCGCGCTGAACATAATTCACTAAAAAAAATACAAAGATTTATATAATATATGATACAAGTTGAATGTGATTGTCATTGATGTCAAAGGAGTTTAGTGAATGACAAAAGGATAACCAAAGACATGATGGCAGGGTAAACTCAGTGAAAGACAAAGGAATGAAAAAGGAAGTAATGACATGGAAAGTGTGATGATGTGGAATGTATGGTGAGGCTTGAAAGACACATAATGGTGTTTCGATGCTATCAGGAAGTCAGTGTTGTAATCTGACATCATTCTGGAAAAATATGGCAACTTGGTCAAACTTTGGAAATTGACTAAGTATGCAAAAGTAGTCAAAAATACTCTAAGAGAATGTAAACCATAATTAATGGTTTGAATAGAATTCCCACACCACAATATCAGGATATATCTTATTGAACTGGTTATCTAGCCATGGTCTCAGTTTTCCTTAATCCTTTCTAAGGAGAAAGTTATAAGTCTACCAAAATAGGGTTTCAGGATAAACCTCGAAGAAATTCTTGGACATGGCTAAGTGTTGGAAAACTGGTCCAGGTGGCCTTTGATCCATGATATTTGATAAATTTATTTTCATAAGGACATCCCTTGGCGAGCATTTCCAAACGACCTCTCAAAATCTTGTTCTCAACACTTAGGCAATTTTCTTGTGTTTCTCAATATGCAAAATAGTAATTTTCCTACTTTTGGTAGATTGATATTTTGCATATGTGACCATTGTAAGCCAGCCTGAAAGTATGTATGGATAGCCAATTCAACAAAGAACAAATCCATGCCAATTGATGAACTTATTGACATACACCCAACATCTGGTAGACATTTGAAAGTGCACTTCCAAACTGCTTGTTGACACTTAGACAAATCTCTTCAAACCCAAAGTCACCAAGGTGATTTTATTTTTTTCATAAAACTTTGAGAGTAAGACATACAAAATGTGAGGAATATCATAATGCCTCAACCATGCCCACCGTACCTTATAGGTGTATGATAAAAATTATCTGAAGCTATAATCCTACAACTTGTTGAAGAGGATATCTCACCATAGTCTCAGTTCGCAAAGAAGATGTTTGATGACAAAGATAATGGTCTATCAAAACAAAGTTTCAGGCTATTTTACACTATTCCAGTACTGGAAAAACTGCCTCAGTGGCCTCACAGAAATGACTACCCTATTTCATAGGATAATGAGAAAAATAATATGAAAGTGTTAGGCTATAGCTTGTTGATGGGTGCATCTAACCATGGTCTCAGTTATCATGTGGAGTGTTAAAGACAAAGATATAAATCTTTCAAAAGTAAGAAAAATATTATTTTGCATTTTAAGAACACAAGAAAATTGGTCAAGTGTTAGATTCAGGAAATTGAAATGGCATTTTGAAATTCCCACAAGGAGGGGTTATTTTGATATTAAAACTCACCAGGTAGCATAGGAATGTTCCTTGGTGAACTCATTATCCATCCATACCTTCAGGTTGTCTTATGATGGTCTCATATGTAAAATATCAATCTGCCAAAAATAGGAAAAGTAATATTTTGCATAGTGAGAACAAAATAAAATTGACCAAGTGTTAAAAACAGGAGTTTGAGAGGTCAGTTGGAAATGCCCGCCAAGGGCTGCCTTTGTGCAAGTAAATTTATCAAATGTCATGGATCCATTCTTTGGTAAGTTTTACATCTGCTCATGACTTCAGGTCTCCATAGAGTGTTCAAACGTGTGAAATAGGAGTCTGCCAAAATGGGAAGAAATATGTTTTGATGTTCAAAAGAGGTTGAGAAGCTATTTTGAAATGCTTGCCATAGGTTGTGTGTGTGTCAATAGATTTATCTTGTGATATGGTCTTGGTCATTTTTGAAATGGCTATCTATCCATGCTTGTAGGTTTCCTTATGGTGATCACATGAAGGAGAAATCAATCTTTCAAAGTAGAAGAAAAAATGTTTTTACAAGTTAAAACAATTTTGTTTAAGTGTTAAAATTAAACAGTTTGGAAGCCTATTTTCAAATGATCTGTAGATAATGCGTGTGTATCAAAAAGTTCAAAAGGTGACATGGAGCTGATCCTTGTTGAGGTTGCTATCAGCCATACTTTCAATTTGCATTATGATGGTCATATATGAAAAATATGGACTTGCAAAGTTAGTGAAAAATAATAAACAGAGTTTATTGAATAAGAAGCTATAGGGATGTATTTAGAAAAATAAATATAAATTCAATAAAAATAATTAAGGCAGAGTTTTGAAGAGACACATATTACTATTGGAGAGATGCAATGTTTAGAAGAAGTTTTAATTGATTATTTCATTAAAACAATAAATAACAAACATAGATTCGAAGAGGTGTCTAAGCATGCTGACATGGCAAGGTGTAATTGGAACAAGACATGAAGGACATAGATGACTAAGGAAATGCATAATGACATTGAAAAGAAAGCATGACAAGAATGAAACATCGAGAGTGTCAAATGACCCATTCTGTGGTCATTTGAAGATGATTTGGGCAAGACAAAGATGTTGGTGCAAAGATGACAAGGAGAACGGTGACATGACAATAGACAAGCAAACTTGATGACAGAGATGGCTGTGGGCATGATAAAATAGTGGACAAGGAAAATATTGCGGGCATCTCCAGAAGATCATGCGGGCATGCTAAATGAGGAAAATTGTGGGCATGATAGAAACTATTGCGCACATAAGATATTGCCTATTGCGGGCATCTTCTCAGCACCACCCACGGGCATCCCTTATGGCCACCTGCGGACATCCTGGTGTGAGCTGCGGGCATCTAAACACATCACCTACTGGCACCTTGAATATGGACAGTGCGGGCATTCTTATTGGAAGAACAAAGACCCCAATAGAACAGTTGAAGAAGGGTATGCAGGCATAAGAGAAGGATAAGTCTTGGCATAAAAACTAAAATTAAAATGATGATGATGTGGAAAATTAAATAAATTTTGGTTAATGATAACAAAAATAAATTGGTGATGAGTTTGGCCTCCTGATACATGGAAATAAAAAACTATTTACGGCCAAAAAAGGATGCATGCTTACTGACCCGCGTGTAAACAACCAAGAGCCATTGAAAGCTGGCATTGGTTTGGCGGGTGTGATTTATACTAGTAGTTTAAAGGATTAATTGTATTAATTTTCCATAGGTGCATTCATTATATATGAGATTATGCTAAATATTTTGTGGAATTCTTGTCCAAGTGACTCCTTTTCTTAATTTCCTGCTCTGAGATGTGTCCATAAAAAATTAGATCTCCTGTCATCATATAGCCTACCCTGCTCTACCATAAATCCAATAATTTGAATATTTGCTTCTTGCATTTGAAGGCTTCTGCCCAAGGTAGTATGCTCGGCAAGTCAAAGTGATCCTATCGAATCTATAGAAAGTACCTCAAATGGCAATATGTAAGTCAAAATAATTTCATTTTATTTCCCGCGAGGAGGTCCAAACTGTACCCCTTTTCAATTAAGATTTAAATAAATAAGAATGTTAAATTAAGGATAGCCATATATTGTCGATATAGAGACGAAAGTTCGTCGAAAATTAAAAACGTCAATATTGCCAGTGTTTTTCCGCCATGATAAAAAAAATGAAGTATTAATCCATGAATGTTCAAAACGTGGAAATATTTCGTGGAAAAATCCGCCCAAATGTATTAGTGACTCCCATAATTGTTTGAGTGTTGATGTGTTTGAAAATGAATAATTCAAGAGCTTGCTTGAATAAGTACAAAATTAGAGCAAAGAAAGGATGTAATAAGCGTGTCACCTAAGTGAATAAGATGTGGAGGACTTATATTCATGAATTTCATGAAGAAGAAATAAGGTTTTGAAAGAAAGAACAAGAATACTAAGTCACTGTGGATCTGACAATGGAAAATATGTGGAAGTTTTCCCATAATTTTTACATGGTGATTCCTTTGTAAAAATGAGCATAGAAGTTGAGGATGTGAATAAATCCAGTGAAAAAATGTAATGTGTTCTTTTCAAGAAATTGAGTGAAGATGTCACTACGATGAAGAGTGGTGGTATAGGGAGTGTAATAGAAATGTAAATAAATATTGAAAGAATAGTAGCAATGACGAGTACAAATGTTCCCAGCATAGTGTGTGTGTCTCTGTAGAAAAAAATTGTTGTAGTAGTGGTAGTATTTCATGGAAGAGAGGCTACAAAAGTGCCATTAAAGGAAGTGCTTATGGGAATTGTTTATTCTCATTATATTTTTAGTGTTTATTTTGTTGCAATTGAAATGGAATGTGAAAAAAATGAAAAATAAAAAGAAGAGGAGTTAACTAGAGAGAAGATGCGACAATCATGTTGAAAAATCTTGAGGTCATAATCGTAATTGGTAGTGTAGAATGAATTTTAAGGTGATTAATGCAATAGAAGAGTGGTTGAAGTGAAAGGAGATGACGACAAGAATATGCTTGAGTAGTAAGCATTGGTGGTGTTACTTGAAGAAATGGTGTGTAGTAAGTTAGAGTTGCAATGCACATTGGTGATGGTTCTCAAGTTAAAGGATGGAGATGAAGTAACAACCATTCAATGAGAAAAATTGAGGAAGTAATAAATATTATACTTGTAGTAAACACCATTCATATGGAGCATTTCAATATATTAAACTCCATTGGATGATGTTTGTTGAACTTGGTATGAGTGGATTAGTCAAATAGAATGTGATAAAAGAAATAAGGGTGATGATGATGAATATAGTCTAGGTTCACCCAAGATAGTCTACGTCCACACAAAAATTTCTAGTTCTTTTATTATTATACTGTGCAACAAAATGAAGGGATACACCCTGCAACAAACCCACTGCACTTCCTCTTCACTCTCTCATAGTCTTTCTCACACAATCACATATATCATTTTACAATGCTACAATACAAACCATATTACAATGCTTCTCTTTTATAGGGGAATTACCATTGGAAAATACCATGGGATCATAATGTGTTGGCCAAAAAACATCCCAAACATCCTGAAAAATTTCTTTCAAGGGATTCACCCTCAGACCCCCCAACCGAGGGGGGGATAGTCCCCCCCCTTGAACTCCCATGAGGGGTCGATGTCCCCCTGCAAACCCCTCTTGGGATGAGTGTATAGTAAAAATGGGGTAGAAACATGCTCCACAACCAACAATCTCCCACTTGGGGACTGATCACAACAACTCCACCATTGTTTCACTTGTTGGAATATGCTCTAAACCTTGGACCTGTAAAATTTATCATCTTCACCTTCATGCTAAAATTCCAACATAAACTAATCAAGAACTCAATTTCTCTTTGGTCACTACCTTTGTCAACATGTCTCCAAGATTCTGGATAGTGCGTATCTTTTCCAACTTTAACTATTCATCTTCCATGACATATCTTATGAAATGGTACTTGAGTTGTATATTTTTAGTCTTAGAATGGAAGGTTGAGTTCTTTTCAAGATGAGTGGCACTCTAGTTGTCAATGTGAAACCTGCTCTTATCTTCTTCCTACCCAAATCCTCCATGAACCTCTGCAACCAAATCATCTCTTTACTAGCCTCACAATAGAATTTCAACCCAAAATCCGACACCTTGCATGTCTGAAATTCGACACTTCTCTATCGCATGTTCGACACATACACTTTTTTTTGGCGTCGGTGGCGTAACATCGTATCTTCGACAGTTTACTAATGTGGGTCAAAGATCTGAAAAACAATTGTGTCGCATATTAGACCGCTTTTCCTTCCAAAGTGCCAACCAAAATTCCATAAACCGTCAGAAACCCGACGTCCTCTAACCCTAGAAGCGTCGTCCTTTCGACAGAAATAAATGTCAGAGGAATGGTGGTGTCGTCGGCCTTTTTATCTAGAAAGTGTCAGAAATCGGACGCCCTCTGACACTAAAAGAGTCAGCCTTTCAATGCATTCCGACACTTGAACCGTTGGTCATCCGACGGGAGGAAGCATCGGAGTCATGACACGGCCGTCAGATGGGTTTACTGGAGTGTCGGAAGAACGTCGAAAAAGCGACACCTGTTGATGCATTTAAAAAAAAAATCCGAATATTTCACTTACCCCCACATGGTTTCATATGGGAGAGCTACCACATTTACTACCGGAGTTCATAAATGATTTGGCCCTATTTAGTTAGACTGAATTCTGATCGAAACTTTCAGCAATTTTCAAAGATGTGAAACTCAAATAAGTGATTCTCGGCATGGAAGAGTTGTATCTATGATCATGAATCAGAGAAAATTGACATGGGAATTACAACATGGGAGTCTTTTGTCATAGATACATTTTCTTACATTTCATGTATGATAAGGTAGCCTTTTTCCACCAAAACATATCATTTCAGGTATGACAATGGAGCTTTTTATCACAACAAAAAATCATGTCAGCTATGGAAAGGGAAGCTTTTCCATAGCCAAAACAAAAAATTCATCTAAGGTCTGACGAGGTAGCCTTTTCTAACAAAAAAGCACATGTTATCTATTGAAGTTCAAAAACAACTCCACTTATTTTCTGAGCTACCATTTCTCCATTCTGTAAATGATTCCAATTACTATCATAAGCAATAGCAGTTCACTTATTTCATACAAATATCCAATCAAATTAACAATGATTTGTCAATAAATGTTTCCATTCACCTGCCTGCTCCATTTAACATAATATTAAGGGTGGTCTAGAAAGATCTCTTTACAGCCACTGGCATGTGCCCTCTTGCATGTTTCCTGTATTCACTTCTTCCAAAGAAAATTCTTGATTGATTTCCTCTGAGTTCCCAATTCTCTTCCGCACCATTAGAACAAGGATTTGGAAAATATGTGGTATAATCTTTGTAAAGCTATTGACAATAGATGCATTTTGAAACTCCTTTTTCAGGAAATAATGTAGTAAGCGGGAAGTATCTGCCTTTCTCCAAACACTACTATCATTTAACAACACTGCAAGTAACATCACCAAATCCCGTAAGAATGGTTCCTCAATCTTATCCACTTAATTATCAAAGATAAGCCAAGAATTTAGAGGGTAGGCTTTACCCAAAGTGATACCTTTTAATGCCCCTACAAAAAATATATTAATGATAGAGTTCACCATAATTTGTTGAGGATAAATTTGGTATCTTTTTGCACATTCACATAAGAATGGCAAGAGATATTGCACTGCATTGCCTCCTGGCCACTTCCATGTGCATAAAACCTCTATTTCACACCATATTCTACAAGAAGAAATTTCATTGCAAATTGTAATGCTCATGTTATCCATTGTGATGTGTGAAGTCTTCATCAGTGAACCAAACAACAATTTATCTTTTCGAAGGACCAAACCAATCCTGTCCATGAAAATTAGAAATCTCGTATGCATATTTTTCTGCAAGTAAGTCCACAAATTGATCATCAGTACAGACTCCAGCCTCCGACTACATTTGAAAGGATTGAATGCTATTTTAAAGGAAACTCATGATATTTGAGAAAAATATACCTTACAATAAATGCCAAAGTTGTAAGTACATTTCTTTTAGTATTTCATTCCCTAGCTATTACACATTTTTCAGACATTCTAGGACACAGTGCTGTATGATGATCAGAGAAATGATGGTGTGAGTACCTTCATTTCTCCTGAAAAGACATGACTAAAATTTTCAATGTAGAGATATATCTAGACAAATCTTAGTCTAATAAGCCAATCTCTTCAAATCCAAATATGGCTTGAAATTGTAAAAGGAAGAATCAAGGTTGCAAGAGCATTGTATTGGAGCAGAAGAGGGAACGAGTGTGGGAGTTCCTGGAGAACCATTTCCACAAAAAACATAGGAGTGGGGCATCCCAAGGTTAGCTAAACTAGTTGTGAATGTTTTTGGCCATTTGGCAAGTTCCACACCCAGTTCAAATCCCCGTGGCTGAGGCATAGTAGTCTATTCCTAGGCACTAAGGTTGTAAGCAATGCAACATTATATGGAATTTGTGTTTATGTGCAAGAAGCACAATTGCCATAAATTTTGCAACATCCATGCCCCCCATGCACCACATTGTCATTGCATTGTCCTCACAAGTCTATCTATCTTTTTCTGTCTTTTGACCTTTCATATTCCTATCAAACTCAAATTCCTATCAAATTTCTTGTAATGAAATGCCTACATTTAATTTTGTTGTCCTAGCTATATGGTATTGGTAAAGTATTACCAAGGGGCTAGTTATCACGATAAATCAAAATATTTAAGGTAATTGTTTAGATCAGATATAACAAAGTTCGCCTCTATGTATGGTAATCATCATCATCAACTAAATGTATGTGTGTGCACATGCATACATACCCAATACACAGCTCAATCAAACAAAATAAAACACATTTATACCTTGATTTCTGGATCTTCACATTGTCTTCTTATGCTTTACCTTTCAAAACATCATGACTGAATGGATTGGTAAAAAAATGGTCAATTCATCCCAATCCGTACTAAATTGACCTAGTGAATCTGCGAATGCCGTAGACATTATATCTCTACTCATTCGATTTACTACAAAGTGTTGTAGCTTGCTTAGTGGTCCTCTCTGTTTAT
>LPNX010783833.1:2092-18291 GCA_001517045.1 Pseudotsuga menziesii | reverse complement strand
TATATATATATATATATATATATATATATATATATATCTAATCAATGGTGGTGAAGAGAGGACATTTCCAGATCTGGCTACTTGGTACGTTAAATACATTTATATTAGTCTGTAATATTTGTTGATTTATTCCTTTTAGATTGTCTTGATGATGCTTGTTTTCCCATATTAATTTTCAACCCTAAGGCAACACTAACTTGTTTTCCCATACTAATTTTCAACCCTAAGGCAACCCTAAAGAATACAATTGATCAGCTTCACAGGAATACTGGACAAACATTCAAAGGTAACACCTCTAATCTAGGAATCTTGAGTACATCCACATCACTAACCTTCAACAGACTGAGAATTCAAGTCTAATACTGAAGTAGCTAATCCAAAGAAGCAATAAATAAGAGAGATCAGTAATATGAGGGGATCATCCACCTCAATCATCCAAAGGATGTCAATAGAAACAACACATAAAAGACTCAAGTGCTAAGGGCTAGAAAAGCTGGAAAGTGCCCTGATCAGTACATTCACCATCAGTGAATTCAGTAAACTGAAAATGGCTTGAGGCCAAGGTTAATGCTTCTTTGGATAAGCTATCATACTTAGTATTGTGTTCTCTGAATATGTGAACTGCTTTTATCTAAATGAAGTAAGGTTCCATATCACGGATACGTTGACACCAGCCATCAAGTGCAAGTAAAGTTAGTGCTGATCTTCTATTGAACCAATTAATGATGGCTGTGGAGTCACCATGAATGTGCAGAGTGGGAAGGACCATGGATTTAGCACCATAAAGGAGAGTCCATAAAGCAAGTAGTTCAAATTTGGTGTTTGTACTCAGACCAACACCCAATTTGAAGCAAAAATAGTGGTCCTGGGTGATCAAAAGATGAACACCTATACCTCCAATTTGATTGGTTGAAGCCCCATCAAAGAAGATGTAGGTACAATTATCGAAATAGTTTATGTAGTCAAACTTATTACCTTTCTTTTTTGCGTTGACTTAGCCACTTTCAATTCACTAACTCTAAAATAGCTAATAAGTGTTGGCTAATAATGGGGACGATTCTTGGTATTATGTCTCATTAGGTTGCAACATGGCAAACTTGTACAACAAAATACCAAGAATCGTCCCTGTTATCAAAATAGTTTATTAGGTACAATTATCAAAATAGTGGAGGATGTAGGTACAATTATCAAAATAGTTTATTTAGTCAAACTTATTACCTTTCTTTTCTGCGTTGACTTAGCCACTTTCAATTCACTAACTCTAAAATAGCTAATAAGTGTTGGATAATAATGAGATATAGTTCATGTGGATAGAGTTCTTGAACTCTGTCCTCATGGACAATTTTGTTTGACGATGATATTAACAGGTATGTAGGGAAAAATTTAATATTTTATAATGATCTTCAATGATCTAGGGGTTAGGTTTTAGTTTCTTGCTTATAAAAAAACATGGCTAGGGTTCTCACTACTCTAAGCGCCCCAACAAAGGTGGATTGTCTCCCAGCTGCCATATTATATTTGAATTTCTCCTATGCCTTTTGGAGGTTTGATATTCACCCCTTCTGCTTCCCAGTTCCCAAGGTTTAAGGATTTTGTCTCAATCCTTCTACTATATGTTTAACATCCCCATGTGAAGACCTAGGCCTAAATTTATACCTAATGGTTAGTTGGGATGAACCTCGTAAATTGTTGTATTTATGACACCGCCAACACCTAAATGGAAACCCCTCATAGTTCGATGTCTGAATGATAGAAATATTTTTGTGCTCAATTTAAATACCCTCCTTTAGACCCTTATGGTTGTTTAGTCTAACCAAAATGCAAGAAAATTTCATATTGTCTGACTTTTTAAAATGACATATCTATCGCAACAAACTCCCCCACAATATTTCTAATGCCCCTGAAAACATCTAAAGACCAATAGTCAAAGGGAAAACCTTAAAGTCACACCCAAATTATGGTGATGTCTAACTTCTCTATTTTCTTGTCAAACAGAGTTCTCCACATTTTCAGAGCCATTAGTGCCGAGCCTATACACCAATTCTGTTTGAGATCCCATTGTGCATCTTCGGATTTCTTAAGATGCAAGATGAACAGCCTTTGGAGAGAACTAGGACTTTGGGCATGCATCCTAGTTTGTCACCCCAATTTTCCTAACGCCAATCCTTGAGGGTTTTGGCATTGAATTGTGTTCCTTAGACCCTTCCCGTAATGGTTGTATCTGTTGTATTCTCCAACTTGTTAAGGTGTATAACTACCCCAACCATGAAATTGTTTGCTTTGCCTTGGTTTTTTAAAAGTCGCTACTTATTTCAACTTGTTTGTTGCCAAAATTTTGTCCTTGAACTAGTGTGTTTTTCAAGGTCCTGGCTTTCATCAACAAAGGTATCCCTCGTTCCATCTATTCCACCATCCTAAGTTTATAATTTTCTTAATTCCATGGCACTCATTAACTAACTCTTCTAAGGCTAGAAGTCCAGGCTCTAGTTCCGCATGTTCAGGAACGGAATGACCAATTGGGGTGCTTATGGTAAACCCCAACCCTGGTTATTGGGAAACAAGTTTATGAGTTTGAGGTGCCACCGTAGCTTGCCAAAGTGAGCGGTTGATGGTATCAAATTATATAGCATAGGGTCCCCTCCCCCTTAAGGCAAGTCAATATTGGACCGCCGATTTTTGAGATCGACAAAAAGGAGCAAACATCACAGTGTGCACAAAAAACCCTTGTCACCCAAAAAACCTTGTCACAGGATGCCCAAAAACCATTGTCACATAGGCTCTGCACATGGAGCAAAGAAGGGAAAGGTTCAACCCAGACTCTGATGACGTAATGAGGGCCTTAATCAGGGTTTTGCGCACATGGATATGAAGGATGAAGCTGAGCTTTGTGTACGACTGTTAAACCATTAATTAAAATTTTAATTTTAACGGTGATCCGTGAAAACACAATACAATTTAATGGCCAGTGATCAACCTGTATACCGTGCAGGAGTCAAATCAATAAAATTTGTTTGAGAGTATGGGATGGACTAGGATAGACCAAGCTGCACTTTGTTTTGAGATGGGGCCGTCATCATTACAGGAAAGCTAGCCTAGAGCGCGCTCGAAGCACGCTTTTTAGTCTCATGTGTGGAGGCTAACAGCATGCCAAAAAAAAGGAGGTCATGATGCTTACCCATTGAGCCATGAGCTCCAAATCCAAAACTGGAACTCCAAAACGTGAACCCTATGCTCCAAATTTGTACCATTAGCTCCAATTCTCAAGCGTGAGCTCCAATTATCAACGGTGAGCTCCAATTCTCAACCCTGACCTCCAATTATCAACTGTGAGCTCCAATTCTAAACTGTGTGCTCCACCAGACGTACTCCCAAATTCATAAAAACCTCCAAATTTCACTAAACTGTCCACAACGAGTCATGACAATGTCCAAATACCCTTGTCATTTTTTATTATATATTATATGTATTTTATTTTTATTATATATTATTTTATATTATATGTATTTTATTTTTATTATATATTATTTTATATTATATGTATTTTATTTTTATTATATGTTATTTTATATTATATAAATTGCCATAATAATATTAGGATATTTTTATTATATCCTAACTTTAATAAAGAACCTTCACATTAATGAGGGAAGAACCATCTACATAACGACACATCCCTATCTTGGATAAATGAAAATATAGCTTTGAAGGATGATTGAAAAGTTGAGCATGTGAGCATGTGGGCATGGTGATGATGATAATGATGATGATGATTATGATTATGATATTCATGTCAATGATGACAATGATGACGATGTTGTTGTTGATGATGATGATAATGTTGATGATGATGATGATGTTGATGACGACGATGACAATGATGATGATGATGATCCTGATGATGATGATTATGATTGTGATGACAACGACGACGATGATCTTGATGATGATGATGATGATTATCACCATCATGAGGATGACAATGAAAATGATGACGATGATGATGATGATGATGACGACGACGACGACGACGACGACGATGATGAATATTATGATGTTGATGTCGATGATGACAATTATGATGATGATGATGATCATCATCATGAGGATGATGATGATAATGATGATGATGATGATGATGTTGATGATGATGGTGATGATTATGATGTTGATGAAGACAATGACAATGATGATGTCAACGATGACAATGATGATGATGGTGATGATGATGATGATGATTATGATGCTGATGAAGGCGATGATTATGATTATAACAATGATCATGATTATGATGATGATGATGATCTTGATGATGATGATGATGATGATGATCTTGATGATGATGATGATGATGATGATGATTATCATCATCATGAGGAGGAGGATGATGATGATGATGATGATTATCATCATCATGAGGATGACGATGATGATGATGACGATGATGATCATGAAGATGATGATGATGTTGATTAATGATGATTATGATGATGTTGATGATGGTGATGATGTTGATGATGATGCGCATTCGATTTACTCTGATGAAGATGATGGTGATGGTGATGATGTTAGTAACACTTTTTTTAAAAAATAAGATAAAATAATAATTCTAATTAAATATTTACCTTTCAATATATTTCATTGTCTTCTTCATCCATGTCAGCGTATTCTTCATCCATGTCATCATCTGTATCATTAGATCCATAGTCAACATTATAAGGATTGGCCATATCATCATTGTCATCATCATCAGTTATGCTCATCGTGTCATCATAGGAATAATATTCATCGGCATTATCTGCTACATCATTTGATTTAACTATTCCTTTGACATCTTCTGTTGGATCATCATCGTCAGCTAACTCAAGTTGATCATGCTCTTCATCATCATATTCTTCTTCCAGAGAACCCTCTTCATTACCATCATCTAGGTTATACTTTACTGGCCTTCCCCTTGGATCATGTCTCACAACAAACGACCAGCTTGATAAATTTGTTATTGGAGTTCGGATCACAAATGCGACGTAAATTAAGCTTTGACACTAAAATAGGAATATATTCACTAACATACAACATGTTTTGGTATACCATATATCCTTTCATCATATAACCCTCCACATGTGCTCGTTGTCTCACCAAACCCTTCATAAATTTCAAGTGCCTCTCAACCATCCACATGCACCTTGAGTGCACAGGTCCGCACAACTCAATCTCCTCAACTTGGTGTATGAGGTAGTGTTCATGTGCATTGAAAAATGCCGATGGTAGATGCTTCTGCATTTCACACATGAGATGAGGAATTTCTCTCCTCCAATACTTTATATCTTCTTTATGGATTTCTTTAGATGTCAACCATCTACAAGTGATGCAAACCAATAACGATATTTAACAAAAATAAACATTAAATTACAATATATGCTGAAATAGTGCACAAAAAAAACAAATATAAATTATTATATGGAGAATTAAAGAAACACTAAGCACATGCAAGTAATCGCTAGTTACCTCATGTATTTACCAAGATTATATATAACTTGTTTGACATTGTTGTCGAAGTTGTCCGAGAGAGAGAGAGGTAGAACATACTGTATCAATATACAAATCACACTATTTATTAAAAAAAAGAGTATACAAACAAGAAAAAATTATATGGACATAACAATAATAATTACCTTGATGAAGACATGCCAATCATGTGTTTTGACCCCCGCAAAATCACCTTTTTTAATTATGCTATTCTTCAAGTTTGCACAAAAACCGGTGGGAAATTTAATTTTCCACATTACTTCTTTGACAACATTGCTTTGTTGTTGCGTAAACATCCATGGAATTGAGTTTATATTAACTTCTTCTCTGTTGGTATGAAATTGGATGACATCTTTCATTGCATGGTTGCTTTCTTGAATGTCTTTGCACACTTTCTGAACTTTATCTTTCTCCCTCCTTAGCTCTAGTAGTTGCCATAAGGTTTCAGTAACATTCTTTCCAATATGCATTGTATCAAACAAATGAGCAATTTGTAGGTGCTCATAGTAGGGCAACCTGCTGAATTGAATAGGATAACTTTTCATTCCTCGTGGAAGACCATTAATGACTTCATGATCACGATGGAAATCATGAACATTAGTTTATAATTGATAAATTACATCATAAATCAAATATGGCCACTACAACAAACAACTCATAATAAAAATTAAAATACATAAAAAATCATATACGATGATCCATACATACCATGATGACAATTTCTATTGTATTGCATCTTCCAAAGGTGAGGTGTCATTCTCCATGGTTTTAATGCAGTCTCCTGCTTCCCATTGAAAAAATTTCTTTCAGTTGTTCTATACCTATGATTCTTAGAGAGGAAATGCCTATACTCATCAAACACCTCCTTTCTTAAGCTTTTTGAACGACGAGATTTTATCGTAGGACCACAAATTGGACATGCAAATTTACCCTTTGTTTGAAGACCTACAATATTTACATATGGAATATATATTTCAAATATATTCATATATAAAATATTCTAACTACTCCATATCAGTAAATGCAATAAAAGTGGAACTTAAAATTACAAACCACAAAATGAGTTTCCAACATAGGATGAAAAAAATGTGTTTTGCCAGGAGCTCTGCGTGCTAGGGTTGATCGCTATTGAGAGAGAGCAGGCATGGTAGCGCCTGGGGGAGGGGAGATCACCCCCCCCCCCAACCGAGATCGAATGAGGAAGCCTTCAGAAGGCTCCTCACTAGTAGAGGCAAGAAGTCCACTATCCCGGAGATCTCGAAATTTATCAAGAAGCTGGAGGAAATCCCTGAAATCGCCCTTCCTGAAGAAAAACCAATGAAGATAGCTCTAGCACTAGCTAAGCGAGGTCTAGTGGGTCAGTTTATGGGATTATGGCCTTCCACCAAGACCACAGATGACTGGATACAGAGGAATTGGAAGCCCAATTTGAAACATGGAGTAACCTGCTACCCAGTTGGGAGAGGGTTTTTTGTGTTCAAATTCATATTTGAAGAATACCGGGACTTAATATTTAGAAATGGCCCCTACTTCATGGGGACACAGGGACTTTACCTGAACAAATGGACGCCAGACTTTGATCCCACGGTCGATCTCCCCAAAGAGGTGCCGGTGTGGGTCAGGCTCCCTATTCTCTCGGTACACTGCTAGGACTTCGATTCATTGCAGAGAATAGGAAATGGAATCAGCCGCTTCATTGACAAAGCCGATAACAAAGGAAAATACACCTACGCCAGAATCTGTGTTGAAGTGGATCTTGAATACGACCTTCTAGAGGCAGTAAAGTTAACAATTGGATCTTGGACCCATTATCAGAAACTGGACTATGAGCACCTGCCATTCAAGTGCAGGAACTGCCAAGAGCACGACCACTTCCAAAGGCACTGTCCCAAACTGGCTGTGGGGAAAGAAGATGCGGAAGGCTGGAAGAAAGTAAAGAAAGGAAAAATCTCTAATAGTACCAAAAGCAAGGAGAAAGCGACCCAGGAACCTCTAAAGGAAGGCAACTCAAAAACTAATCCTCAAGAATCTCCCAATGAAGCTCAAACCCCCACCAACGTTCCAGAAATTGAAGAAGTTCGGGCACCACAAGCCCCAATCAACCTAGTCCCCCAACCTGCTAACTCTAGTCTATCCAAAAAACATATAAGCTTGGGCTCAGAAACAGGAGCTGAATCATCTGAGGAAGGAGACACTGAAGTAAGCAGCCCGTCAGGTACCCCAAACCAACCAAAGTGGGGACGAAAAACTGAGAAGAAAAGAACAGTCCTACAAGGATGTGGTTTAAGGCTCATAGCATACCATTCCAGAAATGATGAACACCAGATCGGGGATGAAACTTGGGAAAACCCCGAAAGGGGCCCATCCCCTTCAACCAGGTAAATAATGCAGTACGTCTCCTGGAACTGCAGAGGACTAGGAAACACTATAAAAGAAGAAGCTATAAGGGATTTAGTAAGAGCAATGATGCCGAAAGTCCTCCTAATCCAGGAGACAAAATTGGAGGAGGAGGCTCTCCTCCGAGCAAGTAACTCATTTTGGAAGAAAGGCCCGGGTAGGGCTGTGAGTGCAAGAGGAGCATCGGGAGGCTTGGAAATGTTCTGGGACTCTACAAAGCTCGATCTTGTAGAAGAAGAAGGAACCACTCACTAGTTATTCACCAAGCTGCTCCACAAAGAATCTGGCCATCTCGTAAGTATTTTTAATATGTATGTTCCTATCTCTTATGCAGAGAAAAAAGAGTGCTGGGACTCCTTAATTTTTTTTCTTAACCAGCATAATCCTGAAAATTTAGTAGTAGCCGGTGATTTAAATGTAACCCTTGCTCTGGCCGAGAAAAAAGGGGGATCAATTGTTCGGGATCCTGCAAGAGAGTGGGTGGAAGACTTGATGCTGGATTGGGAACTTGAAGATATCAATCCTGACAGTGGGAAATTCACTTGGTCCAATAAAAGGATAGGGCCTGGCCATATAGATTCCCACCTAGACCACTTCCTTATTCATTCCTCCTTCCTTACACTTGGACTTATGGCGACCTCCAATATCCTCCCACATTATACCTCTGATCATAAACCAATCTCGCTCTCCCTCTCTCCCGGGAAAAAGTTAGGTCCCATTCCCTTTCGGTTCAGCCCAATCTGGGTAAATTTGGAAGGCTTCCTTGACATTGTGTCCAACTCCTGGAAAGAACCTGTTGATGGATCCCCCTTCTATGTCTGGGAAAGGAAACTCAGAAGACTCAAAGCTGATCTGAAATCTTGGGATAAAGGTCTAAGATCTCCTACGGATGAAAGGAAAAGAGCTCAGAAGGCCCTGGAACGGCACCAGTTAGTCTTGGAAGAGTCCCCAGTCACTCTTTCCTTGCTCAACCGGGAAGCTGAACTTCAAAGGAAGTACCACAAAGCTTGTAGAGAAGAGGAAATCTACTGGAGAGTCAAGTCAAGGATGCTTTGGCTCCAAGTTGGAGATAAGAATACCACTTTCTTTCACAAGCAAGCCCAGGCTAGGAAAATCTACAACTCCATCAAGGAAATTTAGATGCAAGACCAAGTCATAAAGGAATTCAGTGGCATTAAGGAGGATGCCCACTCCTTTTTCAAAAACCTCTATTCTGCTCTGGATCTGGAACCGGTGGACCCAAATTCCTATCCTCTCTCAGAGATTCCAAATTTGATTAATGATGATGATAACCAGCTTCTGAACAGCCCGGTAAGTATATGAGAAATCAAGAAATCCCTCTTTAAAATGGAACCGGACAAAGCTCCTAGGCCGGATGGATTCACAGCCCGGTTCTACATTTCTTGCTGGGACATCATCAAAACGGATTTGTACAGAATGGTTAAGAAGGCTCAGAACTACACCAAGCTGGGGGGCAGCACCGATTCCTCGTTCTTGGCCCTTTTTCCAAAAGAAAAAGTCACCAGGAAATTCAACATATTTAGGCCTATATCCCTCTGTAACACGGGATATAAAATCATTACCAAAATAATGGCTAACAGACTCAAAAGATTCCTGCCAAAATTGATCCCGAAAAACCAAGGCGGGTTTGTGAAAGGAAGAAAAATTCTGGACAATATTTTTCTAGTCCAAGAAGCCATTCATACCAACTACAAGAAAAAGGAGAAAGGCATGGTAGTAAAGCTGGACCTGGCCAGTGCCTTTGACAGATAAAAGGAAGATCTATGGTTGGAATTTCTCTCCCCATGAAATGCTGGATTTATCCCAGACTCTTGAAATGGAAGGCATCACAATCTGGGATACCTTTACCTACCTGGGCATTCCAATCTTTAAAGATTCCCCTAGAGTTGTTCATTGGCTGCCCCTGCTGGACAAACTAAAAAACAAAATCCACGCGTGGGGTGCAAATTGGCTCAATAAAGCAGGTAAAGTAATCTTGATGAACTCTGTCCTTACCAGTCTTCCTATCTACCAATGCTTGGTTCTTCTAGCTCCCGAAACCATAACAAACAAGATTAATGAGATGCTCCATCGCTTTCTATGGGAGGGTGGCTGAAACAATGAAAAGAAACTTCACCTTGTGAGCTGGGACAAGGTCACGAAACCAAAAATGGAGGGGGCCTTCAAATTAGAGATGTGGCCACCCAAAACCTTGCCATGGGTGGAAAAATTCTCTAGAACATGATCACTGGGAAAAGAACCTGGAGCAAGAAAATTCTTCGAAAAAAATACTTTATAGGAGATAAGGAAAGATGTTTGGAAAATCCCACAAAAGTGCAGAAAGGATCCCTGATTTTCTCGCTCTACAAAAAGGCTCTACCGCACTTCACCTCAAAGATCACGTGGATTTAGGGAAATGGGGAAAAATACAAATTTGGGATGACTCTATCCTTGGGGATCAGCCTCTCAATGAATTAAATGAGCTGGAGAACATCAAAGCTTGGCTTAATGCCAACAATTGCAGCACTCTGTGGGACATCTCTTCTTGGAAAAAACAATGACAATGAAGCCTGGGAAAGCTGGAATCTGGGTGATTATCCGAATGAGCTCAAGGAGGAAGTGCTGAAACTGCTGGATCTCCTTTAGGGGAAATCACCCATAAGTGCCAGATCTACAGATAAACGAGGTTGGGGCTCAGGATCAGGAATTTATACAGCAGCTGCTGGCTACGTTGCTATATTGGAGCTTCCTTGGGTATTTCCCAATCTTGGGCCGTGGAAAGCCCTCTGGAACTTTTTGTCAATCCCAAAAATTGAGATTTTTATTTGGTATCTGCTCCATAACAGTATTCTGACTAGTGATAACCTCAAGAGAAAAAGATGGGAAGGGCCATCACATTTCCCACTATGCAATCGCGCTGAGGAGACAATCGAGCATCTATTCATCAACTGCGATTTCACTCATGAATTCTGGAGGATTATGCTTCGTCCCATCACTGTCAGCCTTCCAAATTTAGTAATGGATATCATCAGTTGTTGGAATTCCCTCTCTCCCTTCAACCTGAGCAAAAAAAACCTCCTCAAGATCACGTGGATGTGGATTCCCAAATTCCTATGCTGGAAAATCCGGCTGGAGAGGAATAATAGTCTTTAAGGAGATCAACAGACTCCCTCCTCAAATTGCTGTCAAAGCTAAGATAATGTTATCAGAAGCTTTAAATACTAAGCCTGAAATCAGCAATACGGCCACCCTCTCTGCTGAAGAAGAACGCTGGTTTAAGGAGTACAATCCGAATCATCAAAACAAGGAAACCATCAACCCTCTTCAAAAGGCAAATTGGGAAATCAAGTTGGAAGAACAAGACTTCATCAAGTGGAGATCAGCCCTTGATGAATGATGCCTTTTCTTTGATGGGGCCTCGAAAGGGAATCCTGGTCAAGCTGGGGGAGGAGGCATCATCTTTGAGCCATCTGGCCATCTCCACCTGTCCTACGCTTGGGGTCTAGGTTACACCTCCAACAATCACGCTGAGTATATGGAACTGTGGCAGGGTCTAAGTCAATCAAGGAAGCTAAACATCCAAAACCTTACTATTTTTGGTGACTCCAAATTGATTATTAAAGCGTTACACACTAAGAAGATGCCAACGAATATCAATCTTGCCCAAATTTACAGGAAAATTCTTCTCCTTTTGTCTCATTTCAGAACTTTTAAAGCTCATCATGTTCTAAGGAATCTAAATAGACTAGCGGATGCTGAAGCCAACCGTGGCACTCTACTGAATAAAATCCAACTGATAGTCAATGGAGAAAGTTCAAATTATGCGCTTCCATAAGGCTAAAGCTGCTGTAGCCCGCCTCATCACGTAGGAAACTACAGATTTGAAGAAGCTACTTCTGATGAGATCAAGCACAGTAATTGTCATAGGTGTTAAGATGAAGAGGAAGTTCAGCATAGACCATTGGAATATGCATTGTAAGGCCCTAGTAGCCCATTTTCCAGATTCTTAATAAAATTTTATCCGTTTTTGTAAAAAAAAAAAAATTACAAACCACAAAATGAAGTTATCCCAGGGGCATCGTGTATTGTCCATACAATCATTGCATGGAATTGAAATTTCCTTTGTCGTATTGGTCTAGATACGTCATACATAGTTATTCCATTCCATAACTTCAGTAGATCATCTATAAGAGGTTCGATGTATACATTCATATCTTTGACTTGGAACTTACCTGATTCATAATTTGAAGTACATATAAAATATATCATTATGAGAACCATTAAGATATATAAACCATGCAGAAGAGTAAAATAATAGATATATATATCAAATTAAGATACATATTATGACAAATGAGATGCCACAACTACATTATAAATAAAACAGTTTTCGTTAATAAACCTGGAATAATCATCGACAACATTATGTGCTCCCTCTTTATTAACAACCATGGAGGAATGTTATTGTTGATAACAAAAATAGGCCACACCGTGTAAATGGATTTCATCTGTGCAAATGGATTAACGCCATCTGCTGCCAAAGAAATCCTAAGATTACATGGTTCTTCTTTAAAGTGAGGCCACTTTTCCTCAATATATCTAAAATCAGTACCATCTACAGGCATTTGGATAACATCATCTTGACTTATGTTCCTAGCATGGTAATCCATAAATTGAACTATGTTTTTGCACTAGAACAGTCGTTGCAAACATGGAATGATGGGAATATAATGAAGAACCTTATGAGGCACCTTTTTTGTTACTTTATCTGTACGATATCTACTTACGTGACATTCCGGACATTCTGTTGCAAATTCATGCTGATTATAATATATAACATGGTCATTGTGGCATGCATGAATTGCTTCATAATGCATTCCAATCTCTTTCATGATGGAAGACAAATCTCGATATGTGCGAGGTAAAATATTTGATGGTGGTAACAAAAATTCAGCTATCAAGCTACAAAAAAAATAAAAATTGTTAATGTAATAAATAAATTTTATTAACAAAACATGCTTCATCCATATGATGATCAATAATGAGTTAACAATACAATTATTAGAGGAATACCAATAAAATTTATCATGATCATACAATTATTAGATACCTTAGCATACGTGTGATTTCAATGTTTGAAAGACCATTCATAACCTTCAAGTTCATTATCAACAATATAGTAGAGAGAAGATTTGTTTTGGAGCCTTCATAAAGGGGTTCATATGCCTTATCGAGAAGAGGTATATCGTGAACATCATCAAAGTCATCATCATTTTCATTATCAACATCATCGTCATCCATTCTAACGTTAAATGAATCATGGATCAATATATTTGTACCATCATCTTTAATTACATCATCGGCATGATCATCTTGTCAACATGATCATTCACTTGTTCTCCATTAAACATACACGCTCCATGATCCTGATCCTAAACTTGTTATGAAAGCACTTCCTATGGATGACATGCTATAGGGTGTCTTTTCTTTAATATAAATACATGGAAACATCAACAGATATACATTAATATATGAAAAAAAATACATACAATTACAAAAAAAAGAATATAATAGTGTTTATAATGCTAAACCTAAAAATGGACGATATTCGTTCCCCCCCCAGCATGTCCATGTTCCCTGCAATGTTTTGTGGCTATTGAGATCAATATTCTTCTCCTCTTAAATCCCCTGCATTGAGTACATGGACAATAACATTTCGTTTCGCTGCATCCCATAGTCTAGCAAGCAATTGTCGGTTGTCTTCGTTTGGATCCAAAATATTTAATCTATTTGAGATTTTGTCATAAACTTCGTTAATGAATATAACTGGTTTTCTTAAAAAATCAAGTTCCACGCATCAAGGATTTCTCAAATGGAGAGAAGTCGAAGAGTAAAAAATTCCCAGCAAATTGTCTATCGATGAAAAAAAAAATTCCCACAACCGCCCGTTGAAGAATAAAACAATTCCTGAAAACGTTCGTTGAAGAACAAATAATTTTCACAATCGTCCATCGCTTCTACAACAAACATGTTGAAATGTTTAAAACAATTTATATTTATAATGGACATGCGTTGGATATTGTACACCTTGAACATAGTTACCGTTGAAAGTATGGGAGCATAAAATTTAAAATCATGTAAACCTTAATTTTTTTTTTAATAAAAAAATCTATACTGCCCGTCGGATATCTAACGATTAGGGGTCGGATAATCGAATTTATTGGGTTCACCGATGTCGAAGATTTTCCACTACAAACGTCGAAGATCCGACATGGAAGTGTCGGAGAACCAACACGACAAGAGTCGAAAATCCAATGCCAAAGTGTCGGATATTCGATGGCGATATAAATATTTTGTTGTCAGCATTTTGTTGATTGATTGCTGTCCGACACATCCATGTGAAATGTCGGATGACGTTGGATTTTGACGTCGAAATTCGGGTTCAAATCCTATTGTGCCTCTTTAGCAACATCATACTTTTCTTCCATTGTTGAAAGTGAAACAACCATTTACAGTTTTGAAATCCAAGTTATTGTTGTTCCACCTATAGTAAAAACATACCTATGGTGCTCCACCTATTGACTTTATCACCCATCATATCTACGTCAACATATCCTTACAAAACAGTGTCTAGACCTCCAAAACATAATGCATGAGAAGTGGTAGCTCTCAAATACCTGAGAATCCATTGTACTTCCCTCCAATGCTATGTACCTAGAATGTTCATATACCTTCTCACAAATCCCACTGCATGTGCAATATACGGTCTTGTGCATACCATGGCATACATCCTGCTGCCAAGCGTTGATGGATAGGGAACCTTGGACATGTATTTTATCTCTTCCTGTGTCTTGGGACACATCTCCTTACTTAGTTTGAAATGGTTGGTGTAATATCCCAAATTTTGACCTAACACTTATGGGCATAAGCCCCATTGATTATGATGTTGCATTGACACTACTACATTTCGATGCAAAATCCGACGGTTACTTCCGACGGCGCGTGAATTTTTTCTTTTAAACCTACCAAAAATCACAAAGATATATTTTTTTTTGTAAATGTGGCCACACACGTCGGTTAAGCGACGGATATTTTCATAACCGTCGCTTAACCGATGGCTCGTTGGTAAAAAAAAGGCCATTCAAACAACTAAATAAATATAGGGCGTGGAACCGTCGCTTAACCGATGGCGCGTTAGTCAAAAAAAACCAAATAGGGCGCGCGGGAACCATTCATTTTTCACTCTTCTCTTCATTTTGTATGTATACGATCTTCATTCGTTTCAGAGATAAAATATGTATCCGTAGTTGGGATTCGTCGTTTCTTCATCGATACCATGTGCCCCGATCGCTCAATATCCTTAGTCAGTCCCACGAATATGTTAAGAGCTGAGCCACATTACCAGACTATACATAGAGTGATCCTATTCTTAGAGAGCAGGCGTTTTCTATTTGTGTCTGGGCTTAGGGTCCTAGTCGTGTTTGAAAGCTGATCTTGCAGCTCCGGCTTTATACTGAGTTATACATATTCCTTCCAGTGGGAATCATCGTTTGGGGGAAGGGTCAAAATGGGTTGGATAGGGGAAGATAAAATAGTGAAGGGAAAGGTGCCATGTTGTTTGAAACAAAGGGGCAATGGACGCCCTTGTTAACAGGATCCTGCATTGCATCATTTAAGGGAGATTTAAAGGCAGGATTCTATAGAATTCTATTGGTTTTAATGGACTTTGGATTGCTATTGCAGGAAAAATAGCCAATTTTATCTGTTTTGGGCGCGGAAGAAATCATAATCATAGCATTCATAAAGCTGTATAGAGATTTGGGTTTCCATAAATAGTTTTCTATTTGTTTTGGACGCGGAAGAAATCATAGCATTTGAGACAAAGCTACATTGATCATCGGGATTCCACAAATGGTATAGCTTTTCAAGAACTTTCGATTGTTATGGCAGGAAACATAGTTATTTTCCTTTGCTTTAGTCAACCTGCCTAAAGAAATCATACAATTCAGCCAAAGCTTTATTCAGATTCTAATCTTTTTTGCAATTTCATAAATTGAAAGTAGCGGTGGGGTGTTGGTAGCGTCCAGTTTGATCATTGCTTAAAAGCTTGCCTTATTATGGCCAATTTTAGGGAAATGTTTGGCACACACCACAACCATTGGGATAGGTAGAAACCCATATGGAGGGGAAATACCAATGTGCTCAGAAAGAATGTCACCGTGAGGTTTTTGGATCTGTATTCCTTCACTGTTGAAGGGACTCTTGATGATGCAAATCTC
>LPNX010783831.1:575475-609466 GCA_001517045.1 Pseudotsuga menziesii | reverse complement strand
ATATATATATATATATATATATGCTTGTTTGTGTTGGGCGTGGACCCTGAAGCACATGATTGATGAGATGTTTTGTGTTGAGAAAGGAGATCTGGAGCACGTGAGTGATTGATTTTTGTGTTGAGTAAGAAGCTCTGGAGCAAATGAGTATCATATTTGTGTTGAGCATGAAGCTTTGGAACACATGAAAATATAATTTGGAAGTGTTCGGCATAAGCCCTGGAGGCTTCCATGTTGATGTTGAGCATAAGATATGGAACATTGGATCCTTGGCCATTGTATCCCTAGGTGTATAGTACAAGTACATCCTAGCATTATTGTTGAGCGAAGAGATCTGGAATTGCACTAAGTTTGTAACTCCCTATTCTTAGCATTGAGTATGGGTGTTGGCGAAAACCCACCAACAAATCCTCGTCGACAGGGGTCCCCACTCCATCAATGCCTAACCAACGTGATCTCTCTGAGCACCAGCCCAGACAAGTTTTACCCTTCCCGAAAACACCCGTAGAGTAGATGAAGTCCCACCCACGATGTTCAAGGGAGAGCTGTCGAAACCATGTTTTCGGCAACAAGGAGGAGGATTGGGGCATCAGAGATTGATCAGCTTAATTGTTAGATCTAGCATAACCATTTATCAGATATTGCAAGACTCATCACAGATCTATATCTTCCATCGGAAATATAATAGATCACATGATTCATCTATTCATCACATCAGTATGGCATTCATCATTCATATAATAGAAAATACAGGAAAAGACATCGCAACAGTATTGCATTCCTCATAAAAGAGAGCAATCGCAGCAAATAAAGGTAGGAAAAGTCATAGTAGTATATGCAAGAGGAACACGGACAACAATGATTGAGCTCAATATCTGCCGTATCATATTATTAACAAATCCAAAACAATAGTCTTCTTTCTCCATATCAAGAGAAAGATCAATCCACAGAGTCACTCATAAATCACCAAAAGGCTCAATCTCTTACTTCAGTCTCGTCCCATGCACATCTCATACGCCTCTGCCTTCTTTTCTTTGCAATTGCAATTCTAATCTATATATAGGCTTGTGCCTTTACATTCAAGGTCCACTTCTAACTAAATTCTAACTAATTTAACCACTAATGACCTATACCCACAAAATATGGTCAAACGATACAAAGATATGCATAAAATATTCAAAAGCGGTTTATTTTCCCTATGTCGCACTCCCTTTGACTTGGGCGGTGTTGCGTGAGCTTGCTCAACCTCCATGGTGCTACACAACTCACTTACCCAAGCCCCTGCCAACAGGCCCCCAACACAGTCTTGTGGCTTGTCCTCAAGCCACGTTGGCTGGCCATGGTGTCTTCCATGACCTTGAAGAGCAAAAACCATCACATATGCATCAATGTGTGACTATTCCCATATTGGCCACAACTGCTTCCTTCAACATCAAGTGTAGCAGAGCTTATCAACCTTCTGGATTTGTATAACCTACAATACCATCATGCTTCAACTTCTATGAATACTACATCATGCTCCATCTGTGATTGCCCTTCAAAAAGTGTCTGGCGGCTC
Organism: Pseudotsuga menziesii; assembly: GCA_001517045.1. Classification (NCBI taxonomy): domain Eukaryota; kingdom Viridiplantae; phylum Streptophyta; class Pinopsida; order Pinales; family Pinaceae; genus Pseudotsuga; species Pseudotsuga menziesii. Next base: position 607,908 of record LPNX010783831.1, on the reverse strand, counting down.
AGTCTGGAGCCCCGCATCTGGCCAATTGGTCCTTCCTTTCCATCAAGCTCATCTCGCATATGTCCACTTGGTTCTTCCTTCCATTCAGGCTCAACCCGCATCTACCCACTTGGTTCTTCTGGGCTCATCCAATGCCACATGAAGGACCCGGTGCCATATTCCTGCAGACTTAGTCAAGTGCAGCAGGAACTCTAGTCCCATCCGGATCCCTCATGGTTGTTGGAGTCAGCACCTCAAACTAACTGGGAGAAACATAGCCAAGGATGATTTTTCCATAGAACTCTATCTCAACCGAGCTAACCCACATACTCATAACTTGTTCATCAAACTATGCTTGGACAACATTCTCATGCATAGGCTTCCCTCTATTCAGGGAGGTCTGCATTACCGCTTAGACCACCACTGCTTTATGCAGTGAAGCTTCCTTCAACAACCCAACCCACATCTACCCACTTGGTTCTTCTGGGCTCATCCAATGCCACATGAAGGACCCGGTGCCATATTCCTGCAGACTTAGTCAAGTGCAGCAGGAACTCTAGTCTCATCCGGATCCCTCATGGTTGTTGGAGTCAGCACCTCAAACTAACTGGGAGAAACATAGCCAAGGATGATTTTTCCATAGAACTCTATCTCAACCGAGCTAACCCACATACTCATAACTTGTTCATCAAACTATGCTTGGACAACATTCTCATGCATAGGCTTCCCTCTATTCAGGGAGGTCTGCATTACCCCTTAGACCACCACTGCTTTATGCAGTGAAGCTTCCTTCAACAACCCAACCCAACTCTTTTGCAACTTATCTCAGTACAATGCCTCCTAATGGGTTCAGAGAGCTACCAGTTTTGAGCTTATAACACCAACTTCGACTGAGCTTCCATCATGACTCATTCAAGTGCATCATTATGCTTGGATCCTTCATGCATGTGCTAAATACGTCGTCGATTCTTCCATCCTGCCATTCAAATTTTCTATCATTAACTTATGACATCAACCATGTTGTCGATTTTTCCACCCTACCTTTCGGATATGCTATCATTAACTTATGACATCATCCATGCCATCGATTCCTTCATTGATAGCCGTTATGGAGTATTGACGACATCCAGTCACTGTCACCAAGTCTCCCATATACTACGATCCATTTTGTCTATCTTGGGTAACCCCATCCTTTGATAGTCGTTATGGAGTATTGTCTATCTTGGGTAACCCTGTCCCTTTTGCATGTCGTGGCCTGATCTTCATAGCATAGCCTCCTGTGGACTCATCATCATGGCCTGTTGCATAACCTTGGTCTAGCGGACCACCTTGTCGCAACCCTCTTCCCTCAATGTAGCCTCCTGCTGACGCACAACCTATTGTTGATCGTACCCCTTTGTTTCAGTGCAACCGTTTTCCATGGCTAACTGGCTATTCTTTGTTGACTCACCTACCTTGTAACCTAATACAGCCCCCCTTTGTGTGCCCACTATACCTCTTGGTACCTATCTCTAGCTGCTCTCTCGCTATTTTTTTTTCTCGCGCAGTGCCTCATACTGTGTGCCCTTCCGCCCCTGTATTATAGGGCTTCAAATGGATACCATTTACAAACTTTGACAACACCGCTCCATCTAAATGCTATAATTGAACTGCACCCCCAAAATTATTTGAGTGAACAAGATACGGGCCTAACCAATGCATTTGTAACTTACCTGGAAGCTTTATGAACTTTATGTCGTATAATAGCACCAAATCTCCTTGGGAAAATTGTTTATTTCTAATGTGGTGATCATGCCACGCCTTCTGTCGATCCTTGTCAACACGTTGCTGGAAGCTCGTGATGAAGTGGTCCTCTTCCAGTTGAAGTAGATGCATTGCTTTCTCCTCAAGTGCCTCTTCATTGCCCATAGCGGTTGTTGCGGTGATGCGCAAGCTAGGAACAATGTACTCCATAGGCATAACCGCCTCTTGCCCATATACCAGTTGGAACGGCATATTCCCTGTGATCCTCTTGCAAGTGATGCAATACGCCCATAGTACCAAATGGATATTTAAATCCTAGTCATCCCGTTTAGCGTTACATACCTTTGTCAACGCGGTTTCCAAGATTTTGTTGAAGGCCTCTACAGTTCCATTTTCTTTTGGATGATATGGGGTGCTTCTCTTATGTTGCACCTGCAACTCCTCTGTCGGTGCTTTTACTGTATGGTTGATAAAGTGGCTACCGTGGTCGCTTATCAATACCTTAAGGCTTTCGAACTATGTCATGATGTTTTCAAAGATGAACTTTGCTGCTGTCGCAGCAGTGCAATCCACAACTGGTGCGGCCTCTTCCCACCTTTTCAGATAATCAGTTGTTATGATGATGTAGCGCGCACTGGTTTGCTTCCCTGACGGGTTGGTTGGACCCACAAAGACCACAGCCCATTTATCAAAATGTTGTAAAGTTACCTATGGTATAAGCGACATCTCATATCGCCACGATGGTTTCCCGACACGTTGACAGATGTCACAGCTCCATGCGTGATCTATGGCATCATTATGCAATGTAGGCCACCATAGCCCAACACGTAGTACCCTGCGCGCAGTATCCCTACCTCCATAATGCTCATCCGCAACTCTTGCATGTGCTTCTTTGAGAATTTTCCCTTGTTCATGAGTTAGAATGCACCGGTGCAGGATCTCATCAGGTCTAAGCTTGTATAATTGTCCTATGATCAATTGGAAGTCTGAATCCTTCACTACCAACTGCTTATTTTGACTAGTTTTCATTTCCTCCGACGCAACTCCGGTTTCCAAGAACTGAATTATCAACGCATAATGATCATCTACGATATAAACTCATCAACAGTTGTGAATCTGGCAATCCATCATCAATATTGGTGGGCTCCTCACTGGTCTCAATGCGGGAGAGATGATCAGTACCAACATTCAGGCATCTTGGTTTCACAATTATTTCAAAGTCAAATTCCTAAAAGAGAAGTAGCTAGCGACATATATTCCCCCCCAACATAGGATTATTGACCAGATACTTCAAAATCGAATGTTCATTGAACATATTGAAGTGACCACCCAAGAGATAATGCATGAATTTCTGCATCGCATATACCATCACCAACCCCTCTCTTTCTGTGGTCACGTAATTCTTCTCTGCAAAGGATAACTTTCTGCTAGCAAAGGCGATAGGATGATCCAGTGCTCCTTCTCCTAGTTGCGCGAGTACCACTCCCAGCACAATGGATGAGGCATCAACATGGACATGAAACTCCTTGGTCCATTCAGGGAACACAAGTATGGGTGCTGAAGCCATCTTGGCCTTCAATGTATTGCAGCTATTTTGACATTCTTGGCAGCATATGAATGCAATATCCTTCTTTAAAATTTTCTCCATGGGCACAGTAATCGTAGCATGACTGTGGATAAACTTCCGATAGTACTCAGTATGCCCCAGTGTCACGTGAAGCATCTTCATATTTGTAGGTGGTGGAAGGCCCAAAATGAGCACAATCTTCACTAGATCAACCAAAATCCCCTGCTTACAAACTATATGACGAATAGTATCCCAAATGTTGCACAGAAAATGCACTTCTTTGCATTCAACATGATCTAATGTTGTCAACACCTTTCCAGCATCAAGCATAGGTTTTCCAAGTGATCCTTGATTAATCCATAGACTGTCCAGTCATCCATATATACTTGTAGGAATTTCTAGATAAAATATTTAAATGTAGCAACGACAACCCGAGAGAATACCACAAGTGCATTCTTCAGCCTGAAGGGAATTATTGTGTACTGAAAGCAACCCCATTCGGTGACAAATGTGGTTTTGTGGCGGTCTTTCTTTACAATTCTGATATGGTGATACCCAGAAAATACATCTGTGAAGGAATACATTTCTTAACCACCTAATACCTCAAGAACCTCATCTGTAAATGGCATTGGAAAGGGATCATGCGTGCAAGCATCATTCAGCTTCCTTAGATCGACACAGATTCATATTTTCCCAGTCTTTTTGTCTTGAACCACCATGGGACTTATCCATTCTTATTCTTCAACCAACTCGATAATCCCTGCATCTAGCATCCAATCAAGTTCAACCTTGACCCTTTCTTTATATCATTTATTCAAGCGGTATGGCCTCTGTCACGCTGGTTTTGCATTTGGTTTTAACGGGATCTTCATTTCCCCTAGGCCACCCAATATCCCCTTCATTTCTGAAAATTTCATTGGGAACAAATATTGAAACTCATGCAGGAGATCTGTGATCTTTTCCATAGTCTCCTTGTCCCAGTAGTCTCCAATATTAACAAATTTTGGATTCTCCACCGTCCCAGTATTAACTTTCTTAATCTTCAGTGGTTGAGTCATGGGATCCGTCGGCACATCCGGTGTTGCAACATCTTGACTTCCTTCAGTCTCTAGAATATTAATGTTGTGCAACTCATCATCATATTCTGGCTCATCAGAGAGGTTGTATCATTCCATCATTGATTGCAGGTGGCAATGCACATGTGGGTCCGCATGATATGCAACTGGGACCACTTTAAAGACTATGTACCAAATGATCTGTAGAGCATTGTAAACTTCTGCATTAGCCTCTGCAAAGCTAAAGGTATGTGCAAAGAAAATAGTCAGCTCCTCCCAGGTGGTAATTTCTCTACGCAGCTCAACTGATATGTACCAAGACCATGGCATTTCATCCAATGTATGAATAAAACCATTGAATAAAAGCATGGATCCACTCATCCTTGGGTCACGATGCCCACAATGTCTGGCATTCCCTCATATGATTACAAGGGTTATTCTGTCCATCATACCTCCCAGTGTGATATACCTTCATATGGCCCAAGTGCACTGTCATCAATCGTTGACATTGTCCCTATTCATGAATGGTCACCTTATGAACCACCCACCAGCATGCTAGAGTGGCCTTCAATGCTTCTCCTAATGCCAATAAGCACTGAGGACCATCTACCTTTGCTTCAAACTCCTTAAGGAACCCAGATAGTTCTGTTCATCCTTATTATGTTGGAAACTCAATGAACTCAATCGCGACATGGATCAGTGACTACATGATTATCCCGCACTTTCTCAGTGATACCTCATGCAGCTGGTTTTGCAAATTTTCTAGCACATCATAAGAATCAGAGGACGCAGAGCTAGCACTGGGCCAACCCAGTTCTCCATCTGCAATAAGGTGGATGTAATCCTTAGAGATATTGTAATTGTGATCCCATTCTCTCACGAATTCATCTTTGACTGGTTCAATATAGCACCTTCCTTCATTTGGATCCATCAGTGCAATGACTCAAATATCTTGGTTCTCAAATGTCATCAACAGCTTCTTAAAATTTATCATGACCATGCTGTCATTGGACCATCCAATCCCGAACAACATGGGATAGGAGCCCCCTCCATCAACAACTTTGATTACATCGAAATCAGCACTAGTCCTCATACCTTTGACATCTACAACCAAATTTGACACATGACCGATCGGTTGAACTTTGGCCTGATTAGCCAACCTCAGTTGTACTGGGGACCAACCAAGCTTCGAATACCCCATCTTTTTCCATGTCTTTTTCTTCAGGATGTTCACATCTGACCCAAGATCCAGAATAGCCGAATCAACTTCGTAGTCCCCAATATGGATGTTCATCTACATTTCTTTACCCATCTTTTTCTTCTGTAAAGAATTTACTGTAGAATCTGGCAACTCTTTATCCAACCATTGTAGCAACTTCTTGATCCCAACCAGACCATCGGGATCTTCTGCCAGGGATAAACAAATCTAGAAGAACCGTTGTAATGTACCATACTACTGCGATGGTCCAGCATCTAACGAAGAACCAAAAGCAGAAGGCATGCCAAAAATAGGTGTCTTACCAAGTTTTCTTCCAAGCGCCTTGCGAGCTTCGAAAAAGGTATCTCTCTTAGTCGTGATATCAAACTGTGCTCTCTTCTTTCCAACCAATCACACTTGTGGTTGTGGTCCATATTCCCCAGTCATCGCACTTCCTCAAGTAACAATCCTGACATCAACATCCTCTCTCTGCAGTTCTTCTAGAATGGTCGCAATCGTCGAACCTTGATTCTGGTTCTGTGGCGGAGTCTGATTTGATGGTGGATTTTGGTTCTGCAGTGGGTTCATAGGATGATTGATATTCTAATTTTGTACTAGAATTTGGGGCTTCCCTTGATTCTATATTTGTTGATGGTTCTATATTTGATTCTAGACCTAATTCTGATTTTGTAACAGTGGAACATTGTCATCCTACCATCACCCAATCAACTGAGGATAATTTTGAATGGTATGATCATTCACAATGCAGTAGATGCATTGAAAATGGGTAAAATATCTCTGATAGTGGCCAGATGTCCCACAGTTTTAACACTAGATTGATGCATGACCTCAGTTGAAACCTCCTCTTCCTATGAATCCAAATCCTCCATGGTATCCTCCTTGCTGCAGATATTTTGGTTGAGCTATCTACTACTGATACTGGGGTTTCATCATTTGTTGATGTGGGGGATTCAATTGTTGCTGAATGTAGTGCACTGCTTGGACATACTACTACTGTGGTGGATCATTTGGGGTTTGAGTGTACTATGGTGTCATCGCAAAATGCGGCTGAGGTGCAGCCTGTGTCTATGTTTGCGATGGAATAGACTGCATCTATGGTGGCGGCGTGTACTGGACTTGAGGTGGTGTATGTATCACCTGTGGCTGCTGCATCATGCGAGGATCTTCACCTTTCACAAAATATGCATCATAGGTCCACTCTTGAAGCAAATAATAGGCTCGACACTCCTTATCCTCTTGCCCCACTGAGTGATAGAAGGTGCAATATAAGCTTGCTAGCTTCGTAACCCTTTTCTGCATGTAGGTACAATCTTCATATCGATGCCCATATACTTGATATATGAAACATCACGACACATTTCCGCAACTCAATGGGTTCGATGCTCCTGAGAGTAGATAATTCTAAAATGAAGGACAAGTATCTTTCATTTGTCCATCCACGTGACACCGAGTACACCAAAAATCATCATGTTCATCTTCTGCCTTCTTGATATCCTATAGTTGAATTGCCAGGTTCACCAACTGCGCCTGGATTTGGTGCACACTGACAACAGTTTCTCCAATAGGTGAAGCTTCTAGGTTCATCGCAATTTCTAGAGCCTTGCTCTGTGTCGCGATATTTGTTGCATTAATGGGTGTAGGATATGAGGGACCAGTGTCACAATGAACCATTGTTTATGTTGAACGTCACTCATATCGAAGCTAACCCGTGCCATCAGAGTCTTAAACCTCTGATCAAAGTCCCAAACCATCTTGTTATGGAATTGGTTGATTTCCTTAAGCTCTGTAATGTACTGTGCTTGATATTTTGGTTTCTTGAATTCTTCAAGCAGTCCCTTACGAATCTCATCCAAGGTCTTTGCCGCGGTCCCCTGCGGGACCAGTATGAATCTCATGTACCAATTGAGCACATGACCTTGGAGGGTGGTCACTCACTGGCCTTTCTTTACATCCTCATCGGTATTCTATCTAGAAGTACACACTACCTCACATAAGAATTGATACTGTTCTGGGTCATCAATGGAATTTCCATGGAACATAGGTAGCTTCATATCGTCTCCTACCATCTTAGACCCTCTTCCTACAGATGCTTCTTTGCTACTAGATCTCGCTTAGCACGTCGGATACGTCAACGTAGATTATGTATATTTTCCTGATGGTGGAGTAGTGTATGAAGGTGTGGACACATTGCTACCGGGGTTTGACCTTGCTGCCACCCTGGGCGTAGCCTTGGTCTGCTCATCCTCTTCGTTGTTGTAGGGACTCTTTGTCCCGTGTGGTTGTCCTTCATGGTCTTGCATTTCGATCGCAACAGGACCTCCTATCCTTTGCCTCTTATCTGCTCTAAACCTTGCTCATCCCCTTATACAATCACTCCCTTCCTCGGCTTCCCTCACAGTTTCGACGAAAATTACACCCATCTACCCCTTATATTTCCATTCGTCGCCCCCCTTCTATCGTAGTGTTCACAGTCTCCACACACGATATTCTTACTAATCAAGGTGCATATTTAGTATGCCCTTTTCAAAAACAAGCATCTTGATTGACAATTGCAGAGACATCAAGAACCTACCTCATGGTCTGTTGAAAAATTCTCATTCTGATTTTTTGTAGGACTTGTTGGTAGTCAACCGTGAACTTAGAAATCTATCCTTTGAGAATAATGTCCAACCAGACTTCAACATCCTAGGATTCCTTATTTTTAGTTTCTTGGAGTTGTTGAATTAGCTCGAGGTTCTAGGATGTCGGCCCTCCTCCCTGGAAGTTGCGATTTTTGTAGGTGAATCGCGCCAAACACTCGTAGAGTATGACATGAAACTCATAGAAAAACCATTCATGAGGACCGTAGGGAATGTATCTCACCAACCATGTGTCTGTCATCAACTTTGGATTCTGATTCTCGACTTCGGTGAACTCTTGCAGTCTTAGGTCAAACTAATCTTTGATCTCTAGTTTCATCAGATGCCACAAGATATCCTCCTCTTCAGTCACAATGAGGTCCTGACAATGAAACCATTTGTTGGCGAAAACCCACCAACAAATCCTCATTGATAGGGGTCCCCACTATGTCGACACCCAACCAGCAGGATCTCCCTGAGCATCGGCCAAAATAGGTTTTACCCTGCCTGGCAACACCCGTAGAGCAGATGAAGTCTCACCTGAGATGTTCGAGGGAGCTGTCGGAACCACATTTCCCGCAGTAAGGAGGAGGATTGGGGCATCAGATATTTATCAGCTTAATTATCATATCTAGCAAAATCGTTTATCAGATATTGCAGGATTCATCACAGATCTATATCTTACATCGTAGATCTAACAGATTGCATCATTTAGCTATTCATCATAGTAGTATAGCATTCATCATTCATACAACATAAAACATAGTAAAACACATCCCAATGGTATTGCATTCCTCATAAAATAAAGCCATCGCAGCAAATAAATATAGGAAAAGAGATAGCAGTATATGCAAGAGGAACACGGACAATAGTGACTGAGCTCAATATCTGTCATATCATATTATTAATAGATCCAAAACAAGAGTCTTCTTTCTCCAAAGCAAGAGAAAGATCAATCCACAGAGTCACTCATAAATCACGAAAAGGCTCAATCTCTTACTTTAGTCTCATCTCAGCCTCGTCGACAAGGGTCCCCACTTTGTCAACACCCAAATAGCGCGATCTCCCTAAGCACCGTCCTAGAAATGTTTTACCCTACCCAGCAACACCCATAGAGTGAATGAAGTCTCACCTGAGATGTTCGAGGGAGAGCTATCGGAACCACATTTTCGGAAGTAAGGAGGAGGATCGGGGCATCAGGGCTTTATCAACTTAACTATCATATCTAGCAAAACCATTTATCAGATATTGCAGGATTCATCATAGATCTATCTCTTCAATCGCATATCTAATAGAACACATAATTCAACTATTCATCGCAACAGTATGGCATTCATCATTCATACAATAGAAAAGACAGGAAAAGACATCGCAACAATATTGCATTCCTCATAAAACAGAGTGATCGAAACAAATAAAGACAGGAAAAGTCATAGCAGTATATGCAAGAGGAACAAGGACAACAGTGATTGAGCTCAATATCTGTCATATCATATTATTAACAGATCCAAAACAACATTCTTCTTTCTCCACAACAAGAGAAAGATCAATCCACAGATTCAATCTCTTACTTCAGTCTCATCCCATGTACATCTCATACACCTTTTCCTTCTTTTCTTTACAATTGCAATTCTAATCTATATATAGGCTTGCGCCTTTACATTCAAGGTCCAATTCTAACTAAATTCTAACTGATTTAACCACTAATGACCTATACCCACAAAATATGGTCAATCGATACAAAGATATGCATAATTTATTCAAAAGCGGTTTATTTTCCCTCCGTTGTGCTCCCTTTGACTTGCGAGGTGTCACATGAGCTTGAGCAACCTCCATGGTGCTACTCAACTCACTTACCCAAAACCATGCAAACAATGGGCTCTAGTAAGCGCTAGGAGTTACTGAAAATAATTAATGAGTCCCGAGTGAAAACAACTCGAGAAAAAATATTGATCTCATCATACTTATCTATAAGTGATTAAATAAAATTTTGAATTTCTGTATTCTCATCAAGTACTAAAGAACTACCATGTTATACAAGGAAATCCAACATGCAAGGATGTTTATAGTTTCCAAGCCTAGTAGACCTAGCCATCTACCTGATGACCTTAATGAAGAAAGTGTCGTAAGTCTAAGGATCACAATATGTGATACCCCAAGACAAATGGTATATTATTATGTATTTTATACATGGTATGTATAAGGAATAAATATAGTAATAATATTAATAATGTGAGAGAGAAGGAAAAGTTTCGTCTATTACTATTATTACTAAGATAAAAACTAAATAGTATAAACCTATAAAAGTCAATTTAGGAATTATCAAAAAGTTCCTAGGTTAAATATTAAAAGCACTAAATTAAATGAAAAGGTTTAAATCAAGAAATGAAACAATTATTGATTTAACTGCCCCTTTGACTGAAAATTCTGTCTATAAAGTCCCAAGCCAAAGAGAGGCTTGGGAATCTCATCATCTCTTTTTGGAATCATTATTATGCCTGCTAATTCTCAAGAGAGAGTTCTTGGACAACATTCCCCTAAGAGGAAGAAGGAGAACTGATCCGGACCTGATATACAAACTAGGGCAGCCTCACCTTAGGAGCTCTAAGTTACTTGCATGTTGGAACTAGCTCAAGGGGATCTGGATTTAAACTAGGAATGGTTATGGGTCCTGGTTGGGTGGAATGTGGTAGTTCCCAAGTGATTCAGTCATCTAACACACAGGTCAAATCTTCCTATGAATTGTTTAATACTGGTTAATTGAGTGTGCAGGTTTCAGCCATTAAAGGAGCTTCAAATCTTTAGGTATGAGGTTCTGGACTGCCTATTTCATTTCCTAGATTAAAGTGCTGGCTAGATTATGGCATGGTTTATATTATACGATCTGACCCTAGATGTTTTGTTTTTCCCTATCAAAATTCCTTGAAGGGTTTACATTCTAAATTATAAACCCTAGGATGAAAATGTATTCTCTATGCTAGAATTATCAAAGGGTTTTGATTAATTTAAGTTTATCTCTGCAATTTAATTCTATTTTATATATTTATCAAGGGTTTTGCGCTTTTAGTTTACTTATGTTCTATCTTTGATGCTTAAACTATGTGCTCCTACAAACTACATATTCTTTTCAGATTAAGTACATAGCTATTCATTGACCTATATACTCTATTGACAGATTTCATATTGTTAGCAAAGGCATCTTATATTTAAAAAAAAAATACCAGTCCAGATCTAGGTTTCAATTATATTTATAAACTAGAGTAAATTTATTAAAAGAACCTAGTAAGATATAATACACACACGCACACACACACATATATATATATATATATATTAATAAGTATGAAAAGAATTATATTTCTAATATATCAAAACTATAATTACATCTGAGGATAACATTTAAACATCGCATACTAGAGCTAGGATAAGAACTAGCTAAGACCTTTTAAGGTCTATATAATTAAAAATATACCATTAACCAAATCATTTCCCCATTAAAACTAAACATTATCATAAACAATAAATTTATTAACATTACGAAGCAGTAGCTTAAATAAAAAATTCCAAATCTATCATATTGAAATCGACATAAACAAAAATCACATGTCTTAATATTACCTACAACAAGCATCTAATAATAATCATAGTATCGCTATGATGTCAATTTACAAGCGATTTACTTAAACAAGAGATCCCAGGATCAAATCCTGTGGACATTTCAAATGCCAAATCGCATACCATAAAAAACAATGACCCTTATTTAAAAAATCCCAAAAACATTAAAATACACCATAAATTATTTAAACAATACAAAGTAATTATACAAGAGATTGCATGATCGAATCCTGTGGGCACTTAAGCCCCAAATCACAACCATTATAAATAGTAATACCTCATTTTTTTATAAACAACGACCATGATTCAAATCTTGTAGATTCCTTCTACATTTTATAAAGCCACGCTATACACAGTTTTTATGCAGGATGTAAATAGTAAACAAATTATTAACATAGAGGTCATAAGACCCTTACCTTCACCTACGTTGTCATCCATGGCCTCAGCCCCATCAGATAAATCAACAAAAAACAAAAAATAAATAACCATTTCAATGCTTTTAGCAAAGATTGCCCGTGCAGGGTTTACACCCTCGGTCTTTTTTTTTTTTAAATTACACATTAAATAATAGCACAGTAAGAATTCACCCATCTAAGCTATCACAGCTACCATGGAGAGTGCTCATGCCATCCACGGCATGGCCCCAAGCCATACACTATCACCAGTTTACATTCCTACAACTAAAGCAAGTAGTGGAAGCAAATCTACACAGTCCAATCCACGAAGGCGAATGCCACATAAAACACAAGTATAATAACCATTGGAATAAATGCATCATAAATACATTTATAAATAGTCTTATAATCCATCACCAAGTTTACACAATCACCACCATCAAACATCACACCATTCCAAGCAATGGTGCTTCCATTGTTTTCAACATAACCAAACATTAAGTAAATACACAGAGCCTATGAAAATTACTAAGGCTCTCTTCACTACTAAATAGCCCATAAATAATTACAAACCCAAATCATTAAACCTAGACCTGAAGGCCAATGAAACCCCACAATAAACCTGAAGGTCTGTTGCTGCACACAATGCAGAGTTATATTGGAACTAGATTCCATTAAACCCCAACCATGATGAAGATAAACTCATTCTTAAAGCCAAAAGGTGACAAGGACTTGTTAGCAGGCTTACTATATGGTATGGCATCACCCACGACTTACATTTGAGCTTTGAACCATTCCGCTCCTCACCAACCTTGTCACCTGCAACCAAAAGACAATGAGATGGATGAGAAGTATGAAATCGTGAGAAAGCCACAAACCAACAACATGTTGTGAAACCCAAATGAAACCATATATTTTTCTAACCTGGAAGTCACCTTCACCATGTTGTGCAGAGGCAAAAGAGAAAGAAACAAAACTACACAATGACCAAACCTCGTCGTGGAGCCAAACCCTACATTTGACTGCCACACTTCCCAATGACCATTAATGGTGCCAGCCTATGGTCCATTAACAAATCCCAAACCCACTTCTCTATAGTTTTTAATCGGTCCAATATCGATTGTCTTGATTCCATGTGATGGTATAAACCCCTTATGAAAAGTAATAAACCCTATGTGCTATGTTATAAATTCGCCACCCCAAGTTTAATACAAACTTTAGGATATCATATACATCACCTACGATAGGTTTACGCCTTAGGAATATGCTCTTCAAGCTCTTTAGACTCTAAGCCTAATACCATGGCATATGCAATATGCCATAGTACGTTGTTAAGAATATGCCAAGTTTCTCTTTTAACCAAAGATTTATGAATTTGTAAAAGCATAAGATGAAAGTGTAATTTGATTACTTTTCATAAAATAAACATGTAATACAAATATTCTAGGATATGAATAGCTAATAATAGCTACACTATGAATAATAAATGTCACTTAGATAACCGGTCTATGTCATTTAAATGATAAATGTGGTAGTGACCTTGTCACTAACCCAAGTATGTAAGGAACAATAATAACAACTAGTAGGTGTCACTAGCTGCAAGTATGAGTACTAGTGATCAAGATGTTCAGTACTCCGTAACAAGTTTTTCGTCGCTAAAGTACACCTGCATATAAACATGTTAAGAGTGCCATAGTTCAACAGAACTAAGTAAGCCCGCTAGAAGAGTAGAAACATTTACCTCTCAGGCAGTTACATGGGAGAACTAGTCCCGCCACTCCACCCACTTGGGTTCCAAAAACAAAGTTAAGTTAGAATCAGGTATACAATGGTAAACATATGAAAAATGACAATGAAGTACATAATCAAAGTATTTAACATACACAACAATGCGTAACTGTAATAATAGCATAGTAATTCAACATTACAGCACCATAAGTAGAAACAAGAAACACAGTAATAATCATAACTTAAGCAAGGAAGTAGGACGTAAGAATATCTTACGACAAATCAGCAGTACAATAGAGTACGACACATTCCGCAAGTTCAATGATGTCCAGAATAGGTAGAGTTTAACTAGCCTAATAATAAAAACTATTTTCAATTTTTAGGGGCATTACAAGTGGTATCAGAGCCCAGTTTCAACACTAAGAGACCAATGGGCGTACCAAATGTTTGCTGCAAAGAAAATAAAGTATGTTTCTTTTAAATATGTTTAACTAACAGAAATTTTCCTGTGATTTAAAATTTGCAATTTCAGGAAATTTTTACAAAACATTTCAGATCATGAACACTGAAGAAGATGACAGCCGGCAAGGAAAGATGAAAACCCCCACCCAAGAAGTAGAACTGGTGGTGGAACTAAATAGTGACATTTTGAAGACCATACACAGCGTTCAAGGAGAATTGCAAAGTTTCATAGAAGATATTCTGAATGAAAGAAAAGAACAACAAATCCATTAATGAATCATTATCGAGAAATATGACGGGAGGAAGCCCGCAGAGGAAACCCACTCATTTCACAAACAAGTTCAAAAGGGAACCTTACCATAAACAGTCCAGCAGCCCAAGAGAAGAAGAAAACAAGGAGCATACCCTTGAAGCTCTGGAAGGACATCATCACAGCCGTTCCAGTGATGACTCTTTTTCTCCATGCAGGAAGAGACAAAGAAATGATGATAACCTATAGGGGGGGTTCAGAAAAATAAGAGCCCCGACCTTGTTGATAGGCCAAATTGGCACAATAGTCAACTAAGAGACAACCCGATCCAAAAGTTTTCAAATATGCCCTTAGTCGTAAGGTAGCTGTCTCTGACGGGATTAAGGCCTCGTTACCTTCCCTAAATTACTCCCAGCTACGGGAAAAGACCTAAAAGAAAAAAATGAAGCTACTATTTATTAACTAAACCTATAGTACACCTATGAATATGCAAAGAAAACTGTTACTGAGTTAGTTGATATATTACACGACTGATAACTGGAAATTAATCTTGTTAACCAATTAATTTATAAATACAAGAATAAATAGTTAATTAAATATTAACAAACTCAATCAATTACGTAAATGCATTATAAACATATGTTCATTCATAACAAGATTGAAAGATAACCTAGCAAAGTATACATGTAAAATCTGATTCAATATGTTTTCTGTAAATTAAATAAAAACTACCATTAATATATCCTAAATATCCTATCCTGATCAGGAGCATGGAAATATTAACCCTGGAATCAACTTGCCAATAATGCTACTGTGCAGGCATTCCTAAACACATCAGAATAAATTTTGAGATTTAAACAGGACAACACAGTGAACAAGTATATCACATATATTATGATGATAACATTAGAATTATTACATGACGTAAATTTGCAAATTAAACCAGCATAAATCGACAGTTAAACATAATGCTTCGGAAAATTTCTTTAAAGAAATATAACAAAACATAAAGACTGTAAAAGGAAATAACAAGATCAAACGATATCATAAATACATTTCCCTAGTATAAATACTGCAAATATATTCATAAATATCACCAGTCAAAAAGTGCTGCAACTGCTAACAAGAAATTGTCTTTAGCCAGAGGAAATGATTAAAGTGATCTTGTCTAGCCCCTTTTCCCAACCATCGACCCCTTTTACTCTTCCCAAAGAATTGTTTAAATAATATTTCTTGGGAAGAGATTAGTCGTTAACAAATCATGCTGAACATAGAAATGTTTTGAAAAAATCAAGGGGACCGAGATACTTTAGACATATCTCTTAAAAGGACACCTATGAATTTGACTTTCAAAAAGTCACTCAAAATATGAACATTGAATATTTCATCACCATATGAATCACAACTGCTTCCTCCAATCTAGCCATGAATGCTCCACATGCTCCTTATCTCCATAATCCTCGAATCAACCTGTTTAATAATCAAAACAACGATATCAGAAAACAATAATGAGAGAAGAATTTATACTTATCATCATTGTCAGGCCTAACTTCTTTTTTTTTTTAAAGGATGCAAGAGAGTTCAAAGGAGGCTGATCCTTCAGATCCAACATAGTTTGAGCTACAGAGGAGGTTAGAACGTTGATTTGATCCAAATACAAAAAACCCAGGTTCATTCTATCTCATACTTTTCTTGTTTTGTATTCATATCATTCTCAGAATCAAAATTGACTATTCATACCCATAACCATTTCATATACATTCATGAAATTCATTATAATAATCGAGTTAACAATTGAATATAGTAATTTCAACTCAGCCATTTGTTAACAAAGTAAGAACAATATGAAGATAATCATTTCTGTCACTTTCAACAAGACTGTGATTCATCAAAATCAGGCATACTCAATCATTTGTTTCCAGAATCTTGTTGAATATCTGATATCGAAATCTATAAAAAAACAGAAACAAGACTCAAATGCTCAAGATTGTATTTTAAACAAATAGCATAATGATTTCCAATAGACTTGATTCAAATGAAAACGATTCAAAATAGACATCTGTTTTTGCAATCATCTTTTGAGTCACGGTCATAACAGAAACTAAATCAAGCATAATGGTAAACATTCCAGAATTGAACCATTGTAACAATCATGTATTATGTTCACTCATGAAAACATTCTGAGACTTAAAACCAAAGATGAATAAACCGGTTTCATACAAGTATGAATATCTCGCATTAGATCATTTCCAAGAATGATGGTAATGTCATTGACTTTCATAAATTTGTTCAAATGAATCATTGTTTCTAGATTTGATAAAGTGTAAATAAACCCTAAGAGTATTCCACTTTCTCATGGTTCAAGAATATTAAACATGCCCAGAATGAATGATGGAAGGAATTCTGCATTATTTAATCATTATAACGATACATGACTCGCTCGATTTTAGGAAGATGTGACTGAATTTTTTCCAAAAAAACGAGTCAAAACCTGAGTTCATTTCAGACTTTTCAACAAAAAAAAATGGAAACTTATTTCCAGAAACAAAATGGATTATGTTTTAACAAGAAACTGGGCTGTCCTAGCAAGACTTCCTGAATGGGTATCTTTTGAATAAGCACGCAACAGATATCGAGACCCTAGCATTCAAAGAAACCTTTGTTTGATGATATAATATGGACAAGATCCTCGAAAACGAAGCCTAGGGATGACCATAATTGTTTAGCAACAAACTGTAACCTGAATTTCAGTTTCAAGCAAATACATTCTCAATCTGGAATTTAAAACTAAACCTTGAAATGTTTTCATTGATGAATACGCTTTTCAATAGATCATTCTCAAACTCTATTGATCTACTGAGACTGAGAAATTCAGAAAGAATTGGGACGCATTACCAGAAATATATAAATCAATCACAGAGATTGCAAGAACACCTAGAATAGTAAGTAATTCACACTCGTTTCCATTCATCTTTGCTGGTCACTATGCTCACTGTGGACATCCACAAAAACCATCCACAAAATAAGGTGCTTCCTTAAAGGGGAATCTTCAACCAAGGGAGGAACCCACGCAGAAACTCCGAAAAGAAACGATATTCTTTATTAAAACTGAAGTATGTGCTTTTGAAAAGGGATGTGCTTGATCCATAGATCTCAGCCCATCCTTACTAAATCTATACGAAAAAGGCTACATTGAAATTAGCTTGGGCTACCTTGACAAGAGAAATAAGCACAGCCTTATGAAAGGAATGAAATATTAGGAGCCGTTCTCTTTCTCTTTAAAGCCTACATCTTATCGGTTGAAGGAGAAATTGAAGCTCACTTATTATCTGTGTTCAAGAAGCGAACTAGACTAAGCTTAGGCCCATCTGGCAGCCGATCCAAGGGATGTGGAGCCCTTATCCTCCCACTGAAAGGAAGGTGAAACCCAAAGGTCTCGGGTGTTTCCGGATTAACAAAGCCAACCCACCTTAAAAATATAGGGAAGGGGTTTAGAAATGGAATGCTTCCCCTCCTGTCTCTCTCCATTTAATGTAAAAGCCTCTTCATTCCCACCCGTCCGATGGAATGGAAGTATTGGGACAGGCAGATCAATATTGCTCATGCTCCAATAAATATTTTCTGGACCGGTTTCTAAACCTAGACTCGTTAGTGTAAGTGTAGCAGGAAAATAAATAGGGGCCATATACCATTAGAATAAAATCAATGCAGCGTCTGTAGATGTATTTGCTCATTGGAACGTGAACTGCAAGACCTGCTAGTGATAACCGCTCCTTAGTAACGCCCTTAATCATGAGTTTGGAAATGGAACTCGAATAAGATCTCGAATCTCTCTTTGGCCCATCCGATCCAAGGCGTGTGCACCTACTATTAGCCCAACACAGAAAAGATGATCATTGTCTTGAAGAACAAAATTCAGCTTACCTGAAACGATTCTTGTATGAATTCAAAATTTGAACCAATTCAGCAAAAATCAGCGACCAACCAAGCTATGAGACACTGATCTTCGAAGAAAATGGAACCAGCAACCAAAATGGGTTTTCCAGAAAGACCAAACTAAACCCTTCTTCTCAGAATTAGAACAAGTCTCAGAGTTTTGAGAACCAAACTCCAGACAAGATGACTTATCTGTTCACTCCACAGTGTCCTTAGGAGTACGAACAATGCACAGACCAATTCAAAGATGGATAGCATGGGAATTGTCAGATGTGTTACGCAGACCAGAGTCATGGAATCAAGAATTCAAAATTGAAATAGAGTTTAATCAAGACGATACTGTGTGACCCAGATTGAGAAATACTCAATCAAACCCCAGGGATCAATGCGACCAGTCCAATTCCTTATACTTGGCAAAAAAAAAACCTAAATGTTGCTAAAGTTTCACGATGGACAGAGCTGATGCTAAGGCAATATGTTGTGACAAATACCGAACAATGGAACCCTAGCTCATTTTTAGAGCACAAAGACTCGACAGAAACAGAGCTCTACATGTTTCCATACTCAAAAATGAAAAATGGGTGAGTCCAAAACACTATACAATGAAATGACCATTATGAGGTTTTCGAGACATATAATTTCCTGTCACATACATCATGTGGTGCGTACTGAGACTACCATACTTCCATTAAGTAGCTTCGTATTCTAAGAACAGGTGGTAGTGAAACAGTTGATAAGGTGACAACTTATGGGATCATATCATTATGAAGGTCTAGACGTGTCATATCTACAATGTTTAAGTCATGTCGAATAATTACACATAAGGAGATAGTAGATATCCATTGAAACGAGATTCAATATGCCAAGCAGTAAAGACAAGTCGAATGAAACGAGAATTTGATAATGTTAAGGAACCATAGGATATCAAATGGAAGGAATGACAAACAAATAGGGTAAAGATAGAATGGTTAGAGTATTTACATAATATTTTAATCATTATCTAAAATCCTTCACAGAATTTTGATAATGAAATTATTAAATATTTTAACCACAATTTTTTGATATACTTTTATGACTCGACTGCCTTTTCATTAGGTTTTATCATTCAAATGTCCTTCTGATTAATCCTATGTTTCCATGAAGAATTGATCATCTCTTGGTTGAGACACACTTTGAAACAATTTTTTGAAATTTTTATCTTTTCAATGATAAGAATCAAAAGAAAATAATTACAAAATCAAAACCAAAAAGAATAATAAAAAAAATACCAAGAGAAGAGTCTCGTATGATAAATCTGTAGCTAAAAGCTATAGAAATGAAATCTGTAGCTACAGAAATTTAGAATTTTTCAAAATTTTACTGGTGGGTTCCCTTTCCTTTGTAGCTTGGAAAGGGATATTGTTGGGAGGCCAACAAATGGCGACTCACGGGGTGAAGCAGTTATCTCTGTACAAACACACCAACTGATCAGATATCTTGAAGCAAGAAGAAAATACTGCCTTCAAATCAAATTAAAATTCTTTAATACAGAAATCAGAAAACTGTGTCCTTTTGATAACACTAAATGTCAGATTATGCTTTGATTTCAAGTCTTTATGATTATCCAAAGATTACTTTCAGGAATAGCACGAATTTTAAATTTTTTTTGGAAAATTCAAAACTTGGAAAGAAATTAGCTCTTGGAATTCAAAGAACTTCTGATAACTAACCAGCATTTATAGATTTAGTCCCAATACTACAGTTCTATCCCTTCAGGCAGCATGCGTCCATAGCCTCGAAAGGGTTAACTTTTAACCGTCAATCCCAACATTCTTGTCCCAAGATAAAATTTCAACATATGAGCATTTAGGTCTTCTGAAATTATTAAGGGTAAGCAGCATTGGAAACTCTTTACGAGTATGGGATGACTTATGGATTCTTATAGTTTTGTACAAATATGGTACTTATGAATTGGAATCCAAATTGGTCACAGACGGAGCCACTCCAGCCAGCAGGCGTCCATAGCCTCGAAAGGGACCATCTTTTAACCCTTTTTACCCAATGGCTTATATCCCTGGACAAATAAATCGAAGAAGGTTTCATACCCAAAATCTTGAGTGCTAATCTATTTAAAGATCTGCATCTTATAATGCGGGAACGTATCTAGAAACTCTTTACGAGTAGGATAGCGTAAAGGACCTAGAGATTGTTGGTTTCGTATTTGACTTTCAATTATTTTCCCAAAGCTGATTTCTGACTGAGTAATGATATTCTTAGTAAGGATGAATTCGTGATTTATTAATTTCAACAAATATGGGGATAATGATAAAAGAAATAAAACACAATCTCAGTCTTTGCCTAGTGTTCATCTTTTCTTCACAACAGTTTCAGTTTCTTGTGTAGATTTTTCAAATCTGAAATGAAGACATTTTTCTAATAGCTTGATTGTTTTCTGCAATCAGATTGTGAGCTTGTGACAAAGACAGCTTCCCAAAATTTGAATATTTTCTGGTTTTGAAGAAGTCAAAAACAAAAATTCAGCAGAAAATAAAGAAAGAAAATCAATCAAAATATTTACAAAAATACGATCTATACAGTATCTACAAAAGTTTACTTTCAGCAGGTTACTGAAAGTAAGTTTTCAGAATTTTTCCATTCATTGGATAAGTTCAGAATCACCCACCAGTGTTTTCTTATTAAAAATAACTAAGACCAAATGTAAATCAAAGTCTCCTAATTATGGGACTAACTTATAGAAAAGTTAGCAATGACAATGCTTGTTTTCTTAATAAATCACGAGGGGTTTGATTTAACAAGGTCTTATTTGAAAAGAAAGAAAGAAGACTTGTAAAAGGTCAACTACAGTTTTGCAGTTATGAGATCAAAAATCTTCATTCAAAACATTCCATATCAAATTTTTATAATTTTACAATTAATAATATGACTGGGACATGAATATTTTTGGAAATAAAAATAAAGAAAAACAAAAAATGAGAGAGGGTAAAGAATATATCCTTGTAGATGTTCATGGCTGTCTCATTTTCAGCTTCAATACTTTTGTTATCTTCATACCTACATTTATTGAAGAGAAACAAACATAAATTAATCTAAATTATAAAACTAATCTAAACTAATAAAATAAAATATATACAGACTAAGTAAATGTGTATTTCCAATGAAGCCATTCGCATAGCTTGAAACCTGCCAAATAAAACAAGTCATGTATGAGTATTGGAAATTTGAATGCTTTAAAATGAAGAAAATAAATCAAATCAAATTTTGTATGTACAAAGCATGAAAGATGACATGGAAACCTTTTGATAAATGATTCCTCCCACCATGTATAAATCGGATCATGAAAATCGAGTTGGGGAAAATAGATTTCTCGTGAGAATCATGACTAAGAAGAATGTCATCAGGAGTATGATTCAAAATTCGTGAAAAGGATTCGGTAAAAAACGTATCTTTTAACACAATATCATCATGACTAAATTTTAAAAGAACAAAATGACTTTTGGGTATTATTTGGAAATCAAATATGTCATTGTGTCTTTTAATGTGAAGATTAAAATTGATATCATTGGCTTCAGATATGATTATCATGCTGCAATGAAGAAAATCAATGTTCAATACATCATGAATAAATTGTGCATCCCTTTCAATATTACAAATTGAATCATAATCCTTACTGACAAAAAATGAAATAGATGAATGTGCATGAGTCTGATGAGTGATAATAGTAGAAAAATTATGATCTTCTTCATGACAAATTTGAAATAAATTAGAATGGATATCAAAATGTCCTTCATCCTCAAAAAATGTATTTCTTTGTGTCCTATCAAAATATGACCATAATGGAATATTCCTTAGATAATCATTAACATGTAAATGTAGTCTAGGATTAGCAAAAACATCAGGATACAAAGAATAGTAAGATTCAGAGTATAAAAAATTAAATGCTTCTCTGTTGATACAATTTGTTTGTTTGACCGTTTTAACAGAAGCATCATTAATAAAACTCTGAGCTAATAAATTTTGTGAAGGAATGAAAGGAACTAACTCATCATGAGAAGAAGATAATGAAATTCTATCATCACTAGCACATTCAGTTGAAGAATTTAGAATTTGCGATTTGTCTTCCATTGTAGTGTGGACAACGAGATTTTTAGAATTATCACTTAATGTAACAGTTGAATCATCATCTTTATTCTCTTGTTCTTGAAATTGCTTATCAGAAGATTCTGTGATTTGTCCATTTTCAACAATTTCATTTTCAGCAGTGGAATTAGTAAAAATAGATTCTAAACCATTTTCAACTGATGAACTAACATGCATGCTATCTATTGCAAATTTTTCATTCTTTCCCAAATCATGAAAATCAGAGAGAGAGGTAAGATAGAGAAACCAATCCATTGTGTCTTTTTTGGAACGTTGGTGTCTCTCACAAAACCTGCAACATATTAACATAAATCTGGAAAATAAATCAGCAAGAGATTTATCTTTATGTCTACGAAGATTTTCTAACTCAAATCCAAGTTTCTTATAGCTATAATCCTCATGAGCATTAAGAAATAGTGCCGTAAAATGTTTCCATGAATGAATGGATTTTGCTGGAAAGAACTTAAACCAACTCAGAATTCTTCCTATGAAAGTAGCTGCAAAAAGTTTGCATTTCTCAAACTCATCAGAAAGATCTATGAAATCACAAAAAGAATTAAATTCCGAAAGTTGATGAGAAGCAGAAATCTTACCTTCTCCATTGAAGCTCAGTCGTCGCAAGAAATTAGATATCTCTGGAGAAAAAACGTTCACCAGAAGTACGAAAACTGAAAGCATCATCTAAAACAGTGATATCAGCTATTTCATAGTAAAAAAAAAAATGAAATAAAAAATCAAACAACTCAAAATGGCCTTCTTACTGATCAGGCCCTCCTTCTAGCGCCATTGTTGACGGGCCAAATTGGCACAATAGTCAACTAAGAGACAACCCAATCTAAAAGTTTTCAAAGATTCCCTCAGTCGTTAGGTAGCTGTCTCTGACGGGATTAAGGCCCCGTTACCTTCCCTAAATTACTCCCAGCTATGGGAAAAGACCTAAAAGAAAAAAAATGAAGCTACTGTTTATTAACTAAACCTATAGTACACCTATGAATATGCAAAGCAAACTGTTACTGAGTTAGTTGATATATTACATGACTGATAACTGGAAATTAATCTTGTTAACCAATTAATTTATAAACACAAGAATAAATAGTTAATTAAATATTAACAAACTCAATCAATTACGTAAATGCATTATAAACATATGTACTTCATAACAAGATTGAAAGATAACCTCGCAAAGTATACATGTAAAATCTGATTCAATATGTTTTCTATAAATTAAATAAAAACTACCATTAATATATCCTAAATATCCTATCCTAATCAGGAGCATGGAAATATTAACCCTAGAATCAACTTGCAAATAATGCTACTATGCAGGCATTCCTGATCACATCAGAATAAATTCTTAGATTTAAACAGGACAACACAGTGAACAAGTAGATCACATATATTATGATGATAACATCAGAATTATTACATGACGTAAATTTGCAAATTAAACTAGCATAAATCGACAGTTAAACATAATGCTTCGGAAAATTTCATTAAAGAAATATAACAAAACATAAAGATTGTAAAAGGAAATAACAAGATCAAACGATATCATAAATACATTTCCCTAGTATAAATACTGCAAATATATTCATAAATATCACCAGTCAAAAAGTGTTGCAACTGCTAACAACAAATTGTCTTTAGCCAGAGGAAATGATTAAAGTGATATTGTCTGGCCCCTTTTCCCAACCATCGACCCCTTTTACTCTTCCCAAAGAATTGTTTAAATAATCTTTCTTGGGAAGAGATTAGTCGTTAACAAATCATGCTGAACATAGAAATGTTTTGCAAAAATCAAGGGGACCAAGATACTTTAGGAGTACATATCTCTTAAAAGGACACCTATGAATTTGACTTTCAAAAAGTCACTCAAAATATGAACATCAAATATTTCATCACCATATGAATCACAACTGCTTCCTCCAATCCAGCCACGAATGCTCCACATGCTCCTTATCTCCATAATCCTCGAATCAACCTGTTTAATAATCAAAACAATGATATCAGAAAACAATAATGAGAGAAGAATTTATACTTATCATCATTGTCAGGCCTAATTTTTTTTTTTTTGAAGGATGCAGGAGAGTTCAAAAGAGGCTGATCCTTCAAATCCAACATAGTTTGAGCAACAGAGGAGGTTAGAACGTTGATTTGATCCAAATCAACAAACCCAGGTTCATTCTATCTCAGACTTTTTTTTTTTAGTATTCATATCATTCTCAGAATCAAAATTGACTATTCATACCCATAACCATTTCATATACATTCATGAAATTCATTATAATAATCGAGTTAACAGTTGAATATAGTAATTTCAACTCAGCCATTTGTTAACAAAGTAAGAACAATATGAAGATAATCATTTCTGTCACTTTCAACAAGACTGTGATTCATCAAAATCAGGCACACTCAATCATTTGTTTCCAGAATCTCGTTGAATCTCTGATATCGAAATCTAAAAAAAAATAGAAACAAGACTCAAATGCTCAAGACTGTATTTTAAACAAATAGCATAATGATTTCCAGTAGACTTGATTCAAATGAAAACGATTCAAAATAGACATCTGTTTCTGCAATCATCTTTTGAGTCACGGTCATAACAAAAACTAAATCAAGCATAATGGTAAACATTCCAGAATTGAACCATCGTAACAATCATGTATTACCTTCACTCATGAAAACATTCTGAGACTTAAAACCAAAGATGAATAAACCGGTTTCATACAAGTCTGAATATCTCGCATTAGATCATTTCCAAGAATGATGGTAATGTCATTGACTTTCATAAATTTGTTCAAATGAATCATTGTTTCCAGATTTGATAAAGTGTAAATAAACCCTAAGAGTATTCCACTTTCTCATGGTTCAAGAATATTAAACATGCCCAGAACGAATGATGGAAGGAATTCTGCATTATTTAATCATTATAACGATACATGACTCGCTCGATTTCAGGAAGATGTGACTAAATTGTTTCCAAAAAATGAGTCAAAACATGAGTTCATTTCAGACTTTTCAAAAAAAAAAATGGAAACTTATTTCCAGAAAAAAAATGGATTATGTTTTAACAAAAAACTGGGCTGTCCTAGCAAGACTTCCTGAATGGGTATCTTTTGAGTAAGCACGCAACAGATATCGAGACCCTAGCATTCAAAGAAACCTTTGTTTGATGATATAATATGGACAAGATCCTCGAAAACGAAGCCTAGGGATGACCATAATTGTTTCGCAACAAACTGTAACCTGAATTTCAGTTTCAAGCAAATGCATTCTCAATCTGGAATTTAAAACTAATCCTTGAAATGTTTTCATTGATGAATATGCTTTTCAACAGATCATTCTCAAACTCTATTGATCCACTGAGACTGAGAAATTCAAAAAGAATTGGGACGCATTACCAGAAATATATAAACCAATCATAGAGATTGCAAGAACACCCAGAACAGTAAGTAACTCGCACTCTTTTCCATTCATCTCTGCTGGTCACTGTGCTCGCTGTGGACATCCACAAACTAAGGTGCTTCCATAAAGGGGAATCTTCAGCCAAGGGAGGAACCCACGCAGAAACTCCGAAAAGAAACGATATTCTTTATTAAAACTGAAGTATGTGCTTTTGAAAAGGGATGTGCTTGATCCATAGATCTCATCCCATTCTTACTAAATCTATACGAAAAAGGCTACATTGAAATTAGCTTAGGCTACCTTGACAAGAGAAATAAGCACATCCTTATGAAAGGAATGAAATATTAGGATCCATTCTCTTTCTCTTTAAAGCCTACGTCTTATCAGTTGAAGGAGAAATTGAAGCTCACTTATTATCTGTGTTCAAGCAGCGAACTAGACTAAGCTTGGGCCCATCCGGCAGCCGATCCAAGGGATGTGGAGCCCTTATCCTCCCACTGAAAGGAAGGTGAAACCCAAAGGTCTCGGGTGTTTCCGGATTAACAAAGCCAACCCACCTTAAAAATATAGGGAAGGGGTTTAGAAATGGAATGCTTCCCCTCCTGTGTCTCTCCATTTAATGTAAAAGCCTCTTCATTCCCACCCGTCCGATGGAATGGAAGTATTGGGACAGGCAGATCAATATTGCTCATGCTCCAATAAATATTTCCTGGACCGATTTCTAAACCTGGACTCGTTAGTGTAAGTGTAGATGAAAAATAAATAGGGGTCGTATACCATTAGAATAAAATCAATGCAGCACCGGTAGATGGATTTTCTCATTGGAACGCGAATTGCAAGACCTGCTAGTGATAACCGCTCCTTAGTAACGCCCTTAATCATGAGTTTGGAAATGGAACTCGAATAAGAACTTGAATCGCCCTTTGGCCCAGCCGATCCAAGGCTCGTGCACCTACTATTAGCCCAACACAGAAAAGATGATCATTGTCTTGAAGAACAAAATTCAGCTTACCGGAAACGATTCTTGTATGAATTCGAAATTTGAACCAATTCAGCAAAAATCAGTGACCAGCCAAGCTATGAGACACTGATCTTCGAAGAAAATGGAACCAGCAACCAAAATGGGTTTTCCAGAAAGACCAGACTAAACCCTTCTTCTCAGAATTAGAACAAGTCTCAGATTTTTGAGAACCAAACTCCAGACAAGATGACTTATATGTTCACTCCATAGTGTCCTCAGGAGTACGAACAATGCACAGACCGATTCAAAGATGGATAGCATGGGAATTGTCAGATGTGTTACGTAGACCAGAGTCATGGAATCAAGAATTTAGAATTGAAATAGAGTTTAATCAAGACGATACTGTGTGACCTAGATTGAGAAATACTCAATCAAACCCTAGGGATCAATGCGACCAGTCCAATTCCTTATACTCGGCAAAAAAAAAACCTGAATGTTGCTAAAGTTTCACGATGGACAGAGTTGATGCTAAAGCAAGATGTTGCGACAAATACCGAACAATGGAACCCTAGCTCACTTTTAAAGCACAAAGACTCGACAGAAACAGAGCTCTACATGTTTCCATACTCAAAAATGAAAAATGGGTGAGTCCAAAACACTGTACAATGAAATGACCATTATGAGGTTTTTGAGACATATAATTTCCTGTCACATACATCATGTGGTGCATACTAAGACTACCATACTTCCATTAAGTAGCTTCGTATTCTAAGAACAGGTGGTAGTGAAACAGTTGATAAGGTGACAGCTTATGTGATCATATCATTATGAAGATCTAGACGTGTCATATCTGCAATGTTTAAGTCATGTCGAATAATTACACATAAGGAGATAGTAGATATCCATTGAAACGAGATTCAATATGCCAAGCAGTAAAGACAAGTCGAATGAAACGAGAATTTGATAATGTTAAGGAACCACAGGATATCAAATGGAAGGAATGCCAAACAAATAGGGTAAAGATAGAATCATTAGAGTATTTACATAATATTTTAATCATTATATAAAATCCTTCACAGAATTTTGATAATGAAATTATTAAATATTTTAACCACAATTTTTTGATATACTTTTATGACTCGACTGCCTTTTCATTAGGTTTTATCATTCAAATGTCCTTCTGATTAAGCCTATGTTTCCATGAATAATTGATCATCTCTTGGCTGAGACACGCTTTGAAACAATTTTTTGAAATTTTTATCTTTTCAATGATAAAAATCAAAAGAAAATAATTACAAAATCAAAACCAAAAAGAATAATAAAAAAAATACCAAGAGAAGACTCTCGTATGATAAATCTGTAGCTAAAAGCTATAGAAATGAAATCTGTAGCTACAGAAATTTAGAATTTTTCAAAATTTTACTGGTGGGTTCCCTTTCCTTTGCAGCTTGGAAAGGGATCTTGTTGGGAGGCCAACAGACCTATGGAGGGGAAGTAAACATAGGGGAGAAAGCTAAAGAATGGTTGCTGGGTATGAGCAAATATTTATGAGTTCACAACTACTCAAGTGAGATGAAGGCTCGACTTGCCATCTATAACTTAAATGGAAAAGCAGTAATATAGAGGAGAGATTTGAAACATACCAAGAAATATGAGTTAAGGGAAATACGTTGGAGTAACTTCCGCAAAATCTTTCGAGAAAAATAAATGTCAAAAATATTCTTCGACATAAAAGTAAAAGAGTTTCACAAACTACTTATGGGATCCATGACTATGGATTCTTTTATCAACAGATTTCTAGATATGTTACATTATGTACCATACATCAAGGAAGAAAAGGTAAAAATACAGCAGTTTTTAGGATGTCTCCCTCCCAACTTTAGGGAAAGTATTGAGTTCGACATGCCTAATACTTTGGACACCACATTGCACAAAGCTAGGCTCTTCTATGACCATGGACAACTAAGGCAAGAGAATGTCAACAAAAATAGAGACAAGTCTAAGAACTTCTCTGATAACCACAAACCAGTTTTTAACCCACCCCCGTACATGACACAAAAAAATAGTTTTCCAGAAAACAAGAACTTCAACAAATTAGGTATGAAATAGAAAGTTTTGGAAATAGTTAAAGATAGTGAGGTAAACCTGAATGGTTTTCCAACAAAATTAAACCTAAAAATACTACCCTTAGTATCGTATGATATACTTAATGGCATGGACTAGTTCGAACAACACCATGTCATGCTCGATTTCTTACACAAGTCAATCTTGTGTACATACAACCAAGGGAATCAAGTGAAGATTCATGGAATTCCAAAGAAAGTTTCTATAAGGAAAATATCTGCTTTACAAGAAAAGAAATGTGTTAGGAAAGGTTGCAAGTTGTTTGCAATAAACATCCTAGACATAGAGTCTGAGAAAGAACAATGCATAGAGGATTTTCCCATTCTTGTAGAATTCAAGGACGTGCTTCCCAAGAAAATCCTAGGATTACCTCCGAAATGAGACCTAGAATTTTCCATATAACTAACACCAAGATCAATGCTGGCTTCAAATCCCCTTACCGCATAAGTGCACCAGAGTTGGTGGATCTCAAACTACAATTGCAAGAGTTGATAGAAAAAATCTATATTCGACCAAGTGTGTCTCCTTGGGGAGCACTGATACTGTTCATTAAGAAAAAGGATGGTATGATGCAAATGTGCATCGATTATCGTTAGATGAATAAAATGACTATCAAGAACCGATACCCACTCCCTAGGATCGATGAATTTTTTTATCAGGTAGGAGGAGCCAAAATATTTTCAAAGATTGACCTATGATCCAGGTACCACCAGGTAAGGATTCACGACAAGGATATTCATAAAACCGCCTTCCATACAAGTTACAGGCACTACCAGTTTGTAGTAATGCCATTTGGGTTGAACAATGCACCCGTGAACTTCATGTGTATGATGAACAACATATTCAGTAAATATCTGGATAAATTTGTTTTGGTCTTTATAGGCGGCATCCTAGTTTACTCTAAGAGTAAAGAGGAACATGAAAAACACCTTCATATAGTACTATGAGTGTTACGAGAACACCATATTTATGCTAAATTTAGTAAATGTAATTTTTACAAACCACGCATACAGTACTTAGGTCACATTATCTTCGAGATAGGGATAACTGTGGACCCGGAAAAGATTAGAGCCATAGAAGACTGGCCTACCCATACTAGTGCCACACTGACATTAGGTCCTTTTTGGGATTATTCAGATATTATCAAAAGTTCAATGAGAACTTATCGAGAATAGCTTGTCCCATGGCTTCCTTGCAAAATAAAGCAAATAAGTTCTTATGGACGACCAAGTGTGAGGAAATTTTTCAAAATCTTGAGCATCTTTTGATGACCGCATCGATACTACAAATTACGAATCCTGATGGGGATTTTGTTGTTTACATGGACGCATGCAAGGAAGGACTTGGAGGATCCCTCTTACAAAATGATCATGCGATATGTTATGAATCGTGAAAGTTAAAAGAACATGAGCAGAATTATCCCACGCATGATCTTCAGTTCACTACCATCATTCACGCATTGAAGATGTGGAGGGACTACCTCATGGGAAGGAAATTCCTTTTGAAGACAGAAAATATGATTCTGAAGTATTTATTCGAACAACCAGATTTGAATGCAAGGCAAGCCAGGTGGTTGGCTTTCCTTAGCGAGTACCATTTCAAGCTAAAGAATATTAAGGGCCAAGAGAACAAGGTAGCCGACGAACTCATATGATATATGAGGTGAATTTAAGTCAAATTGATGCATATTTGCATGAGAGTATTAGAATGGCCAACAGAGTTGACCCTTTTTATGTAGAAATCCTCAAGAAAGTCCAAGAGGATAGGTTGTTTCAACAACAAAAAGAGTACAAGGTAGACAAATCAGGACTGTTATGGTCCAAAGAGAGATTGTACGTTCCATAAGGAGGGGACATTCCGTCCAGCATCCTCATGAAATTTCATCGGGCACCCTACTCAGGGCATCCGGGATATCAAAATATGATATCCGCCGTCAAGAGACACTTTTTTTGGCCTAAGTTAAAGGACAACATTGCGATTTTTATCGCAAAATGTCAGGAACGTCACTGTGGTCAAATCTGAGCATCAGCATCCTTCAGGATTACTGCAGCCATTACCCATTCTGGAATGGAAGTGGGAGGTCATTAGTATGGATTTTATCACCGATCTACCAAAAAGTAAGAAACAAAATGATCCTATCTTTCTAGTGATTGAAAAATTGTCAAAATCAGCACACTTCATTCCAGTGAAGTCAACCTACAAGGTAGTACACATTGCCAATATCTTCTTGAAGGAGATATTTAGATTGCATGGGATACCCAAGGCAATCATCTCGGATAGAGATGCTAAGTTTACAAGAAAATTTTGGAGATCTTTATTCTCTAGATTTAAAACAGAGTTGAACTTTAGTACTGCTTATCACCCGCAGACAAACGGGCATACATAAAGAGTAAACCATATTGTTGAGGACATGCTTAGGATGTATGTCACGAACAACCCCACTAAGTGGGAAGACTACTTGCATCTTGCAGAGTTTGCATATAACAATGGTTACCAGGATTCCACCAAGATGAGTCCCTTTGAGGTACTCTATGGACAAAAGTGTAGAACCCTGGTTACTTGGGATATCCCAGTGGATTGGCTCATGTTAGGACCTAATTTATTAATGGAATTGGAATAGTTGGTTACCAAGGTACAAGTGAACCTTAAAGAAGCACAAGACCGCCAAAAAATTCACGTGGATCAGAAAAGAAAACATAAATATTATCAAATAGGAGACCATGTCTACTTGAAAGTAAAATCAAAACAGAGCTCGTTGAGCTTGGGGAGGTGCGCTAAGTTAGCACCTAGGTTTTGTGTAGCTTTTGAAATACTAGCCAAGAGAGGGCCAGTGGCATATGAACTAGCATTACCTGCACACATAAGAGTACATAATGTTTTCCATGCATATTTATTAAAGAAATATGTTTATGATATTAAACATGTAGTTGATTGGTCCTTATTACAGGTGGAACCTAAAGGGGAGTTTTCCCCTGAACCTATTCATATATTGGACAAAGGAGAGGTGCAGCTCCAAAAGCACACCGTAGTCTAGTTGAAAGTGCAATGGAAGCACTTTGAAGCTGATGAGGCTACTTGGGAGAATGAAGCCACCATGAGAAAGGATTACCCCCCCTTGTTTCATGATGTCATTCAGAGTCCCTAGAACACCAAGGATGGTGTTGTTCTAAGTGCAGAGGGATGTAATATCCATAATTTTGGACCTAACACTTATAAGCATGAGCCTATTGATTATGATG
>LPNX010783831.1:541430-574954 GCA_001517045.1 Pseudotsuga menziesii | reverse complement strand
TATATATGCTTGTTTGTGTTGGGCGTGGACCCTGAAGCACATGATTGATGAGATGTTTTGTGTTGAGCGAGGAGCTTTGGAGCACATGAGTGATTGAGGTTTGTGTTGAGTGAGAAGCTCTAGAGCACATGAGTATTATATTTGTGTTGAGCATGAAGCTCTGGAACACATGAAAAGATAATTTGGAAGTGTTGGGAATAAGCCCTAGAGCCTTCCATGTTGATGTTGAGCATAAGATTTGGAACATCGCATCCTTGGCCATTATATCCCTAGGTGTATCGTACAAGTACATCCTACAATTGGTGTTAAGTGAATAGATATGGAATTGCACTAAGTTTGTAACTCCCTATTTTTAGCGTTGAGTATGGGATATGGTAAGCGCTAGGAGTTACTGAAAATAATTAATGATTCCTGAGTGAAAATGACTCGAGAAAAAATATTGATCTCATCAGACTTATCTATAAGTCATTAAATGACACTTTTAATTTATGTATTCTCATCAAGTACTGAAGAACTACCATGTTATATGAGGGAATCCAACATGCAAGGATGTTTAGAGCTGCATAGCCTAGTAAACCTATCCATCTACTTGATGACCTTAATGAAGAAAGTGTCGTAAGTCTAAGGATCACAATATGTGATACCCCAAGAAAAATGTTAACAAATGTTATATTATTATGTATTTTATACATGGTATGTATAAAGAATAAATATAGTAATAATATTAATAATGTGAGAGAGAAAGAAAAGTTCCATCTATTACTATTATTACTAAGATAAAAACTAAATAGTATAATATCTATAAAAGTCAATTTAGGAACTAGATAAAAGTTCCTAAGTTAAATATTAAAATTACTAAATTAAATGAAAAGGGTTAAACCAAGAAATGAAGCAATTCTTGATTTAATTGCCAGGCTTTGGCTAAAATGTCTGTCTATAAAGTCCCAAGTGAAAGAGAGGCTTGGGGATCTCATCATATTTTTTTGGAGTCATTATTCTCCCTGCTAATTCTCAAGAGAGAGTTCTTGGAGAATATTTCCCTAAGAGGAAGAAGGAGAACTGATCCAAACCTGATATACACAATAGGGAAGCCTCACCTTAGAAGCTCTAAGCTACTTGCATGTTAGAACCAGCTCAGGGGGAACCGTATTTAAACCAGGAGCGGTTATGGTTCATGGTTTGATGGAACGTGGTAGTTCCCAAGTGATTCAATCATCTAACATAGAGGTTAGATCTGCCTGTGAATTGATTAATATTGGTTAATTGAGTGTGTAGGTTTCAGCCAATAAAGGATCTTCAAAACATCAGGTATGAGGTTCTGGACTTCCTATTTCATTTCCTAGATTAAAGTGTTGGCTTGATTACGCCAGGGTTTAAACTTTATATTATATGTTCTAACCCTAGATGTTTTTTTTCCCCGGACAAAATTCCTTTAAGGGTTTACATTCTAAATTATAAACCCTAGGGGTGGCAGGAGCGGGGGGAATCCTTCTGGATCCTGGAGGAAACATAAAACAATCCTTTGCCTGGGGGTTAGGAAATAGAACTAATAATGAAGCTGAGTGGCTGGATCTGCTCCAAGGTCTTTAGCTTTTACAGGTCAAGAATTATCGGAAGGTTTTAATATTTGGAGACTCAAAGCATGTCATCCAAATTGATCAACGGCTACCCCTCAGGGGCAATAAATTGCCGTCGCCTATACAACAAAGTAAAGCCTCTTATGCTCCACTCCTACGAGCCTCTCCATATTCTCTGGACTAATAACATTGTTGCAGACAAAATGGCCAACATTGGGGCTTCTCTTCCTCAAGGCGTTTATAAGCAAGATGGGAACCCTCCCCTCCACAAATTTATCCCGTAATGATGCATAGGATCTCTCTTTGGCACAAAAATTCTTATGAGTTTAGGAAACTTCACATGGTTGGAAATTTCCTTAAGGTTTTCACCCTTGTTATTTGGCTTCTTTCCCCCCTCCTATCCCTTTACCTCTCCCCCTTTTCCCCTTTATCCTCTCGCTCCTAGCCTGCCTTTGTCATTTCATTCTCCCCCCCTGCTCGTCCTTTTCCGGCTCCCTGCATTTATCTCCTAGTTCCTTCCTCCTCGCAGCGTGGCCTTCTCCTCGTTCCCTCCACCCTTCGGACGATGTGGTATTAATGGCCTTAAGGCCCCGGGACATTGGCATTTATCCCTTGCACGCCTCTCGTCTCCTCTCTATTTATCCCCTATCTTCGTTCGGTCTCAGTATGCCTCTTCATCCCCTTCCCATGGTAAGCTCTGGCCTCCATGAAGCTCTGCATATTTTGATTCAGGTAGTTTCAGGCATCAGTGAAGGGTGGCTTCAAGGCCTCCCGTGGCAGGACCTCCCCCTCACGCGTTCGGTGGTAAAGGAATGACTGGATTTTGCAGCCTTATCCTCTTGTTCGTGTTCATCCTTATCAGTGTTTCGGCCTGCAGCTCTCAACACTGGTGCCTCAACGTTTGATAATAGGGGGCGAATCTTGGTTCTTGGCTGCCACTGCTTGGGCTGGCAGGAAGGAGCTGTGGGCTCGGTGGTCTGTCAAAAGCAAGGCGAAGGTTCTTTGCTTCAAGAACTTGTTGTGCTCAGCTCGTTCGTGCAACAGGACAGCATTCCAGTCAATCCTGTTAGTGCCACCCACAATCACTTCGCTCGGTTAAGAATCTCGGCTGAAGAATTCAGAATGGCTCAGGGTGGAGATTCGGCAGGCATAATGGATATAAAAAATAATTTGCGCAGACTTTACGAGCTTCTAGCAATCAATGTCGTGGACACAAAAGAAATGGCCTCAGAGGTGAAGAAAATGGCAGACATCGTTAGTTACACCTCTCAACAGGAAAGTAATAATGATGCTTGCATAGATGACAACGAGAGCAATATTCGGGAACTTCTGGGGAAAGTGGATAGGATCCAGGAGGATCTTCAGCGATTCATTACAATGAACCAGACCAGCAGAGTCAGTGGTGAAGTCGCAGAAGTTGTGATTCCTATGGAAGAGGAATCTGTCGTTCAGCCTAGAAACAACAGAGGAAATCAGTAATCTGCCCCTCTTTTTTTGATATGTCTGCATGTTCTTTTGTCTGTTTTTATGCCAGCAATTTGTAAGGGTATACCCCTCCTGCAGTTTCAGATGCTTTGAGCAAATTTTGTGTAAGGCTTTTTGGACATCCCCATGGTTAGACCTTCTGTGCAGCTTTTTTGTTGTACATAAACACTCGATATTATCTTTTTTGTAATGAATGGCTGTGCACAGCCTCTTTTATACAAACCCCCTTTTTAGTTTCTGTTAAAAAAAGAAATTATAAACCCTAGGCTGAAAATGTATTCTCTATGCTAGAATTATCTAAGGGGTTTTATTCATTTAAGTTTATCTCTGCAATTTAATTCTGGCTTATATATTTATCAAGGGTTTTGCACTTTTAGTTTACTTTTGTTCTATCTTGGATGCTTAAACTATGTGTTCCTACAAACTAGGTTTTCTTTTCAGATTAAGTACATAGCTGTTCATTGACCTATATACTCTACTGACAGACTTCATAGTGTCAGCAGAGGCATATTATATTTAAAAACAAAAGACCAATTCAGATCTAGGTTTCAATTATATTTATACACTACAGTAAATTTATTAAAAGAACCTAGTAAGATAAAATATACATACATACATACATACATACATACATACATACATATATTAACAAGTATGAAAAATAATTATATTTCTAACCTATCAAAACTATAATTACATCTAAGGATAACATTTAAACATCACATACTAGAGCTAGGATAAGAACTAGCTCAGACCTTTTAAGGTCTGTATAATTAAAACTATGCCATTAACCAAATCATTCCCCCATTAAACTAAACATTATCATAAACAATAAATTTATTAACATTATGAAGCAGTAGCTTAAATAAAAAATTTCAAACCTATTATATTAAAATCCACATAAACAGAAATCACATGTCTTAATATTACCTACAACAACCATGTAATAATAATCATAGTATCGCTACGATGTCAATTTACAAACGATTTACTTAAATAAGAGATCCTAGGATCAAATCCTGTGGACATTTCAAATGCAAAATCACATACAATAAAACACAACGACTCTTATAATAATCCCAAGAACATTAAAATACACCGTAAATCATTTAAACAATCCAAAGTAATTATACAAGATATTGCAGGATCAAATCCTATGGGAACTTAAGCCCCAAATCACAACCATTATAAATAATAAAACCTCATTTTTTATAAACAATGACCAGGGTTCGAATTCTGTAGAGTCCTTCTACATTTTATAAAGCCACGCTATACACAGTTTGTATGCGGGATGTAAACAGTAAATAAATTCTTAACATAGAGGTCGTAAGACCCTTACTTTCATCTACACTATAATCCATGGCCTCGGCCCATCAAATAAATCAACAACAAACTAAAAATAAATAACCATTTCAATGCTTTCAACAAAGATTACCCACACGGGGTTTACGCCCTCAGTCTTCTTTGCTTTTGTTTTAATTACAAATTAAATAAAAGCACAATAAGAATTCACCAATCTAAGCTATCACGACTACCATGGAGAGTGGTCATGCCAGCCACAGCATGGCCCCAAGCTATACCTTGTCACCAGTTTACATTCCTACAACTAAAGCAAGTAGTAGAAGCAAATATGCATAGTCCAATCCATGAAGGCAAATGCCACATAAAACACAAGTATAATAACCATTGGAATAAATGAATCATAAATACATTTTTAAACAGTATTATAATCCATCACCAAGTTTACACAGTCCCTACCATCAAACATCACACCATCGCAAGCAATGATGCTGCCATTGTTTTCAACATAACTAAACATTAAGTAAATACACAGAGCCTATCAAAATTACCAAGGCTCTCATGGCTTCTAAGCATCCCATAAATAATTACAAACCCAAATCATTAAATCCAAACTCGAAGAACAACGAAAACCCACAATAAACCCCTAGATTTGTCACTACACACAATGCAGAGTTTTATTGGAACCAGACTCCATTAAACCCCAACCATGATGAAGATAAACTCAGTCTTAAATAAAAAAGGTGACAAGTAACAACTTGTTAGCAGGCTTACCGTATGGTATGGCATCACCCACGACTTACATTTGAGCTTTGAACCATGCCGCTCCTCGCCAACCCTATCACCTGCAACCACAAGACAACAAGATGGATGAGAAGTATGAAATCACGACAAAGCCACAAACTAACAACATACTGCGAAACCCAAACGAAACAATATCTTCTACTAATATGGAGCCAAACCCTATGTTGGGCTGCCACACTTCCCAATTAGAATTAATGGTTCCAACCCATGGTCCATGAAAAAATCCCAAACCCACTTCTCTATAGTTTTTAATCAATCCAATATCGATTCTCGCCATTCCATGTGATGGTATAAACCCCTTATGCAAAGTAATAAACCCTATGTGCTATGTTATAAATTCGCCACCCCAAGTTTAATACAAGCTTTAGGATATCATATACATCACCTATGATAGGTTTACACCTTAGGACTATGCTCTTCAAACTCTTTAGACTCTAAGCCTAAGACCATGGCATATGCAATATGCCATGGTACGTTGTTAAGAATATGCCAAGTTTCTCTTTTAACCAAAGATTTATGAACCTGTAAAATCATAAGATGAAAGTGTAAGTTAATTACATTTCGTAAAATAAACATGTAATACAAATATGCTAGGATATGAACAGTTAATAATAACTACACTATGAATAATAAATGTCACTTAGATAACCAGTCTATGTCATTTAAATGATAAGCATGGTAGTGACCTTGTCACTAACCCGAGTATGTAAGGAACAATAATAACAAGCAGTAGGTGTCACTAGCTACAAGTATGAGTTCTAATGATCAAGACGTTCAGTACTCCGTAACAAGTTTTTCGTCGCTAAAATACACCTGCATATAAACAGGTTAAGAGTTCCTGAGTTCAACAGAACTAAGTAAGCCCGCTAGACAAGTAAAAACTTTTACCTCTCAGGAATTTACATGGGAGAACTAGTCCCGCCACTCCACCCACTTGGGTTCCAAAAACAAATTTAAGTTAGAATCAGGTATACAATGGTAAACATATGTAAAATAACAATGAAGAACATAATCAAAGTATTTAACATACACAACAATGCGTAACCATAAGGATA
Source organism: Pseudotsuga menziesii (assembly GCA_001517045.1). Taxonomy (NCBI): domain Eukaryota; kingdom Viridiplantae; phylum Streptophyta; class Pinopsida; order Pinales; family Pinaceae; genus Pseudotsuga; species Pseudotsuga menziesii. The sequence continues at coordinate 568,734 of LPNX010783831.1, read as the reverse complement.
GCATAGTAATTCAACATTACGACACCATAAGTAGAAGCAGTAAACACACTAATAACCATAACTGAAGTAAGGAAGTAGGACGTAAGAACATCTTATGACAAATTAGCAATACAATAGAGTATGAAACATTCCGCAAGTTCAATAATGTCCAGAATAGGTAGAGTTTAACTAGCCTAATAAAAAAAATCAATTTTTAGGGACATTACAATTGCACTCTAGGAAAGAATTTTTATTTTATTTTATTGTTCAGATTCATGTTTGTTTGAAGAGAAAACTCAATCAAAAAAAAAAAAAAAAACAAGCAAATTTTTTTTTCTTAGAGGCTCCCACCCCGGACCCCCCTATGCTCGCATAAGAATTCATAGGTCTTTTCAAGAATTGTGATTGGCGTTTATATTTAAAGCTTCATAGTTGTATTTGACTAGAAATTGGTTTTCTTAGATCTCTAATTTCTATTTTCTTTAACATAAAAATCTTTCCATGCCTTAGGTAGATTTCATCGAAAAAGAAATGTGCATTTTCATGTAGCTAGGATTTGCATTATTTTACATTTCTTGTCTAGACCTCATGCATCCACTTAATCGATCAATTTAAAATTAACACTAACTTAGGTTTAAAATCATTTAGTAACTGTGTGTAAGGTAGTGATGTGTTTCGGCGTCGTTAAGCATGGCAACTGTCATTTTATTCCTGCACTGCATTTTAGGGACTGTGTGTCTCTTCCACATACCATTGGTATATCGAACATCCTTTCATGTACCCTTGAGGTATATATAAAGGTACCTCACATACTCAATTATATATCGGAATCCCCCTTTCGTATGGTTGTACATCAGAAAAAACCACTACAAAGTTGAGCTCCCCCGTACCTAGTGTATATTGGGAAACCCTCTTAGGATTCCTGTGACCAACTGAGTTAACATTTTGGATGACTTGGAATAGCAATACACTGAGAACAAAACTCAGGGAGATTACTATGCATGTTTCATCTAGGTATTCTAGTATTCAGGAAAGGGTACAGTCCCAATCCTCCTTGTCATGTTTTACTATTCGACCCTGCGGTATATAGCGAGTTGTGAAGCCTTGATAATATTGTGAGGATCCTAACCGTTCGTCCACTCCTATTCACACATTTTTCTTGTTTCTTTTTTACTTGATTAGTTTTTTTTTGTGTGGTACTTCATATATTCTTACAGAGTTCAGATATGGGAGACTCTCCTAGGACTTTTAATCAAGAGACCCCTTTTCAGGGTATGTACTTTGTTTCTTCCCCTTGTGGAGTTGTTAGTCCTCCCTTTGTGGCCACTTTGAAATTTGCTAGATTGAATATAGGATTACCTGTACTTTTAATCTCCAATCTTGTCATACCAAATGCAGCCTTTGTTTCAGATCCTAGTCCTTTACCACATGAGCATCAACCTCATGTTAATCCTTCTCCTTCCCCGTCGAATGTTGAATTGACTTCCCTTTCTTCCTCTTCACCTGTTGAAAACTCTAATGTTATTAAGCGAGCGAGTAAAAAGAAGATGAAAAGGAAGCCTAAAAAGAAGAACACTAAGCATATGGTCATAATTCTAACCTTTGATCATCATGCTGGGAGTATGGATGTACCTATTTCTAGCTCGCGTAAACGTAAGTTCCCTCGTAGACTTTGCAAGGGTGATAACCTTTTCAAGGACTATCCCAGTATTTCCCATGTTTCAGAAGAGTGGTCTAAACATCCCATGTCATCAGTCTCTGGTCATCATGTTGATGATGCCCCATCAACCAATGACTCTACGGTTAAGAGTCGTAAAGGAAAAGTCAGGTATCCTTGTTTGCTATGTAAATATATGAACTGTACTTACCTTTGTCCCCACATGGATGAAGCTTCAATCTTGTTGGAAGATATTAAAATTCCTCAGCAATGGCTTCCAACCAGTTATCATAAGTTATCCCTTGACATCCCATTGGTTTATTAAGTGGTCAATCCAATTCCATCCTTGGTCGATCCCACTCTTCTGTTGAAGAGTGAAGTCAAAGCAGTCGACCCAGTTCCAACCTCGGTCAATCCCACTCTCCCCTTGGAGAGTGAAGTTAAAGTGGTTGAGTCGATGTCATCTCCACCTGATCCCACTCCTGCTTCAGAGAGTGTTAATATTAAAGTAGTCTCTTCGACACAGTCTTCGTCTTATCTCTCTCTTCTAGTTGAAAGTGATCGGAAACTAGCTGAAATTTTCATAGTTAGTTCTGATTGTTCTGTGCAACAGGAATTTTTGTCTCTTCTGATAGAACCCTCTCCAAGTATTGAGGTTATTTACTTTGACTGGAGTAACCTAATAGAATCTCATATTCATTCGAGTGTTCCTTTCCAGATATCTGTGTGAGTTACTGCTAAGAGTATACTCCGCACTATTATTAACGAAGGGGCTTCTGTTAGTATTCTATCCTCAACTGCTTGGAAAGCCATAGGTTCTCCTCCACTTGTGCCAGCCATCAATCAGATACAGGATTTTAATCGAAGACCTATGTCACCTTTCGGGATCCTTTCTCATTTTCCTATTACTTTGGAAGGAAAAACTATCTTTATCGATGTTATGGTAGTCCAAGGTCCCTTAGATTTTAAGTGTTCCTTGGTCGAGATTATGTTTATGCCATGAAAGTTTTTGTGTCCACACTCTTTTGAGTGATGTATTTTCCCCATGATGGGAATATTGTGACCGTTGATCAACTTTCCTTTGTTAAACCTGATAATCTTATGACTCCTAGTCATCAGACTTCCCTGAATGTCCTGCATGTTCTTGTGGTTCCTTCCCCTTCTAGTTAGCTTCTTCCCATCATAGGTAAAATGGGGGGCATGTCTCCAGCCTCTGGACATCATACTGGAGTTAAGTCCCTAGATTCTTATGTAAGGGGGAAACCCACCAACCTCTGGACATCATGTTGGCTAAGAACTTCCTATGAGCATAGTTCCTTTTCTCTATGTCAAGCTCATTAAAAAAATGAAACAGATGCTTGTGAACATGGTTCCTTTTCTCTGTGTCAATATCGTTAAAAAATGAAACAAATGCTTGCAAGCATAGTTCCTTTTCTCTCTATCAATCTCATTAAAAAATGAAAAAGATGTCTACGAGCATAGTTCCCATTATATTTCAACCTCGTCAAAAAATAAAATAGATGCCTATGAGCATAGTTCCCATTCTGTGTCAAGCTCGTTAAAAAATGAAACAGATGTTAATTAGCATAGTTCTCTTTCTATGTCAAGCTTGTTTAAAAATGAAACATATCTCTGTGAGCATAGTTCCCATTCTGTGTCAAGCTCGTTAAAACATGAAAGAGACGTTGTGATCATAGTTCCTTTTCTCTGTGTCAAGCTCGTTAAAAAATGAAATAGATGTGTGCGAGCATAGTTCCCTTTATGTATCAAGCTCCTTAAAAAATAAAATAGATTCTAGTGACAATAGTTCTTTTCTATGTCAAGCTTGATAAAAAATGAATTGGATACTTGCGATCATAGTTCTCATTCTGTGTCAAGCTTGTTAAAAATGAAACAGATCCCCTCAAGCATAGTTATTCTCTGTTTCAAGCTTGTGTAAAAATGAAACAAGTCCCCTCAAGCATATTTATTCTCTATTTCAAGCTTGTGTAAAAATGAAACTTGTCCCCACAAGCATAGTTATTTTTTGTTTCAAGCTTGTGTAAAAATGAAACACGTCACCTTGAGTAGTGTTTATTCTTGGTTTCAAGCTCGTTAAAAATAGAACTAACCTTGAGCAGAGTTCCCCTTTTGTGTCAATCTCGTTTAAAAAATGAAACAAATTCTTCCATTGTGTCAAGACTCAATTTTTGAAAATTCATTTCATCTGCTTGCAAAGCAGACGAAACAAAGCTTGGGGGGCATGTAACCTACCTCTTTATGTGGGATTAAGATAATTGACAATTATACTGGGGGGAATTACCGACCACTACACATTATGTTAGGAAATCACCCATCAATGGGATTCATTTTGAGCATACTTTATTTAGTTTCGAGCTTGTTAAACCATGAAACAACATTTTAAGCATAGTTCTTATTCTGTTCCAAGCTCGTTAAAAAATTAAGCATATATTCTAAGCATTCTTTCAACTAATCTTCGAGCTCGTTAAAAATAGTAATATAGTGTTGAGCTTACTTTTCATTTTTCGTGCTTTGGTCAAAACATGAAAAGTGGTTTGAGCTTACTTTATCGTCTTTTCATGCTCTGGATTCAAAGATCAAAAAGGTTTCAAGTGCCTTTTATACCTTTGGCATGCTCGCTAAAAAATTAGTGAAGAGGTATCAAGTATACTTTTACTGTTTTTCAGACTCATGGATTATGAAAAAGGAACCTTAATAGAGTCTTCTTTCACCTCTTTTTAGACTCTTAAACTGTGAAAATATTGTCGAGTGAACTTGTCTTCTTCACACTCATAAAAGGACCAGAAGAGTCGTCTTCCTGGTGATAGTTTACCCAATTTTTAGACCAGGGGGCACTACTTATGAAAAAGGTATACTCTAGACAATCATGACTGGAAGAGTTATCATGGGCATCATTTTATAATTTTTCAAGCTCTGGGGACTAAATTTACGAAAAAGTCCACTTTTTAGTTTTCTTAGTCATTTCAGACACTCTAAACATGAAACAACGAATGAGTTTACTTTCATCGGACTCATAAAATCAAACGATGAAGGAGCCTTTTTGGGAATGAACCCCTCATTTCTTAGGTTCATAAAGCATATGAGAATGGACTCATCACTTGATGACCTACAACGAGTGTTTGTTACCCTCTTTGAACTCATTAAAATGAAAAAAGGCACTCAACCTTCGTGGTGGGGAAACTAAGGAAAGAGTTTGTGTTTCGTTGTATTTACAGTAGTACATGGTTACTCTTGAACATGGCACTCATTTGCATATGCATTTCAATACTTGGGTAATCTTTTTGTCTTCGAGTCCTAATGATACCATGAGTCTTCTTAACTCATTTGAGTTGTCCAAGAATACTCTCATCGTTATTTGCATTAGGGTATTGGTATCATTTTCGTGTCAATACTGCCAAGTCATGCCATGCCCATGTTCAAGAGATATTTGACCATCCGTTCACTCTCTATAGTCATTTTACCTTCTATCATGTTGGTCATCTCTGAGTCAGTGTCGAATGTCACTCTACTGTCGGGTTTACTCTAAAACCTCTATGACCATGTTTCGTGTCGATGATGGGGGATTCAGCATGTCCCTCCTTCAACGAGTTTATTCCTATCGACTTCAACACCTCATCCAAGAATTAAACTTAGAAACCAATTTAAGTACGTTGGGCCTGCATTCCTCAATGGTAGGTTACCTTGCTTTCAACATGAGTTTACATCATTGACTCTTGATTGCAAGATCCCGTGTTCGACTCCAAGTCCTTTATTCACATTCGATGGTATGTACTGAGATACCTTGGGAGTCATTTACATCAATGGTGATTTCCCTCGTGCTTCTTAATAGTTTACATTAATGACTGGTAATCAAGTGGTTTCTACCATGTTCGACGTCAATAAATTGTAATCACATGGTTAGATTCATATCATTGTGGGTTCAGCTTGAAGACCTTTTTATTATTGATTTCTCTCACAGGTTGCGATGGAGTTTGTTGTTAATGTAATTGTAACTTCGAAATGTATTCACTTGTATTTCTCATCTATTGTAACCAGATGTTTATTCTTGGATGTTCTTGTGTCATGTCATGCCTCGATGTTCTAATTGGGAGAATCAATAATGTAAACAAGTCATGTCAAGCTATTGTGGGTAACCCTCCTATTGTCTAAGGGTTAAAGTCCCTGCAGTTTCGGGGCACTAGGGTTATTAGACTCTCCTAGTGAGGTCGGCCCTAGTAGGGTTTTAGTCATGTTGAGATTAGTATAAATAGAGATTTGGACTCTCTATTTATAACACATATCATACACACTCAAGTGTAGTGCATAGTTGAGGAAGAGAAAGACACTAGGGCAAGAGGAAAGAGCTTACTGCTGTCGGGAGATTGTATTACTATTTTTGGGTTTCACTTTGGTGCTGATTCTATCTTAGAGGAATTTGCAGGGTTTTCTCCATTTATGGTTTCCCTGAAGAAAAACACTGTGTTCATTTTCTCTTGTGTTTGATTGTTGTGCTTGTTGTTCTCTCAGTTCAAATATCCTAATGATATGCTAGCTTAATGTTAAAAAACTAACATGGTATTAGAGCTAACCTGAGAAGAAGACACCGTGCAGCTATGGGAACTAGGGATTCCTATTGTGTGGATCTCTCTCCAAATATTTTCAGCAAAAGTAGGGTGGAATAACTCTCCTTCCTAGGTCACATCTTTTCATCGAAGCAGAATCCAATTCTGAGGTTTTTCGGTTTTGAACCCGACACTGCTACTGGAAATTAGGGATTTTCATAAAAGTGGATTGATCTCCTCCCCAAAATCAAAGTTAGATATCAATTTCAAATGAATTGGTTGGATAGAACTCTAGGAAAAGAAAAACCCTAATCTGTTCCTGAACCAGTACTGTAGGATTTCAGCTTCAAAACCAAATCTGACATCTTGACCTGGTAAGATCTAAATCTTTTGTATTTCCATTTGAGGTTCTCAGTTAAGATGTCTCATCATACAAAGCTTGATGAAAAGCTTGAGGGAGCTAATAAGTTCCGATCTTGGAAGTATAGGATCTGCTTGGTCCTGGAAGTGAATGAGTTGGACTCCTACATCCATGAGGAGGTTCCAGTTCCAGAGGGAGATGAGGCCAAGTCCTAACATAAGAAGAAGTCGGTTATGGCAAAGAGGATCATTGCAGATTCTATCAAGGATCACCTTTTTCCACAAGTGTCCTCCCTCAAGACACCTAAAGCCATGTTTGATGCCCTAACCAAAATTTTTGAAGGGAATAACATCAATCGGAAGATGAATCTAAGGAACCAGCTGAAGAATTTCAAGATCCAAAATGAGGAGACCATCCAGTCATACTTCACAAAGGTCTCCCAGATCAAAGAACAACTAGAAGCTATAGATGAAGAAGTGGAGAATGCAGAAGTTGTGATGACAACATTAAATGGCCTCCCTAGGTCATGGGATTCTTTCATCCAAGGAATATGTGCTAGGAAGAAGTTGGTCAAGTTCAACAAACTGCGGGAATAATTCTCTCAAGAAGAACCCTGGATAGCAGCTCAAGAAGAAAATATGGGAAATGAAGATCAATCTCTCACAGTACACTCAAAGAAAGGAAGAAGGGAAAAGCATCATCACCAAGGTAAGCATTCTCATCAGAAAGGTTCATCTAAACTCAGATGTTATACATGTGATGAAATAGGACACTTTGCTAGACACTGTCCCATGAATAAGAATGGATCCAAGAAGAATAAGAAATCCAAAAGAAAACATCATGCTCACACTGCTGAGGATGATAATCCTCCAAGGAAGAGAGTAAAGCAAGAAAGTGAAGATTCTTCAAGTGAAGATGAATATGTTCTGATTTCCACTCTCACGGGAACTGTCAGTCATGGAAGCAAAGATTGGATTATTGATAGTGGGGCTTCCAAACACATGACAGGTTTCAAAGAATCCTTTGAGAAAATATCCGAACATAATTCACCCCATAAGGTGAAGCTAGGAGATGACTACCAATATCCAATAAAAGGTAGTGGTGAATCCTCCTACAAGCTAGACTCTGGAAAGTCTATAAAAATGAAGGATGTTCTATTTGTACTAGGATTAAAGAAGAATATTCTATCCATATCAGCATTAGATGCAAAAGGCATGAGGGTATCATTCATAGATGGTGAAGTCATCATGTGGCCAAGAGGAAAGACTATTGATGATGCAATAGTGATTGGAGAACAAGAAGGAGGTTTATATAAGTTGAAGGGCCATTTAGAACAAGCTATGGTCCATGACACAGTAGAGACAAATGAACTATGGCATAGAAGGCTTGCACATGTACATTACAGAGCACTACCACTTGCAAGAAAAGTTGTTGAAGGTATTCCAGAAATTCAAGCAAAACATGAAGGGGTCTGCAAAGGATGTGAAAAAGGGAAGAATACAAAGAAGACATTTCCAAGTAGTGAAAGCAAAGCAAAAGGAATCTTGGAAATCATCCACTCTGATGTATGCGGACCAATGTCATCAAGTTCACTAAGTGGGTATACTATGTTTCTTTCATTGATGATTTTTCTAGGAAGACATGGATTTACTTCATGAAGAACAAATATGAAGTGTTCAGAAAGTTCAAGGAATTCAAAGCCTTGATCAAGAACCACACAGAAAAGAAGATCAAGACCTTTCGATCATATAATGGCGGAGAATTCACATCAAATGAATTCAAAGACTTATGCAAAGAATCAGGGATTAAGAGGGAGTTGTCCACTCCTTACAATCCACAACAGAATGGGGTTGCAGAAAGGAAGAATAGAACTATCATGGAATCTGCAAGAGCAATGCTTCATTATCAGGATCTTCCTATGCATCTATGGGAAGAAGCAGCCAGAACAGCGGTGTATGTACAGATCCGTACTCCACACAAAGTACTCAAGAATAAGACTCTTGAAGAAGTCTTCTCTGAAAAGAAACCAGAAGTCAGCCATCTCAAAATATTCGGCTGTCCAATATACATACACATAGCAAAAGAGAAGAGAACAAAACTAGATCCTTCAGGAAAGAAGGGTAGATTTGTGGGATACTCTAAAAGCTCGAAGGCTTACAGAATATACTTCCCAGGATGCAAGAAGATCGACATCAATAGGGATGTAACATTTGATGAAGACACAGCTTACAACAAATCCATAAAGCGACTCGTTGAAGAACCTAAAGAATCAAAACCTCCCAGAATTCATGATACAACCATGAATGAAGAAATTCAAGAAGAAGATCAATAATTTGAAGAACCACAAAGACATGTAGATCCACCTCAGGAGAAGAATCCTCACAAGAGGAAACCTGCTTGGGTATGAGACATTATCCAAGGTGCGGAAAGATATGAGGCTCCAGAAGAGAATCACAGATAAAGAAAGAGAACCAGATCCTACTCTGGATATGTAGCCTTACTATGTGATGTTATTGATAAATAACCTTCCAGTTATGAAGAAGCGGCAGAACAGAAAGAATGGAAGGATGTGGTGATCAAAGAATATCAATCAATCATGAAGAACGATGTTTGGGATGTTGTCCCAAGACCAGAAGGGAAGTCATTTGTAACTTCCAAATGGATCTACAAGATCAAGCATGCTACGAATGGTAGAATAGAGAAATATAAGGCAAGATTTGTGGCTCGTGGCTTCTCACAGAAGGAAGGAATAGATTATGAAGAAACCTTTGCTCCTGTAGCCAAATACACTTCCATCAGATCGGTACTTTCTTTGGCTATAGTAATGAAATGGAAGATACACCAAATGGATGTCAAGACTGCTTTCTTCAATGATGTAGTGGAAGAGGAAGTGTATGTAGAACAGCCACTCAGTTTTGAGACATGTGACAGGGAGTCTCATGTGTGTAGACTTAAGAAAGCCCTATATGGTTTGAAACAGGCACCCAAGACATGGTACAGCAGAATTGATAGCTTTCTATCCAGTTTGGGCTTTACCAAGAGTAAAGAAGATTCCAACCTTTACTACAAGGTTGAAGATGGCAACCCAGTGATGCTTCTACTGTATGTAGATGATATTTTTGTAATAGGTATGGATGCGTTGATTGCTGATACGAAGAGAAAGATTGCTGCTGAGTTTGAAATGAAGGACTTAGGTATGATGCATTATTTTCTAGGTATGGAGGTGTGGCAGAATGTAGATGGAATATCCCTCGGACAAGGGAAGTATGCAGTAGAGATCTTGAAGAGGTTTGGGATGATGGATTGGAAGGCTATGGCCACACCTATGGCATCGAACCTAAAGTTGTTGAGTGATACTTCATAAAAAACGGTTGATGCTATGATGTATCATCAAATGATTGGGTCCTTGATGTATATGATGAACATGAGACCAGGCATTTGCTTTGCTGTGAACACCTTGAGCCAGTTCTTGGCAGATACGAGAAATGTTCACTTGATTGCTGCAAAGCATATTCTGAGGTACCTGAGGGGTACAATTGATTATGGGCTCAAGTATGATGCAAATCAGAAGATTAACTTGGAGGGTTATGTTGATTCATATTGGGCAGGGAGTGCTATCGATAGGAAGAGAACTTTAGGGTGTTTCTTCAATATGGGATTAGGTGTGATCTCTTGGTTTACTAGGAAGCAATCCTGTGTGGCACTAAGTACAGCTGAAGCAGAGTATGTCACAGCTTGTTCAGCTAGTTGTGAGGCAGTATGGCTACAAGAAGCTGCTGTCTAATTTATTTGATCTCTAGATGGATGCTACTTGTATACAATGTGACAACCAGAGTTGCATGAAGTTGTCAGAGAATCCAGTGTTTCATGACAAGTCAAAGCATATCGAGATCAAGTATCACTATATCAGGGATATGGTGCAGAGAGGAGTAGTGAAGCTCCAGTATGTTGCGACGGAGGAACAGATAGCTGATGTATTGATGAAGCCATTGGCTAGGGTGAAGTTTAAGTACTTCAGGGAGAATCTTGGTGTTCTCCAAATCGAGGTTTCCTCCAAGGGAAAGTGATGAGTCCCATAGCCATTCTGACATGGTGAGAGGATTGGTTCCTTCAATGGTCAGATGTAAGGGCTGGGCCATTCTATCATGGTGAGAGGATTGGTTCCTTACATGTCATATATGAGTGCTGAATGCCATTCTGGGAATGGAGGTACCTGGTCAGTTACTAGGAACACTCAGTCCAGGACTGAGAGAGCCATCTGATGAGTAGGTCAGATGTAAGGGCTGAACCATTATATCATGGCTAAAGGATTAAGTTCCTCCCATGTCAGATGTGAGTGTTGGCCATTCTGTCGAGTAGGACATATGTAAGGGAAACTACCATTCTAGGAATAGAGGCACCTAGTCAGTTACTAGGTAGCTTAGTCTGGGACTAGGGGCCATTCTGGCGAGGGTGTAGGATTTGGTTCCTACCAGGTCAGATGTGAGTGCATGCCCTTTTGAACATGCATGTTGGATTGTTTTCTCGCATGTGTCAGATGTAAGTACAAGGCCCTTCTGGACATGCATGTTGGATTGGTTCCTCGCATGTGCCAGATGTAAGTGCAGAGCCTTTCCGGACATGCATGTTGTATTGGTTCCTCACATGTGTTGGATGTAAGTACCGAGCCTTTTTTAACATGCATTTTGGATTGGTTCCTCGCATGTGTCAAATGTGAGAGCTGGGCCTTTCTGACAGGGTTGTGGGATTGGTTCCCACATGGTCAGATGTGAGTGCTGGGCATGACTTTCTGATATGATTATAGGTTAGTTCCTACATGATTAGATGTAAGTGCTGGGCGAAGACCTACATGATGGCTAGGCATACATCCAGCATGAAAAAGGGCTGGCTTTGTAGAACTTCCTATGACGAGAAGAATCATGAGATAACACCCATGAAGATTCAGTATTGATGATCTAGCAGAGATGATCTAGATGAAGGAAAGATCCAGATCCAGAGATGATTCTCCAGAGATGATCCAGATCAAGGGATGATACAGATCCAGGAATGATGCTACAAATGATCTAGATCGAGTGATGATCCAGATCCAGTGATGATGATCCAAATCCAGTGATGATGATCCAGATCCAGAGACGAAGATGACTTGAGGACAAAGAAGACTTGAAGAAGAAGATGACTTGAAGATGCAGATGATGAGAATACCCAGAGAAGAAGACTAGTGATGAAAATTGTGTTGAGAGAATACCTTCCTAGTTAAGAAGGAGTGTTAACGTAATTGTAATTTCAGAATGTATTGACTTGTATTTCTCATCTATTGTAACCCGATGTTTAATCCGGGATGTTCTTGTGTCATGTCATGCCCCGATGTTCTGATTGGGAGAATCAATAATGTAAACAAGTCATGTCAAGCTATTATGGGTAACCCTCCTATTGTCTAAGGGTTAAAGTCCCCACAGGTTCAGGGCACTAGGGTTATTAGACTCTCCTAGTGAGGTCGGACCTAGTAGGGTTTTCGTCATGTCGAGATTAGTATAAATAGAGAGCTGGACTCTCTATTTAGTACACATCTCATACACACTCAAGTGTAGCGCATAGTTGAGGAAGAGAAAGACACTGGGGCAAGAGGAAAGAGCTTACTTTTGTCAAGAGATTGTCTTACTATTTTTGGGTTTCACTTTGGTGCTGATTCTATCTCAGATGAAGTTGCGGGGTTTTCTCCATTTATGGTTTCCCCGAAGAAAAAAACTGTGTTCATTGTCTCTTGTGTTTGATTGTTGTGCTTGTTGTTCTCTCAGTTCAAAGATCCTAATGATATGCTAGCTTAATGTTGAAAAACTAACATTTGTTTTGAGTCATATTACACGGATCCACTTTGTATTGGTCATGGTTGTGTTATCATCTCATCATGGATCTACACTTGTGTCTAGTAGCCATGATCATGTTCAGCCGGTCATGGATCTGCATTGTATTGTTCGGAAACCATGTTATTGGTCGGCAACCATGTTATGAGTCATATGAGATTTGAGTTAGTGGTATTGCAGTAGCTTCCACCCAACATCCTTGCCTTCGATTTGTTCACTTCACAAAGAATTCACCTATCGCATTCATTTTGTAGCTCATCGTCTGATGAAGGAGGAGGATTATCTGAATGCTTCTTTCTTCTATAATACTCTTATTTGAAAACAAAATCTGAAAAGGAAAAGATACATGTGCATACTCCTTCCCAAAGAGTAGAAAAATAAAAAAAAATAGTTCCTTGTACAATTGCAAAATGGTGAGTAGTCGATGTATATTCTTTTCAATTTGCTGTAGCACCTTCCCAATTCTGGGAAATATCAGAAACAATATCATATGGAGCAGCAAGGACCAAAGGTATAGTGTCTCCATGGGTATATATGGCTAGAGTAGGAAAAGGAATAGCATCTGGGGAAAACTGATGGGTGTAAAAATATGAATGATGGATAGACTTGAGATCTCAACCATAGATGTTTAGATAAAATAAAAACATGTGTAAAATAATTCCAAATATGACTAATTTCATCGATAACCAACCAATGAAAACTAGACAAGACTTGAAACCATTAGATATAAGTAACACTGCGTAGGAGACCAATAAGGAATCAACTAGTGAACTTGGGGTTTGTATAGTCTTTGGAGTATTCATAGGTATGGATGATAGTATGGATGATGATAGCATGCATATCAGCTTGAAAACATTATTTTGAATCATAATTATAATCATTTTAATGGAGTGAGGAAGACTTGCTTAAATCCAAGTCATGATCTAGTGAAAAAACACAATCATTGGGAAATGGATCTAGTAGACTGATAGGTGGACTATTCAAGAAATACAATGAGATTTATTATTTTTATATATCATAAAATGAATATATATAAGATATGTGAGGAAATTATTTAACTATGGCACTCATGGCATAGTTCATATTACCTTGGTACTGTGCACTATGACAGCATTCTAAATATTCAACAAGCTTCTCTAGATCATCTGGAATTTCAATGTTATGCTTCTCAAGTAGATAAGACATGATGTACATATTATTTTTGAAACATTTCTTCTCAGGATGATATCCCTTGATGCAATAATAACACTTGGATGTGATCCCTTCATTCTTTACTTTCTTCATTGAACCTTCATCAGTAGGCTTTGATATTTCATCTTCATTATCTAACTTTCGCTTCTTCTTTTTTCACTATTTGCTTCTCTTTTGAATTTGCATTCTTACTTCCTTGAACTATAATAGCATGATCCTTTCCTTTGGATATTCTAGGAGCACCCATTTGGATCAATTTATCTTGCTCCTTTGTCAATGAATCAAAGAATGTAATCAAAGAAGGCATTTTCCAATTCAAAATAGCAAGCCTAGTACCATGAAACATCGACACAAAAATTGAGTATTCATGACCCAATTTCGATAGGATGGAAAGGATCAATTTATATTCCTTCTTCTCAATCCCAAATTGCTTGATAAATATACCAAATGACTTGAATTTGGTGAAGAAACCCTCAATAGAATCGAAACTACTTGGACTCAATGAGAATAACTCATTCTCCAACTGATGTGCTCTTATCTCATCTTGTACTCCAAAGAGAAACTCAAGTTTGCTTCATAATTTTTTTGGAGTGGTCAAACCATCTAGATGAAAGATTAGATCAAGATAAATTAAGAGACAAAGTAGTCCATAGTCTTCATCCAACCTATTATTCCACTTATCTTTCTCAACACTATCATTAGGATCATTCTCCAAAGCCAAAGAAACTTTGTATAGCCCCTTACTGCGCAACAGAATGCCAATGTTGGCCTTCCATTCATGATAGTTGAAGGGAGTCAAGATATTAGCTAAAGAGGAACCCATGCTAATAAGTTTATGTGCTCAAGAAGATACTCTCTACAACCTACACAAATAAAACTAGGAGAACAACTTGTCAGCTTAATTTAAGATCTTCTTCAAAGAGGGATAGGAGATTGGATGTTCTCTGATGTAGAGAAATGATAGATCCTGAACTCTGTATAACTTGACAACTTGAGAGATCTGATGTGGATCTTGATATATTGAGAAACATAATCTTTGATACCATGTAGAAATTGAGGCTCTAATACCATATGGAAACACAATATGAATATGTAGCTACAAGATATTTCTCACAAACATGCACAAGGCAGAAAATAGAGAAATAATGAGATTGAATGCAAGAGAAGTGAAGAATGATCCATAAGTATTTCCATGTATTATTAATCAATTAATTGATGATTATTACAATAGTAATACATCCTTATAAAGGAAAACTGAGTTTCTAGCAGAAAAATCATGCTAGCTCATAAATCGGACTTACTAGAATATGATAAACCCCCATAGGTGGCTAAAGCATTTTCCAAATTTGTCAATGACCTCATCAATTGGATGAATCATGAGTGAGTTGTCATGAGTAAAGGAACAATGTGCTAATCATGGAATCTATAGAGAAAATTATGGAGGATGGGTTGGAAAAAAAAGATAGCATTTTCCTAGTTAACTGGATTTACATTATCCACTGAAAAGCAGGGATAAAGTAGGATAAAGACAAATATGCAGGAAGGTGCATTTACTAATTTGGGAAGTTAATAAAGTAGGCAAGATCTATCTAGAATTAGGATAAAGGTGCTCCTGGGGTATATATGGAAAGTAATGACCAATTGGTGTGTTGTAATCAATCAGATTGCATGGTTTCCAATGATATGCATATAGATTCATATAATAGTAATAGAACAAGAGACAAATAATGGTAGATAGAATAACAACTTATATTACTCAAGAACACATGCGAGTTCATACAAAAAACCAAACCAAGTATCTATCTGTCTCTATAACCTATATATATGATTTACAAAATAGTTACAACAACTACCTGTCGGTTCAACCAACCGACATAGCCTATGAGGTAGACATAAACTACAATTAATCGACTAGAGGATCTAGTCAGATTAGCCAACTAGGCTCCTCCAAAATATCCCCTAGTACAAAATATTTCTTCTTCTCGAAGAAATGAAGTGATGACAATATTATGTATTTGAGTAGTGATGCTTATGTATTATTCTTCATTTATGGACTATGTTGCCTTATGGATGGTTGATGTTGAATGCACACTTCTACAATATATTCTGTGGTGACTGATAGTTGGTGCTGGAATTCCTCCCAAGTGCAAAGTGCTTTATGTATGTTTATCATCAAAGTGGTGAGGCTCGACAAGTTCTCCATATTTTGGTGCATGTATACATTGAGTATGTTGATCATGTCGATCCCCAAAAATTGTGTTTTATCTTCAGCAGTGGAAAGTAGTCTTTGCATTTGCATCCTGATTTTTTTGAGACTAGTGAGACTGGTTCTGGCCTGGTTGATCCATTGATGCTCCTGTTTTTCAATTTTTTGTAGTTTGTTCATTTCTAACACGAGTTGATCATGAATTGTCTGTGCCATTTCTTCCATGCTAGGTCAATGGTTTTGAAGTAAAATGATGAGTTCACAAGTCTTCTACATTTATTCAAACACTTAATCGTAATGAGCATACCAGTTTCCTAATACCTCTATCGTGACAGTGGATTATTCAATCTATTGATTCAATAGTTTGGAAGCTGTAGTGAACGTTGTAAACTGGTTTCTCAGCAAAACTGTAGTCTACTATGCCTTCTCCTATCATCTTTCCTTTAATTGTTCCTAAAAATTCGACACAACACTTTCAAAAAGACAATATGCCTTCTTGAGAGGTTTGTCAGCTTCAATCTTAGCTACAATTGTAACAAACTACCGTGCTAGATTCTCACACTTGGTCAAAAATTATGTTTGTTCTATCTTCATTTGCTTGAGTTGTTCTTTGGTTTTTTCTTTTCTATGTCTAGATTCTCTACTAATAACGTCTACTAGAAGGTCTAGTTCTTCTTCCTTATCCTTCTGCGGGTTAATAGCCATTATGGGACCAGGTTGAACTAGATGGATTATTGAGGGAACCTGTTGCTGAGATTGTTGTAGTTGTTTTTGTTTCTCTTTTTCTTGTCTTTTTTTCTCTTTTCTTTCTTTTCTTCTCCTCATCCCCTTCTCTCTAGCTTGTCTTCCATTTTATTGTGGTGGTAAACTATCTACTGGTGCACTCTATGTTTGTTCAGTGGGCATAGTGGCAAGAACAAGGATCGGTGGAAGGATGTTAGGCATATTAGTGATAGGTGGTGATTGGAGAGGGTGTGGCATAGGTGAGGGAATGGTTGGTGGTTGTTCAAAAGTTGATGGTAATGGATTATCGATAGTTTCAGATGTTTCGATAATTTCTCTAGACTCGATAGATTCAATATTTTCAACTAGTTCTTAAATAAGTTCCGCAGTGTCGACATGTTTGATAATTTCTACAAGTTCTTCAGAGTTGGAGGGTTCGGTTGTTTCGTTGGTGGGGTTATCGATAATGGATGGAAGAAGTAGTGGGTTTTCAACAGGTTGTGGGATAAATGAGGAAGTTTGATTAGCCACAACATAACTAGTTACATTAGGGTTTCTTTGTAGAATGGTCTGAGTATACCCAACAACTTGTGCTTCTGGTATGGAGGATTGTGGATGGTCGGAACTCTGGGGTACTATTACACTAAATTGTGGAGCATCTGTGGATTTTTTACCATCATAATATATAAGCCAGGAAGGATAGATGATAGCTGGTTTATGAATTCTTGGATTTTGTTGTCCTTTTGGAGTCAGGTGCGGATTGGTGCGGGTAATGACTGTAAATATGGATGTGTGATGGAAAGTGGTGTAGTGGATGTCGGTATAATGACTTTGGTAATTATGTTCGAAGATGGAGGTGGTGGGGTGTGTGAGAGATCAAAAGAAGGTTGTGTAACGATTTTTACTTTCTTTTGGATTTTCTGTGCTCCTTGCTCCTCTTCTGTGATAAACTTGCGGAATTGTTCATAACACGTATATTGTTTCTGGTGGCATCCTCTAGGATATGAGTTGCGCTATCATATAACTCTATATTATCATCTTATATTGGTTCTTAGAGGATTAGTTTTTGTTTCCCCTTTCCTTGACCATGCTATTCCTTTTCTGTCAAGATTTAAATAACTCATCGGCTATCCAATTGATATTCTCTTTGGTGAGAGCATATTCGGGAAGAAGGGTATCAGATTGGGTACTCTCATTCATTGGTTGGGATTCCTCTTTTGGTTGTTGTACATTTTTTATTGCAGCCTCCACTACGTTGAACTCACCAGTATTGTTGTGGTCGAGAGTAAAAGTGTGTATATGTAGTTGCACTTCGTAGTCCTCTTCTTTCTCCACATCAGTTAAAGGCTCGACTATTGGTTGGTTGACTTTCTTTGCTATAGGTGGTATGTCTAACTTGGTATTAGACTACCGACTAAGTTCTGTGAATATTTCCTCAACTAAAGGCTAGAACTCAAGTGCTTTTGCATTGCCTCTAGCGCCTTGTAGATACCATATTGATGTATGGTCCAATTCAAGTTGAGTATGTGCTAATGGTGGTAGAAATCTCCGAAAATTCGGTGGTACCTTCCATCAAGCAATTTTGATTTTCAATGCTTGGAGCTAGGTGTCCAACAAAAAAAAAATTGTTGTTGGTCCGAATCGACAACCACCAAGTGCAAAATATTTAAAAATCCACATTGCGATTCGATTTGCTTCATTGAATTCGTTATCTGTGACTGGTCGAAGATGGTACATAGATATCCATATTATGAGTGAGGGGTACCGGATTTGGGTGCTTTCCGCTTGGCATTTTGTGCATATATGCTTGATTATATCAGCTAAATTTTTATCTCATATATAGAATTTCCCTTTCGTTGACATATTTTGAACTACTTCTAGCATGTCTAGCTTTAAGTTAGAGCCGCTTCCAGTGCTTGTTAAATCTATTGAGATATTTTTGGTAGTTATTTTTGGCACACCATAGATTATTTAACTGATTATCAGCCCTCTTGAGTTGTTTCTTGTTGTTGTACCTGTCAGTTCTTCCATGAGGTTCAAGTTTAATCTAATAGGAATTAGTTCACCCCTGTTTGATAATCCAGTGAGCTTATACATTAGGTCACCGGAATAAGATTTCTAAGTCATATTGATCTATAGTTGCATCTCCCAGCCAACATCTTGAAGTTGTGTTGGCCGAGTATTAAATCCAGGGAGAACATTGTAGGTGTTATTAGTGACTCTGAATGTTAGACAATAAATATTCTAGCCTTGTTTTGAGAATTATTTTTTATTAACAGAACATTATTTCCTGAGTAAATTTTAAACAATTGAAGGGTAAATTTTTTAACAAAACGTCATAAAAATTCAAAACGTCAAAAAAAATTAGTTTGAAGGGTAAAAATGAATTGAAATTCCGACCCCACCCTCCACCATCATCCATTCTTCGTTTTTTACTTTCCAGCCACGTCAAATCATTATTGTTTCAAATTTTCCCTCGAAGCCAAATCGATCCCTTTGTGAATGTTGCAGATTTTCCCTTGAAGCCGAATCGATGGGAGGACGGGAGGAATTAATTTTTTCTTGGATGCACAACCCATGACCTCGTTCAATGCCCTTGTTTACAGGTATTTATGACTTTTTGTTTTTCTTGGTGCTTAAACATAGTGGTATAAATCCAAGTTTTTGCAACTGTTATGTTTATTTAATCAATAGTACAAGGATGTATGTTTCTTTCTCAATTTGGCTTTGGTATTCTGCATTTTTTACTTATTCAATTCAGGTAGATATAGACCATTCTAATTCTCATTGTATTTTTGTGTTTTCCTTGCACAATCCTCCAATGATGTAAATTTATTTCTCATATTTTCTTTGATATTACACACTTTATACTAATTCGACTCTAGAAGATGTAGACCATTCAAATTCTCATTGTATTTTTGTGTTTTCTTACACTATCCTATTGTATCATCATTTTGAATATTAAGTATGTGAGGTTAGAACCACTCTCAAACAATTAAGGAAAGGAGAATGTCACTTTTACTTTCTCATAAAATAAGTTTTTTTTGTTTGCACAGTAAAATTTCACTCGAGATACAAGTTATTATATGATTTTTCTATATTTCTTATTGTAATAGTGTTTTTATGTGACAGTGAAAAAGGATCTTGTATCCATGAGTGGATTCGACAAAAGAGTAATGGTCACATGGAAAAAATAAGCAATAGTGGTGAGCAACTTTTAGAAATATTGTGATACCCTGAATGTGTCTTGAAATGCATTTAAAAAATTATGATGGTTATAGGTGGGGATTAGATTTCGACAAAAAATATATTTGTAAATCTCTTTTGATTTAGATGCTCTTGGACATATAGCCTTCATGTTCAACTCTTCACAGATGCAAGTTAAAACTTACGTTTACCCATATATTCCCATTAAGGAGCATATTATATTGCTATATAAGCTACCAGTTGATAGCACATGCACACATAAAACACCTGTGACTCTCTGTACTATGTGCATAAATTCACTTTTGCACTTCAAAACATTAAAAGAGTGTTTAATGCTTACCTGAGTCTCTAAACCTAATTTTTCAAATTAAGACAAAAATGCTCATTTCTATGGAAGATCTTCTGAACCTAAGCTGTGTTTAAGTTATGAAAAATAGGGTGGAATGCTTTAAGTGGATAGGGAACCACATTTTTGGAAATTGAAACACGGTTTAGATCCAGAAAATCTTCCAAAATTATGACAAATTAGGAACACATACATATACATTACCTAGGTCACATCATTTCCAAGGAAGGGATAATATTCAAGCCATAGAACAATGGCCTACACCTACCTATGTCAGAGACATTAGTTCATTTTTGGGATTAGCTGGTTACTATCGAAAGTTCATGGAGAAATTTTCGAGGATTTCCTGTCCCATGACCACCTTACAAAAGAAGGAAAACAAGTTTTTGTGGATGATGAAGTGTGAGGAAAGCTTTCAGAAGATTAAATAGCTTTTGACTACTGCACTTATACTACAAATTACGGATCCTGATGGGGATTTCATTGTTTGCACAGATGCGATAAAGGAAGGACTTGGTGGAGTCCTCATGCAAAATGATTGCGCAATCTATTACGAGTCACTAAAATTAAAGGAACATGAACAAAATTATCCAAACCACAATATTGAGCTAGAAGCCATTATCCACACCTTGAATATGTGGAGACACTACCTCATGGGGAAGAAGTTTCTTCTAAAAATAGACAACATGAGTATGAATTATTTGTTCGACCAGCCAAATCTAAATGCCAAGAAAGCCACATGGTTGGCCTTCTTTAGTGAGTACCATTTCAAATTAAAGCATATAAAGGGAAAGGAGAATAAAATATCCGATGCTTTAAGTCGACAAGCTCATATGTTGTATGAGGTAACTTTGAGACGAACCGATTTGGATTTGCACAATAGGATCAGAACGACAAGCAGAGTTGACCGATCCTATGTTGAATTCCTAAAGAAGATTCAAGAGCACAAGTTGTTTCAACAATAAAAAGAATATAGGTTAGATGAGACCGCACTATTGTGGTCCAAAGAGAGACTGTATGTTCTGGAGGGAGGACATATCAGGTCTGGAATCCTAACAGAGTTTCATATGAATCCCTACTCAGGGAATCCTACATACAAAAATATGATATCAGCAGTAAAGAGACATTTATTCTAGCCTAATTTAAATGCTGACATAGAATTATTCATCGCCAAATGTCAAGAGTGTCAGCTAGTCAAAGCTGAGCACCAACACCCTTCAGGATTACTACAATCGTTACCCATTCCGGAATGGAAATGGGGGGTTATTAGTATGGATTTTATTACGATTCTACCAAAGAGCAAGAAGCATAATGGTTCCATCTTTGTATTAGTTGACAAGTTGTCTAAAGCAACACACTTTATCCCAGTTAAGTCAACTTACAAGGCAATTCGCATTGTCGACATATTCTTAAAGGGGGTATTCATATTGCATGGGATACCTAAGGCAATCATCTGAGATAGAGACACAAGGTTTACCAGTAACTTTCGAAGATATTTATTCTCCTGGTTAGAGACACAGTTAAATTTTAGTATTTCCTACCACCCGTAGACAGACAAGAAGACAAAACAGGTAAACCAGATTTTGGAAGACATGCTTAGAATGTACGTTAAGAACAATTCCACAAAGTGGGGGGATTATATCCACCTTGTAAAGTTTGAATATAACCATGGATACTAGACCTCCGCCAAAATGAGTCCCTTCGAGGTACTCTATGGCCGAAAATGTAGAACATCACCAACTAATCAACAAATACCACTTGTCACAATTTTGTTCTTTATCATGCCTATAAAAAAAATCATGGATATCAAACTCCATCAACCTACTGTCTATGTCCAATCTCCAACCTTGTGTAAGACCAAAATCATCTGGAGCAGGTTTGATGACCATTGGTTCTTGAGCAGCTTATCGTGCTTGATACCCATGATAAACCTTGTTGACACCAACCTAAATTTTTCCATTTGTCAACACCCAATTTGTTGTCAAGCTACTTCTATCTAGGATTCAAATAAACACAATGAATCCAAACTTCATCGCAGGCTCGTAACATCCAATCAATCATATGCCTCTATGTATCTTTTTTTTAATTTGCTCTCGTGCTATTTTATTGGACATCATGACTCTTTTTGATACTTAGCCAATTTTTCATTGTTTCTTCTCGATGCTTCTATTAGGCGACTCCAAGCAATGACATTTAATACCATATGAGCACCAATTAAATATTCAATGTGACGAGGGTGGCTCCATTAAACTTACCTACAACCTTTCTGAATGTGAGTGGTGCCCACCATCATTTGATTACAAAATGTCTTCTTGGTTGAACTGGTTGACGTGTAAACTAGCATGCTTCTATTTAAATTTGATCTCATTGGGCCATCCTCGATCCATGCAAATGATAAACCCGCATAGTTTTGCTTGAATGGTCGATACTCAGAGTAAGAGAATAATTCGTGCAACATGAAAATAAATGTTTTTATTAAGACTCGTACTCAAAAAAATAAATCTTTAGCATGGGATGCATACTCCCAAAATGAAGTAAATGGAATTTTCCCAGATGCACATTGTGAAAGAAAGAGTTGGAAACCATTCATTATCTTCTAAATAAATTTCATATATTGAAGATTTATGGGATGAGATGCAAGTGATAATAGGATGGATTGGTAGAAAGGAGGACTTTTGAGAAATTCTTGAAGAATTTGTTCAAGAAAGAGAAATCAAGAAATTAAACTTATTTCTCTATTTGTTTGTTGGAGAATTTGGTAGGACACAAACGTTGAAATAGAAGGTGGTTTTATGATGGCATGGAAGTGATAATAGCATGGATTGGTTGACGGGTTCTAGAAAAGGGGACTCTTGAGAAATGTTTGAAGAACTTGTTCGAGTAAAATAAATTAATCATTTAAAGTTATTCCTTTATTGGTTTGTTGGAGAATTTGGCATGCCACAAACGATGATATAAGGTGGTTTTTTGTTTCTTGGGAAATGGTTTGTTGGAGAGATTTTCTGGCCATAAAGGTTGATATCGTATTTGGTTTGATGGTGCTTAGGAAAGGTAACAATATTTGTGTAGTGGATGTTGCATTTACAACCTAATAAAGGGAAGAAGACTTGGAAATAATGGAGCATTAGTTAGTTAGTTTAATAAACTCCAGTTCATTATTGTAGATCCTATTTATTCTATGTTTATTGTAACCGCTTATTTTTCTTCATTTAATAAATACAGACGGTGAGTGTAGTCTCACCACCAGTGATTTTCCCCAAATTCTCCTTGCTCTGTTTTTTCTGTGTGCTCTGTTCTTTGTAATTCTAAGTTGGTATCAGAGATGAGAGAGGTTTTGTTGAATAGGATGTAGCCTATCGCTGATCAGTAGATCCTACAGCTAGCCTTAGCAAAGAGAACCAGTTGCTATTACCAGTCATAAGTCATCGTAGAGCACTTGCGCCCAGAGGAGCTGTCGTTGCTGATCTGCGCAGTGGAGGAGAGGGCGCCAGTGTTGAGAGGACGTGAAGGAGTCGTTGTTGTTCTACGCAGTGGAGGAGAGGGCATGTAGGAGACGTCGTGAAATTGTTGTGGATCTGTGCATGTGCTAGAGTTGTCGTGAAGGAGAACTAATGGCTCTTGCTTCGAGATTGAAGAAGTCGCTGAAGTCTGCTGCCAAGGAGAGAAAGTAGAGCAGCCATGACTGCTACAGGAATCTCTTCCTACTGCTGTGAAGTAATAATCATCTAAGAAGATCTTGTGTGGATATTGTTTCCATATTTCACACCTCCAACACTTGCAGAGATGTCGAATCCGTTAGCAGAGACCTACCTCAACGAAGCCAAAAAATTAGATGGATCGAATTTCATCAACTGGAAATTGAAAATGCAAACCTTGATGGAAGGTTATGGTGTATGGGTTATTGCAAAAGGAGATGAAGCGAAACCCGATGTGGCTGCAAGTGCGATAGCAACACAAATCCAGGATTGGGATAAGCGTGAGAAGAAGGCCAAGGTATTGTTTCATATGTCTGTTAAAGATAGCATAATTCCACATATTAGAGAAGCTAATACTTCTACTGAAACATGGATAGTGCTTCAAGATTTGTATGAAACTAGTGATACAAATCGTATTCTTTTCATTAAAACTCAATTTATAGGCATTAAAATGGATGGAAATGAATCTGTTAGTTCTTTCTTGGGTCACATTAAAGAGGTGAAAGAAAACCTAGGAAATGCAGGGGAAAAAGTTTACAACATTGATCTTGTCCCAATTACCTTAAATGGTATGCTAGAAGATTATTAGATGTTTATAACAGGTCCCACGGCCAGGGAGAAACCTCCTACGTTTAAAGAATTGACAAGTATTTTTCTACAAGAGGAAGAAAGGCATGCAAATTTGAATCCTAAGAATTTAGACTTGGCACTGTGGTTAAATAAGAGATTCGCAGGAGGGAGTTCATCACAGACAAGGAAATCTCCAAGCTCGAATCAAGGTATGCCATCTAACAAGAATGACTCAAAGAGGTGTTTTTATTGTGGTCAACCTAGACATATTATTAGAGACTGTCAGAAGAAGAAGAGTGATGAGGCTAGGAATAAAACTAGAAAACATATAGGTCATTTTGTAGAAGATTATTTAGAACATGATCTCAGATTTTTTAATGCTAGTGATGATACTGATGAACCCCCTAATTTTGAATCACGGGATCTTAGACTGTTTGTGTCTAATGTTGCTTTGTCTGCTGAAACTGATGATTATGATTCCTGGTTTGTGGATTCCGGAGCATCAATACATATGACATGTAATAAGAAGTGGTATACTAATTTTAAAGAAAAACAGAATGGTGCCAGCATATACCTTGGAGATGATCGCACTCATCAGATTAAGGGATACAGAGATATTCCAGTAACATTTTCGAATGGTACTATTCGTCACATTCGCAATGTTATGTATGTGCCAGGGATAAAGAAAAACTTGATCTCTATATCCACCATTACAGATGAGAATGTGAAGGTTGAATTCTTCAAGAATTATTGCATAGTGAAGGATCTACTAGACCAATACAGAACTATTGCAATGGGAGTCAGAGGAGGAGCATTATACAAACTTGATGTTACCATCAAAGAATGTCATGCACTGATTTCTGCGACTATGCCAATAGAGAGTCTTTGGCATCAAAGGTATGGTCACATCAATCATCATGATTTATTGTTATTATAGAAACAAAATATGGTTGAAGGACTTCCCATGTTAAAGAATGAGAATGTTGCTTGTGAAGGATGTGCATTAGGAAAAATGCACAGAGATGAATTTCCCTCTAATCCTGATAGGAAAAAGAGAGATGTGTTAGATCTTGTGCATTTTGTGGACCTATGCAGACTAGGTCTTTAGGAGGTGCATTTTACTTTCTATTATTTATTGATGATTGCACAAGATATACATGGGTTTATTTCCTTAAAAGTAAAAGTGGTGTTTTTGAGTACTTTAAAGAATTCAAAACGATGGTGGAAAAACAAACAAAAAAAATCCATCAAAATCCTCTGTTCATATCAAGGGGGAGAGTATAAATTAGGGTACTTCATCAAATATTGCAAAGATCATGGAATAATATAGCATATTACACTACCCAACACTCCACAACAAAAGGGGGTTGCCAAAGGGTGTGTGCAAGAAGTTGAGGGTCTCTTTTGGCACGTTAGATGCAATACAAAACTGAAAAAACAGACATCCATCAACTTGCATGGATATTTTGAGACACTTACACAATGAATCTTGCGATCAGTTAAAAACAAGAAATGTAGGAAATTGAATGACCTTTCCAAATATATAATTTTTTTCTATTGAAAATGTTGTTAACTATATAAAATTAGATATTTTTTAACGGGAACTTTTTATTTTTGGGACAAATTATAAGGTATATGATTTTGTTGTTGCAACTTCTGAGTGTCTAAATGATGGAATAAACTTACAAAAACCAGTATACATATAGAGAACATATAGGACTATTGCACGACTATTTTTCCAATAATAAAAATAATATTTTTAAATTTGTTTTTAATTATATAAGAGATCAAACCTCGAAAATGGTACATCAATTGTGGGTGCAGCATGTGAATGTCTTAATGCAATTATTTGTAAGTGGGTTTTTTATAGCATGTAGAGGTTGGCGTTCTTTAGTGCACCATACAATTTTTTTTTAAATGGTTGAGAAACGAAAGAGATATGGACAAAACACTAACAATTTGTTTTTTGAGTTGAGGAGTGATGACAGAAGATAAATAAGAAAAAAATAGAAAAAAATATGTATTCTTGTTAAAATTTACATATTTCGAATCTACAAAAAAAAACCATATCTGTTTCTAAAATCTCGTAAAAAATGGAGGTGTGTAGCATAATCAGACGAACCGCTAAACACGAGCATATTGGAAATTTGGATACAATGCTGAATTAGCCATGGTTTATCATACTCCAAGGCATAGGCATGTTGAATCCGAAGTAAAGTACAAAGAAGATACATAGGCATAGGAATTCCATGAAAGCATGGGTGGAGGCTCGGCCTTGTCATTTGGTGGGAATTTTTTTTTGAATTTAACCAATACGCGAGCGCGATTTAGTAAAAAAAACGCGTGCATGATTTAGTATAAGACAAACACGTGCACATTTTATAAAATCCAAACACGTGAACATTGTAGTTAACATCATTTTCATCATTATCATTAACACCATCGTCATCATCATCATCATCATCACCTTCATCATCACCTTCATCATCATCATCATCGCCATCCTCATCCTCATCATCACCATGATCATTGGTCATTTCTCATCCTCATCATCACCATGATCATTGGTCATCACTCATCCTCATCATCACCATGATCATTAGTCATCGATCATCATCACCATCCTCATCCTCATCATCACCATGATCACTAATCATCGATCATCATCACCATCCTCATCCTCATCATCACCATGATCATTGATCATCGAGCATCATTACCATCCTCATCCTAATCATCACCATTATCATTGATCATCGTTCATCATCATCAACATCACCATGATCATCATCACCATCGTCATCATCATCATCATCTTCATCATCTTCATCATCTTCATCATCATCATCATCATCAACATCAACATCATCATCATCATCATCAACATCATCATCATCATCACCATCAACATCGTGAACATCATCAACACCAGCGTCATCATCATCA